>CM070877.1:99464510-100017010 GCA_036365515.1 Torymus aiolomorphi | reverse complement strand
TCATTAAAATAGGTTTTGTAATTAATATTTGTTAAATACAAACTTTACAGTTGTTAAGAGAGATAATAACAATAATTCATTTTTTAAACATGTAGGTTCTTTTTAATAATGAATCTAACGGATATTTGGGCTAAAGATAAAGAATGTAACTAACTTATCAAGCATTTTCTTTATATGTGTTTCAATACACGTTAAATTTTAGAAGCTATTTGAAACATTAGTGCAGTCAAGAATTTCTTTAAGGATATTACATGGAAACAAGGTAAGATAAAAAACGAGAACGAAAAAAATAATGTCCCAGGTCGGGATCGAACCGTCAAGCTTCTGCATACCAGGCAGCTACGCTTACTCCACTGGGATGACGATCTTTTCCCGACCTTGACCGGTACTCATCGTTCTTAAACTATTTTCCCAAATCGTCCCGTCTGCATTATTTCAACCGAAGCAGACAATATTATTTTGTATCAATTGAAGGAAATTCCCGTCGATTTATGTTAATTTTAATAATGAATCTAACGGCTATTCGGGCTAAAGATAGGGAAGGTAACTAACTTATCAAGCACTTTCTTTATATGTGTTTCAATACATCTTTAAATTTTAGAAGCTATTTGAAACCTTAGTGCAATCAAGAATTGTTTAGGTTTTGCATAAACTTTTTATTCTTATTAATAAATTAAAGAATTTGCAAGATATGATAATAATGTACACTTGTCTGTAAGTTATGACTTCCGTAGAATACTTGTAGATTTCTCTTAACCCCTTAAGAAGACGCCGGAGTCAATGTATTTTAAATGGAGGGTGGCGCTGTAATCAATAAAAGGCGTTTTTATTATATAAATTAAAAAATTCTTATCTTTTTGGATTTTGGAGACTTGAGCGCGCTTTGGATATTAATGTTTAGTTATTTCTCAAAATCGCAGCTCAAACAATCAATTAATTGCCGAGAAAACCTTGAAAAACTTGCGCAGGTAACATAACCTATAAATTACGAAATTGAAAGATAATAATTTTTTTTAGTTTTAAGACTTGAGCGCGTTTTGTATATAAATTTTAAGTATTCTCCAAAAATTTCCGTCCAATCGATTAATTATTCGAAGAGAAAACTTTGAAAAACTAACTGATGGGACTTCCGCCTCCCCTTAACTGGCAATGGATCATATACGTACAAAAAAAATACGTGCTAAATCTGGCAATGGATCATATGTACATATTTGAATAACTTTTGCAATTTTCAAAGGATTTGGACAAAACTTGGTATACAACTGTTTTTAAGGTCGCTGAATCTAAATCTAACATCAGAATTATTATTTACGGTTACCAGTTTTGGCACGAAAAGTTGTAAGTGTCTCACCAGTTAAGGGTTTAATACATACTGAGTTCTGAGCTGGGTGTGTTTCCAGCTGTCTACACGCATATTTTATTTGAGTTTAAGCCAGCTGTGAATGCTGCTTCTACTACAGAATAGTTTTCAGAATTAAACTTGGATATCAGCTGATCATCTAGCTTTTACAAAAATTGAAGCTCAAAATTAACCAAATAGTGTAGTTCTCATGCCAACTATAATTTCCATAAAAGCAGCTGAAACTAATTGTTTTCACAAAATACCCGTTCCAGTGCATTTACTATTATATTTTGTCAAGTTTGAAAAGATCTTAACTCAGGTATCTTGTCGGACTAAGTCCAAGCTGCAAATTCTTTACAAGCAAGCATTGCTGCTTGTTTTGTTGATAGTTAAAAATTTAAGCCATATGTAAATGCTGCTTTTACAACAGCCCAGTTTTTTTTTCAGAACTGGAATGCTAACTCACATGATTACCTTTTACAGTATCTTAATAAAATTTGTAACCAATTATTAATAAACAAATTAACAATGAAAAAAATATTCTGCTTTCCTCTGCTAGTAAATAAGAATAAAATTATGAACATCATAAGAAAGATGCATAAGCCACTTGTTCAGCAGTGAGACTGTGCTGCCGTACAATGTTTTACTTAATAATTTTATTAAGATACTGCTTTTAGCACCTATAAGTACATTCTTTTTAGTTTGGAGAAAATGAACAAAACGTGTCGTGTTCCGAAACAGCAAAAATGGACTCATAGGTGTTTTCACTTTTTACGGCTGTACTGTTATGAGCATTTCAGTCCCCAACATGACTCATTTCTTTTTCTTAAAGCTGGAGTTTGTTCACTAAGTAAATTAAGAGTTTCATTATTTTGGTATCCACATATTTCTTTTTCATATGTATCATCAAGCTGTTGTCTGTAGCTGTTGCTTTCTCTTGACATAAGTAGCATCTTTTTCTGTAGCCTATTTATAAATCTAGATAGTCCGTCGTGTGCGAGTTATATGTATCTCTTCTATACATAAAAAGCATAGAGGAAATTTCTTTTTATTTATTAAAGCTGGAATGTTCACTTGAATTGTACTGCGTAATATATTCACCAAAGACCGTGAGAATCTCAAAATGAAAAAGAAAAGTCACACGAAGTATCTATTTTCTATTATCTTAAATGTTACATATGTAATGTTTCATGTGAAGTAAACAACTCAAACTTTTAAAATCGCTCAAATTTTTTTTATTTTCAGTTTTTTATGAAAAAAACACGTTCCTAAAATTTTAGATCGATATTTGCATAAATAAAGAATGCAACATTTTCTCTCGCTCTCCTTCCCCCGCGCGCAAGGTTGCTGTGGGTTCTCTCTTCGGGGCCTATTGTGTATCGCAGTTGCGCTCGGTACGTTTCGCACCACTATACGCGCGCGTAACCGCACACACATACGCAAGCCCCCGGAGAAATACGAGGACAAGCCCGACTCTATTTGCGAATCCTCATGCCGAAATCGTCGGCCTTGCCTTCTCCAAGACCGCGGCATGTTTACGTTTTCGGGCATCTACCAGTGTGTATCTCGTGCGTCGGAGATCGGCTCGATCAGAGCTCCGTGTTCGCGCACATACACACACACACGCGCCTGCCGTAACAGTATTAATATCTTTATTATCAGTATACAGCAGGTATTTCCAAATTGAGAATTGGATACAATTGTCAATGGCATGTAGCGGATAAAACTTAGAATCAGTTAATCCCTATCGAATGTTCACTAAAAATCATGTAATTATTTAATTCAGTTATAAGGTATGAAAATCTATAATTTTTTATTTGGTCCTTTTGTATGAAATATTTGAAGTATTTTTGTTCAATTATATTTTTTCTTTTTTAATTTCAAAAGTTCATATCAATTACATAAATTACATAGCTATTTGAAAGTATGTCAGTGCATCTGTTAGTATTTAAATAAGAGATAATGTTTTGAATGTATTTTAAAACAATAAATAAGTTTTATCCACTACATGTCTGATTTACTGTATTAAATAATTTGAATCATTACAAAAAGTACTTATATAGTATTAATGTATTATAATATTGTAATGTGTAATTCAAATTGCCCTCTCGTTGGTATTAGGAAAGTGTATATGGTTGATCTAACGGAGGCAATCCAAAGAAATACAAATGATTTCTTTATTTTTAGCGACGTTTCGTTGGTATGGTCCGCCAACCTCTTCAGGCTAATTAATTTATTGAAATAGAAAAAAAGATTTTTACATAAACTGTGTATGACTATCAATCGCAAAAAACAAAATTGGTTGAAAAACAATAAATACCTTAATATCGTTCGTGTGATAAAGGTCACATATCGTCAAAGTAAGCGCAAACGCAACGAGCAGTCGTATTTATAGTCCACAGTGCGACTGTATTGGTGCATGTATTTACAAACAAGAACAAGTTATTACATACCTGTATATGTGTACATATACATATTAGGGTGCCCGTTATTTACGAATTTTAATTTTAGTCACATACATATTGAAAAGTCATTTCTTTGATAAAAAAAAATGAGTTTGACGCCCGCCAGAGTTTGATTCATTAAAAATTCGCGTGCCTCTGAGTACTTATTGTTTTCCCATGTTATTTCAATGGAAAGGTGGTCGTTTTTAGTGTTTTCTTACCTTTTAAAATTTTGTACACCAAAATCTATATTTTCGATTATTTAAGATGATTCTAAAATGGCATATTTGAATGTACAAATTTATAAACCTAGGGAATGTAAAGTTTTGAAAATTTTGTTATCCACTATTTCCATCAAAATTTACGTTTTTTAATGAATTTTCACATTATTTTTCTCATGTTTCACATTTAGATTTTCTATTAAAAATTTTTTTCACGTTTCTTTTTATCTTAAATGAATCTAATTAGTTCTAAAACCTGATAGAAAAATGAAATATATCACAGTTATATAATAAAAAGAAAACAAGCTTGTCAAGTACATATTATTAATTAATTTTTATTCTCTTTGTTATAGTCGTCTTATTTGCATTTGGATATTGTTTTTTGTATTTACTAACAACTTGCAACAAATACTGTTTTTGTACTTCGTCTTTTGTAAGCCAATTAATGTATTCTTCTGTTAAATGAACTGCTCTTTCGGCAGTACGTTAACGGCCCACAGGGTTTTAAATATCTTCAATCCTTTCAAATAATCTTCATTTTGGGGCCATTCTTGAACGTCTACTTTAAAAAAATTTCTATTTATTTGAAATCTCTCAAGTAAGTGTAACGAATTAGAATTCATAAAATAGTCTAAATTTTTATCTTTTAAATTTTCTAAGTCATCGATATTGTTAATAAAAAATTGCTTAGGAATTTCACTAGTAGTCTCTACGTTACGCTTTACTGCATCCAACATTTTCAACTTTGTACCTACGGAAATTTCTTCATCAGAAAACGAAATAGTGCATATTTCTGGATTTAAATACGATAAATGATTTTTTATTTTTCGCAAAGTAGCTTCTGCTATTTGTTGATCAACATTTTTATAGTCATAAAGTTTTTTTACAAACTGTAAATCATTAATCGGTGCTTTTATAGCAAGTGGAGCAGTAAACCAATTTGTAATATAAACAAAAATAACGAATAAACAAACAGATAAAAGGCCACATTTTCCCAGCCTGTAAGCTGAAACTGTTCTCTAAAAAAATAAATTTTTATTGAATATATGGCCTTAGCCATCCAGCGAGCATGGTGGTATGCTCCGGGTTTGTAAAATTTGACTTCCGTACATGATTTACCAAGAAAAATGTTACTTAATAGTAGTAATTCTTTATAGTCATCACGAGGTAAAGACTGTTTTAGGCAAGTATCAATGAATCCTGTAACTTCATCTAATTTACCTGAGAGATTTGGATCTATATCTGCCAATCCGTTGTTATATTTACTTCTGTCGATTTCTTCCCAAGAGTCGTGAAATCTTTTGAATAAAAGAACATTGGGACCATTTGTACCTGGAAGTTTTTGCGCAAATGCTTCAGCTAATATAATTTCGTAAATATGATGTCGACAAGGTAAATATAACAAACTATCATTCAGTAATTGTTCCAAAATAACTGCAGCCCCATTCAAACAGCCTAAGTTTGACGCGGTTGTATCACAATATAATGCTTTTATGGAATCAGTAAGGTCCCAATCATATAATGCCTTATAAACCGCCTTTGCTATAGTTACTCCCTTTCCATTTTCTAAGGCAGGTACATCTATTATTTTCTCGCATTCATCACTACTCACAATTATAGGCAATCTATCGATGCGTTTGCAGGATATCGAGTCTGGTATTATTTTTCCGTCCCAGTGTACTGTGCCAGCATTTATTTGGGTATAACCAAAAAGTATTTTAATTTTTTTGCAGTTTCCTCGCGATTTTTTTTTTTCGCTTTTCATGAAAAGAAGATTTGTTCAATATTAATTCATCATTATTATGGCCTAACTCTCAGCTATGGTACTAATCAAATGTACTGATTTTCCATCAGAAATTTGACAGGTATCTAGAACAGATACAACTTTCTCTGTCATTACGTCAATTGAACCTCGAAAGTTTTGTGACTCATAATAACGGCCAGTTCCAATATAAAGAGATCCTTCATTAGACTGTGATTCACTACAATCTTTTTCAATTGAAGTCGGCTGCTCACTTCTACCTGAATAACCATCAATTAAAAAGATTATTTTGTATAATAAACGAATATCAAATACCATAATGATTAGTAGTGAGTTAAGTAACTTACAAGATGACATGGACAAATCGCTTTCATCTGTAGCTGATTTGAAATGACTTTGTGAATAATGAGGAACCTCCTCAGTCAGTAAATTTAAATTAGTTTCATCTTCCTCATCGTTTTCATCTGTTATAATCAAAAAAGTTGTATATAAAATAATTTAATTTTTATACTTATGAAATTACAATAATATATTTCTTTAAGAGAGTCTTAGAGGTATAAATCTTCGATGCCAAAATTATTAGAAAAAATATTTTACTAAAAAATATTTCACTAAAAAGCCAATACAATTATTTAAAGTCTATCAAAATATGAAATATAAAAAAATTATTGGTAAAAATGTAAAAAAATTAATAAAAATAAAGAAAAAGTTTAATAGAATAAGCAAAGAAGTTAAGAGTTCATTCGATATTCAGTGTTAATTATTGTAAGAATGGATTCTGTTTGCTTACATTAGTTTTATAAGTTTTTCATAAGTATTTAATTTGGGCTCTTATAAACATAACCTGTTGGTTAAGAACTGCCACTTTATTTTTTACTTCATTTGATTATAACTTCTTACCTAATTTCGTAGAAACTCCTTGCAATTCCAACGGAAGAAAACCAAAACGATGTGCTGATCGTTGGCCTAACAAAAGAATCTTTGAAAGTTCATCAAGTTTTTCTATAACATCTTTTGTAGCAATATCAAAAAGCATATTCAATCTCAAAACAAAATCATTTTCAATTTCCTTGATACAAACTTTATTTCTGTTTTTTTTTTTGTAATTGACGATATTTATTGTATAATCTATCTATTTTAGCAACGCAGTTAGTCCTTGTAATAATTGGAATTTTTTCCCTATCCCAAAACGTCCGTACTTCGTTGAATACATCAGTCATACTATTCTGTATATTCTTATTTAAATTACGAGTGTGACAAAAAAGTAATTGCAGAATTTCCTTATTTAGTCGGTAACTTATTACCATTAATGTGTGTTATAATGTTATTAATTAAATATAAATTTTGCTGCTGTTTTGAAGCCATGTCGATGCTGCTTATACTAAAAAGAATGCTTCATTGACTAAATGAACTAAAAAAATTAATATCTGAGTCAGAGTTTTGCCATTTTTATAACAATTAAACCCTAACAAAAACTAGTTGCTTTGATCAAAATCAATATTATTAAATATTTTTGTCGCGACGGCGAAAATGCGGATTTTTTCTGTTTTTACATTTCAGTTACAAGTAATTTATTAATTTTGAAAAAGTCATGAATAGTAACATTAAATAAAACTATTCAATTTCAAACATTCGATTTTTTAAATAATATTTCAAATAATAACTAAGTTATTAATATTTACGAAGCAAACCGGTTGAAATGATTTTATTATTATGATCAATATTATTATTTTTACACATAATTATAATTGTCTAAAAAGTTTACTTTTTATAATATTATGACAATACTGTTTCAATATTATTTCAATATTGCTATTCTGTCTTCTTAAAAGACTTCCAAAATTCAGCTATAAATCTCATTTCTCCAAGATGTCATTGAAAAACACCTGAATGATGTGAACTAGCGAGCTTTAGAGAAATCTTAACTATGTAAATTATCCAATTTACCTACTGTTGCTTGCGCAAATTCAAATTTTCCAACCGTTGTTTTAATAATATTGTTCGATATACATGCGAGAGGTGATTCTCGACTCATGTAATTGTCACCCTAGCTTCGCTCGGGCGACAAACAAGAATTATCTCTCTCGCACTAGTATCGAAAAGTACTTTATTTTTCTATTAGTATTTAGTAGTAATTAGACTTAAGATGAAAAAAAGCAAATAATATTTGTTATAACAAAATATATAAAGCGATAAAAGAAGAAAATAACATGAAAATTCTTTTAAAAAATGTGAATTTGGATTGCAATAATCGGTTCAAATTTTTCAAAACTTTATATTCCCTATATAAGTAGTAGGGGCAGCGCGGCTACCGCGCCAGAGCGGCTCACGCGCCACTTACCCACCGAGCACTACTTACCGTCCGTCGGTAAGGTAGGGTGCAAAGTCACCATGCGAGAGGCCCGGTTGTAGAGGACGCATTGAACATTTACTCCATCGATAAAACGTACGTATGTCATGTTGCAGGGGCATGGGACCCTCATGTGATGTTATGTTGTAAGTGAATATAGAATATTTTTATAATATTCATATAGTGTTTAAATTTGTTAATTATAAGTAGTCTTATATTTTATAAGTATATTTTATCTTAGTATATTCAATCAGTATATTTTATATTGCATAAGATTCTACAAAGATATTTTATAAGTTCATAGAAATTTTAAAAAGTTAATGATGAGCAATTCAATGAAATTTATATTAACAACATCGAATGACTATTTTTAAATTCAAAAGAAACTTTAAAATATTTAAACAAGTTAGTTTTTAAGGAAAATTTTCTATTATAAGAATAAATATTTCATAGAGGACATTGGGATGTGGAAACGTTAAGGGAAAATAAAAAAGATATGTAAGATTATTTCATATTTATTTAAAAAAGCTTAAAAGTAATACATAGTAGAATACATCTTAATCTACGAGTATAAAAAGTTTCAAATTAATCTTTCAATTTTACTATAAAAATATATTTCGAAACTAGTGAACATCTTAATTAAAAAGTATTACAATTTAGCAAATAACTTTGAAAATTTAAAATTAAAGTTAAAGAGAAAATTATCCAAAAACTTATAATTATATAAATTCTAGAAGGCATCCACCTAAAGATTTGACGAAGACTTCTCTATTAACTAATTCTAACTCTAAGTTGAGAAGCGCCTCTGGCTTCTCCAGTAATAAAGAATTAACTTTACTTGGAAGGAAAATGTCAAAACTACTGTCTAATTCAAGAACAATTTTTAAGCCGTATTTAGTGGATACCTTTTTTAATGAGGTTATCTTATACTGTTTATTTAGCTTCAAGTCCCGTAGTCGTTTTGTAGGCAGGTATGATGGACTTCTCGCTGCTTCATTTATGAGGTCCATGACTGAAAAAAGAAATGATAAATTATTATTTATATATTTTTTTTTATAGAATTACTTACTTATTTATTCTGGCGTATCAGAACTTTCAGTGGTTGAATATTGCTCTCTCAAGTCTTCCACCCAGCGGTATAAAGCGCAAACTATTTCAACTGAACAATTCTGTTTCCACCCGGGACGATGATTAATGCAGGCTAGCGGTCGTATAAATCCAGGAGTTCTTATAGATGGACAACCCAAATCCTCCAAGTTTCTTATATTATCGAAATAGGGTTGCAGCCAGTGTTTTTTGTGTTCACCTTTGACCCAAATTGTTAATGACGACCCCTCTCCGTGTTCCCAATGAATTCCGTGCAGGTTGGATTGTAAATATCTATTTAAAATTTTTACATTCTGGACCAAATCATTCCAATCACAGGGTGGTTGAAATGTCGCAACGTACGGCACCGGATTTAACGCATTAGGATCTATATAAGCAATTTCTTTAAATATAAAATTGCCGTCGTTACCTTTAAAACCTTGTGTATCTACAATTCGTTCCATGATAAGTTATATACTGGAAATGTAGATAACATTATTTGAATATTATTCAAGAAAAAAAGTAGAGTTAATATAATAGTGTTAAAAGTTAGAGTGAAAGATGTGATAATAACTTATTAATTCATAATACATGCAATGTAAAAAATTAAAGTCCCTACGGAAAGATTGAAAAGTTAAAGTACAATAGCTGAGAAAATCTTAGAAAAAAAAAAATATGAACTCATTATATGTGAAAAAGTAAGAGATGTGAAAATAACTTATAAATTCATGATACGTGCTGTGAAAAAATTAAAGTCCCTACAAAGAGACTGAAAAGTTAAAGTTTAATAGCTGAGAATGTCTTAGAAAAAATTAATAATTTATAAATTCACGATACGTGCTATGTAAAAAATTAAAGTCCCTAAGAAGAGACTGAAAAGTTAAAGTTCAACAGCTGAGAATATCTTAGAAAAAAATATGAATTCATTAAATTAAGAAATTTTAAAGTAACTTATAAATTCATGATACGTGTTGTGAAAAAAATTAAAGTCCCTACAGAGAGACTGAAAAGTTAAAGTTCAATAGCTGAGAATGTCTTAGAAAAATGAATAACTTATAAATTCATGATACGTGCTATGTAAAAAATTAAAGTCCCTACGAGGAGACTGAAAAGTTAAAGTACAACAGCTGAGAATATCTCAGAAAAAATATGAATTCATTAAAGAAAGTTATTTGAAAATAACTTATAAATTCATGATACGTGCTGTGAAAAAAAATTAAAGTCCCTACAGAGAGACTGAAAAGATAAAGTTCAATAGCTGAGAATACCTTAGAAAAAGGAATAACTTATAAATTCGTGATACGTGCTATGTAAAAAATTAAAGTCCCTACGAAGAGACTGAAAAGTTAAAGTTGAACAGCTGAGAATATCTTAGAAAAAATATGGATTCATTATACGTAAAAAGTTAAAGTATCTGAAAGTTTAAAATAGTAAGTATAAGATGCCTAAGGGACTTATAATATGAATAGTGTGAAAAAGTTTAAGTATGAGACGTGAAAATAACTTAGAATTAATTCTACAAATGAATTTACCTTTTATAACTGTAAGAAAAGTGTTGTATTAAGATTCAAGACTTTAAAACTTTTAAATTATAAGTCCTGAAAGAAGAAATTATTAAAGACCTGTAAGAATACTATATTAAAAGTATTAGAGCTGAAATAAGAAAAAGAAATGAGTGGCTAGGACCCAGCTCGCCTGACCTTTATAGTAAGGAAATGTTTGTAAATACTTTTTATCAGCCCAAACTTAAAAGTTTCTCGGTCATGCGCAGTTCGTCACCTACCAATCTTTCCTCACTCATCTATGAATCTTTTACGTTACCACGCATGTGCATACGATCATCTATAGACCTTTCTTCTTTAATCTAAAATGAATAACTATACCGTGCAGGTGCACTGCCATCTATCAATCTTTAAACTGTCGCGCATGAGCACCTATATACCGACAGTGGATAAAAGGCTGCGCGTCAGTCCCATGAGGCTTAGTCTCCTTACCAAACGTAAGTATTTCATATAATTACTTTTGATTTTCAGCTTATTAATATACAATCCTTACAGCTTATTGATCTATAGTTTAACTTATAATGATTCAGTTTTTCTCTTCATTATATTAATGTAACTTAAAGTTTTCGATTATAATAACTTAGTCTTTTCAACGTATTAACATATATAATTTTCAATTCTCTAATACTTTATCATTTATAGTTCTATAAAATTAAATTTTTTTTTTTTTTTTTTTTAATGCTTTACTATTAGTTTATAATACTTGAACATTTTTTAGATACATCTCATTATTTCAAGTTGACAAGTGCTACTGAGTTTTGAGAGTATTTTTTCGTTACCGTCTGAAAATAGCTTGAAAGATTTTCATCTAATATACCGATAGTTGCTGCAGAAGTCTATCTTTTCACGAGCTAAGTTCAAAACGAATTGGTAAGTTAATATAAATTAATTTAAACCTTTTTTTCTCAAGTTCATTATTCTTTTTCCACTTAAATTTTTTCAATATTTCACAAATATTCCTTTTCAATTAAGTGTTTATTTTATTTAAAATTTTTTATTCAAATGTATAATACTAGAACTTAGCGAACTATAATTAACTTTGATAATTATAAATGAAACAGTACATTCTATTATGTATTATTATATATTTCTACATAAAAATAAAGTAAAACTATTCTGTAAAATAAAAATGAGCCAAAAATATGTAATACTTTTCGACTAAATGAAAGGGCTTCATTCAAATAACAATTGATTAAATAAAATATCATTAATATTGTTAGTTCGCGAAGCAACCGATAAAGAATTAGTTTAGAAGTAAAATTCAAGAAAATTTCGGAAAGGCAGTTTAGCGAGCCAGCACATGTGTGAACGGTATCGTCCACCCGCGCGTCACTCTCGAAGCGTTCATAAAACAAAGGACCCTCAATGCTCCATTGAAAATCTTTCCAAAATCCAAATTTTTTCTATAAAGGGCATTATATATTGAAAGCGTTGCTTTTCTCGCTACGTATAATATACAAGGTTCAGTCTTTAGGAAGTGTTCACGTAAGCAACTTCGTCCGATTTGGAAAATTTTAAAAGTTAATGTATAAAAGTACAGAGATCTGTGTGACGGAAATCAGAAGAATCATTGTAAATAGTGTACAACATAAATGTGAGTGGGAAAAGTTAAAGGAAAAAACTATACATCTTCCTGAAATATGTCCATTTGCAGAAGATCATAAAAAGGACCCGAGAATTTAAAGAAATCTACCAACGCTATGTTATGAAGTTTTGAATGAGTGTGAGGACTATCAGGTAAGTTTAAAAACTATTATTAGTTTCAAAATAAATTATTATTTTTAGATGTATCCAGCGAATTGCGAAATTGTAGCTTTTATGAAAATATTGCAATTTTCTCTATCATTTTAACGTAAATTTATAATTTTTTTATTTATTTTTTCAAAACTACCTAAAAATTATAGTCATAGATTTTATTGTATTTGAAAAAATTTTATGATTTGATAGATACCATAACAGTGTTTTATTATAATGTAATATTTTATCTTTTTATAAAGTAATGCATAATTTTTCTAATTAAATTATATTAAAAAAGTACGCTTATTTGTAGGAAGAATCACCGCAATCACCTGTAGTGTATAGTATACGCAGAAATGAAGTGGTAAGCAATATAGTATTTTTTTATGATACATATGCTATATATTTTATTATAAATATATATTTTTTATTTTCAGCTCAATTCATCACAAAACCATGAGCAAAGTAGTGAAAATGTTTTTCTAGTCCAAAACCAGGAGCAAGAAAAAACATCCAATATATTTAAAGAACTTCTTCCAATAGTTAGACCTCTACCCGAAGTAATATCACCAATAGATCAACCCTCGGAGTCATACAATATCATAGAAGAAATACCTTTACCACCTTCTCCGCTAAGGGAGAGTTATACGCCAGAATCGTTTACGTTTGAATTTGGTAGCTGGTCAACGCCACCGTTAGAGCCATACAGTCCACAACCATTCGATTTAAATTTATTGAATTTTCCACCGCCCGCGAAGCTAATAACAATTCCGAATCCTGCGCATAATCCTACCATAGACTATCAAGTTCGTGCAGAAATGAAAAAAATATTAAATATAGAAGAACCTAAAACGGATAGGCAAACATTAAAAAATGAAATTCTCCCTAAAAACAAGAGAAAAACGGATAAGCAAACATTAAAAAATGAAATTCTCCTTAAAAAAAGAGAAAAACGGATAAGCGAACATTAAAAAATGAAATTCGCGAGTTAGTAAAGTTTAATTAAGTTTATATAGTATTTTATGTATAATTTTTTTATAGTATTTCACTATTTATAGTATATAAATAATTTTTATACTATTTACACTATATTTGGTATAATCATTATTGTATTAAACTATTAATTAATTTTGTATGATTTCAATGATCTACCTTGTCAACGTTTCAGGCATTCAATTACGCTTCTTGTCAATATATTTAATAAAATAATTATCACGCATCATTTCTTATACCCTACGGGGGCATATATGAACTCTTCGAGTAGATGGTATCCCACCCACTCTACATTCTCACTATGTCTCTCTCACTCACGCGTCCCGCACTTGTGGCCCACTGCCGCGTCGTCTGCTAAGATTTTAAAAGTATTGCATAAGACTTTATACCAATCATTTAATCTTTAATTTTATTATAATGTAAGTTAAATCTTATAAAATATCTATCTAATTATAACTGCCTAATACAACTAAACTGTTTCTATATTATCAAATGCTGATCTAATATTATACAAAATCATTGATTATTTTAATTTCTCTTCACCTTTTTTTTATCAATAATTATTTAAAATGATAACATAATTTTTTAATTTTCAGAATACACTTACGAAAAAAAAAGTCTTTTAATTTGAAAAAATGGATGAAGTTAAAGATCTTTGTCAGGAACATGTGAAAATTTTTGAAGAGGTGGAAAATATTTTAATATATAAATCTATGGATTCCGAAGTTATTGAACAATGGGTAGAACAATGTGTTTTATCATTAGATAGTCTTCGGGAATTATTGAGAAAAAGAACGCTGACAACAGCTCAAAAACAATCTATTTTATATGCCATAGCAAGGATTGAGAGTATCAAAGCAAAGCTTGATGCTATAGGAAAAACTGGTTATGGAATAGTACCAGATTTAAAAACGGATGAAATCGAGCATCGAGTTAAGGGACAGCTGAAATCACATTACATATATATAAAAAATTTATCACGTTTAGTAGGAGGAAGTTTATCACATAGAAAAAAGAAGCGATATATATGTGATAGATGTTTAAATTTTTTCTTTAATGAAAATAATTTAAAAGAGCATGAAAGAATATGTAAGAATATTAATGATTGCAAGGTGAAACTTCCTATAAAAGGTAAAGATATCATCTATTTTAAAAATTTTAATTATAAAGAAAGATTACCATTCACAATATATGCAGATTGTGAATGTCTGTTAAAGCCTGTACTAGAAAACCAGGAAGATGAAGGTTTGGCTAATACTTTATCGTTTCAAAAACATGAAATATTTAGTATAGGATATTATTTGAAGTGCAGTTTTGATGACTCTTTATCTGAATATAGATTTTATCGTGGGGTTAAACCAGCTATGTGGTTTGCTAGTGAATTGAAGGTAATACATGACCGTATTACTAATTTATATACAAACCCACGATCGATGCCAATTTTAACACCAATAGAAATAATTTTTAACAAATTATTAGAAAACAGTGATAAGGTAAGAGATCATTGTCATCTCTCAGGAAAATATCGCGGTCCTGCTCATGCTAACTGTAATTTGAATTATCAAGATTCAAGAACGATTCCTGTAATATTTCATAACTTAAGTGGTTATGATGCTCACTTTATAATTAATGATATATCGAATTATATGAAAGGTGATGTTGATTTACTTCCATTGACTAAGGAGAAGTATATTTCTTTTACAAAACATGTTGAGAAAAGTGATATTAAATTTCGCTTTGTAGATTCATTTAGATTTATGCCATCTTCTTTAGAAAAATTAGCTTCATATTTAAGTGAATACAAAATTGTTTCAAAGGAGTTTTCATCTTTAGAAAAAGAAAAAATCAGTCTTTTAACGAAGAAAGGCGTTCTGCCTTACGAGTAGCTGGATTCGTGGGAAAAGTTGGATGAAACTGAGTTACCTGAAAAAACAAAATTTTTCAGTGTGCTAAATGGTTCAACCATATCTGATGAAGATTATGAACATGCACAAAAAGTATGGAATACCTTTAGTATTCATACCCTTGGAGAATATTCAGATCTTTATATGAAGACAGATGTTTTATTATTAGCTGATGTTTTTGAAAATTTTCGTGATCAAAGTATAAACGTATATGGTTTAGATCCAGCTCATTATTATACTACCCCAGAATTTGCATGGGATGCAATGCTAAAGTATACTGGCATACAATTAAAGTTATTAACTGATATAGATATGATTTTATTCATAGAAAGAGGTATAAGAGGTGGATTAAGTCAGTGCTCTCATCGCTACGCAGCTGCAAATCATAAATATGTGACTGAAAATTATGATAAAAATAAAGAAAATATATATCTAATATATTTAGATGCTAATAATTTATATGGTTGGGCAATGACTCAATGTCTCCCTTATGATTCCTTTGAGTGGATAGACGGCTGTGAAAATTTAGATTTTTTCATAGATGATGATGCACCTTACGGGTACATTTTAGAAGTAGATTTAGAATATCCTTCAGAAATACATGACATTCATAACGACTTACCTTTTTGTCCTGAGCAAGCAAAACCACCGGGATCAAAACAGGAAAAACTTTTCGCTACACTTTCGTATAAAAAAAATTATGTTATACACTATCGATCACTTAAACAAGCTGTCAAAAATGGACTTCAGCTTGTTAAAATTCATAAAGTATTGAAATTTAAACAATCTCCATGGCTTAAGTCTTACATCAATTTAAATAGTAATATGAGGGCGTTAGCAAGAACTGATTTTGAAAAAAACTTTTTCAAATTGATGAATAATGCTGTATATGGTAAAACTATGGAGAATGTAAGAAAACGTGTTGATGTCAAGCTATCAACTAAATGGGCTGGAAGGTATGGCGTAGAAGCACAAATATCAAGTCCCCTTTTTTATAGTATTAGTATCTTTGATGAAAATTTAGTAGCTATCCAGCTTAAAAAAGTTGAAGTTTTGTTAGATAAACCAATTTACGTTGGACTTTCAGTTTTAGACATTTCTAAAACTCTGATTTATGATTTTCATTATAGTTATATGAAAAAAATGTATAAAGAAAATTGTAAGCATCTTTATACAGACACAGACAGCTTGATTTATGCTGTTGAATGTGATGATTTTTATGCTGATATGAAAAAAAATCTCTCAAAGTTTGATACTTCAGACTATCCCAGTGAAAACATCTTTAATATGCCTCATGCAAATAAAAAAATTGTTGGTCTTATGAAAGACGAGTGTAATGGTCAGACTCTTACAGAATTCGTTGGCTTAAGAAGTAAAATGAACAGTACTCGCGTTGATGGTCAAGATCATATGAAAAAAATAAAAGGTATTAAGGTTTCAGTTGTTAAAAAAACTATAAAGTTTGATGATTTTGTAGATTGTTTGCAAAATTTATCTATTAAAAAACGACAACAGTATTCCATAAGATCTCGACTCCATAATGTAGAAACTATAAAGCAGTTGAAGATTGCCTTAAGTCCATATGATGATAAAAGGTGTGTTCAAGACAATAATATAGATTCTTTAGCATGGGGTCATTATAAAATAAATAATAAGTGAGTATATTTTTTTGTATAATAGTAATTTATATATTAATTTACAGTAAATATTCTACATATATAATATAGAAATTTATTATTTTAGGTGTCCAATGCGTGTTAAAAAGAATGTACATTTTGATGAAAAGCTAACTGTTCATGTAATGCATGCGTGGAGGTTTGCATATCATAAGGCTCGGTGTGGAGAATGGGAACAAATTGCTCGTGACCGAGAACGTTTTAGGAGAAGAATTGATAAAGTTAATGAAATTTTGCATCCAATTCTTGTAAAAAATGTAAGGAAATAGGTATTAAATAAAAACAATTAGTTCATCTTATTTACAATTTTATTTATTCATAAATCACTTTTTTTTTATTCAACTATTATGAGACTTATCAAAACCTAACCACTTTACATAAATTTTATCGCCATGTTTTTTTATAATTTTTTCTACTAAGTAAATATCAGGATATTTAGTCTTCATAAGTTCTTCTTCATAGAATCCGCCAGCGATTGGTTTATCTTGATAATCTTTCAAATGATATGTAAATGGTGATGTAGGTAATACTTTATTTATTGTAAAAATTTCTGTAAACTAGTTTGGTGTATATCCTTTCTCGAAAACAGTTTTATTTTTACTTATTCGAACTTTATCACCAAGTTTAAATTTTGCACGCCTACAAGGACGTTTAGAGGTTTTCTGATGAATGCATAAACGATTATAAACTTTATTAACTGCTGTAGAATTAACATCTGCGGGCTTCATACCAATCGTTCGGTGCTTAGTATTATTATACTGTAAAGTTAGGTCTTGCAAAATATCTATCCATTTATAACTGCCTTGTAAACTAAAATTTTTCCACATTTTGTTTTTTAAAGTACGGTTAAAACGTTCACAAATTGAGGCTTTGAGTTTGCTATAGGATGAATATAGATTTATATTATATTTTAGCATTAAACTTTCAAATTCTTTATTATAAAATTCTTTTCCTCGATTAGTTTGTAAATTTTTAGGTATTCGTCCTTTTTTTAATATAAATTTCATAGCTTCAGATACATTTTTTCCAGTTTTACTTTTCACTGGTACCGTCCAAGCAAACTTAGAAAACATATCAATGACAGTAAGAAGATACTTGTAACCTTTGTTTTTATGGGCATATGGTGTCATTTCCACAAGATCAGCTTGCCATGTTTCATCTAGATCTCGTATATCATATTTTCGACGTGTGTAATTACGACGAGCTGGATTGTGTAATTCTTCTACTATATCTTTTTTATTTTCCATCATCAAAGGTTATGAGTTACTTTTACGTATGGTTGCTATTTCAAATTCCAATTTTCTCAATTTATCATCTATTTCATCTCTATGGATGTCAACAATATCATCTAAATTTTTAAGCTCAGTTCTTAAGTGTGCTGTTGACTGATACACTTTTTGTACTTCAGCTTGTACAATACGTTCGAGAGTAATCAAATTTACAGCATCATTCTTATCGTTAGGAGCTGCGACATTACATAATCTTTTATTTTCTATATCATACTGTCCATCAACAGTAAATTTGTATCCAATTCCTTGAGGTCCGCGACTAGCTTCTATTCGTCCTAAATGACGTCCGACCAGATCCACACTCATATTTACACTGAAATAAAATTTTGTGCGACACTCTTTTAATATATAATTTTTGCTTCCCGAAGTTCTTCAATAATAGATTGAATTTCATTTACGTGATTTTCATTACCAGCTGAAACTTCAGCTATCAGAAGTCTAAGACGTTCTACAAGTTCATTTGGATCATCCCAGTATATATAATCAGTATTCGTATATTTACGAGCTATTTTATAAGACTGTAGTAAACCTTCACCTGTTTAAGTTAGGGTTTAATATGAGTTTTGAAATATAGTTATTATATTTTTTAGACGACTGTTGACGAAAAGATTCATTTGGTTTATAATATTTTTACATGCATTAGTGTTATTTAAAATCTCTTCATAGTTTTTTAGGTCTTTAACAGTAATAACTTTATCATTGGGTTGTTTCATAAACAATAATTCAATGAGTCCTGGATTTTGTTCATATTTTTTATCGCCTATAGTAATATTATTATCTTCAAAGTATATACGTGTGTCACCAATTTTGTAGGTATCGTCATGCATTTTACGTACACCATAAACTGTATCTAATGAACTCATTTTTCCTTTATTTAATAAATCAATATATTCTGTTACTTCATCTTTCTTTTTAATTGTTACATTATTCTGATCTTCTTCACTATCTAAATCAGCTGTCTCAAAAGAACTTGCAGTACTTTCATCGTTTTCATCGTGATTTTCATAGAATCTTTGTTCTTCCTTTTCTTCTTTCTTAATTCTATCAACTTTATCTTTTTTCTTCACCTTATTTTTCACCTTATTTTTCACGTTTTCATTCTCAACTAATTTATTTAAAGGTTCTATAATTGGCTTGCATGATTTATTAAAAGATTTTTCACTGTCTATTTTATATGATTTTATTGAATCATATTTACGTTTTATTGATATTTGATGGATATTTGATGATTAAAGTCAGACATGTTAACGATTCAACACTTCGTAAATAAATGATCTATTTTTAGCTTGATTGCATATTTATGACAAATTGATCAAATCCTTTTCGGTATCGACCATTATTTACATCATTATCTTTATTGATAACAAGAAAACTATGATTAGTCTCCCAACAAAATGAGCAAATATCTTTAAATCTTTTGTACGTCATATCTGTATTTACGTGATCGTTGTAAATATGTTTTAAATTCATATCATCTTGTCGAAATATAACTAATAGATTAACATTATCACGTACTAAATGTTTAGGAACTTGTGCATACGATTGACATAAATAAAAGCAATCAACATTTTTATATCTACCCATACAATAGAATGATTTAACATTATTTTGTTTTTCACATGCTATATCATCAAATATGAAAATAGAATTATTTTGAGCTTCGTCAGGTGAAACAACTAGATCATGTTCGCTGAAAGATAAATATTTGATTCCTTCAATAGGTTCAATAAGCTTTTCAAGGAACCGGTATTTTGATTGATTTAAAGACTTTGAATAGATATAGATATTTTCAAACTTTAGACCATGTGGGTGTATAAGTAAAGAAAGTAGAGCATTTGTTTTACCACAATTTGATGGTCCACAAAATACAGCACGAATACTGTTTGGAAATAAATCACCGTGACGTTTATAAGATATTTTATTTGGTTCAGTTAAACTATCAAAATTGATAACTGGTAATTTAATTTGGTTTTCTTTAACATCGATCTTGTTTTAAACTTGATTATGACTGATGAAAACTTCTATAAAAGCATATACTTATAGTTTTCTCCTCATTCATAAAAAGACTATCATCGAGTAATGATTATTCATAAAGGCTCAGGACTAGTTAATAATTTGATAAATAAACTACCACTTGAACTTCATTTTCCTGGTTATCAATACTGTGGACCAGGTACAAAGTTATCTAAAAGATTAGCTCGCGGTGATCCAGGCATTAATCCACTTGATACTGCATGCAAGGAACACGATATAGCTTATTCAAAAAATCGCGAAAACATTAAGGCAAGAAACTCAGCAGATCAAGTTTTAGCAGAAAAGGCGTGGGAAAGAGTGAAGTCTAAAGACGCTAGTTTTGGAGAAAAAGCTGCGGCTTACGCTGTTACTAACATCATAAAAGTAAAAAATAAGTTGGGTATGGGACAAAGAAAGAGTAAAACAAAAAGATTAAGAAAAAAAAATGGCTGGGCTTAAACGTTTAATTAAGTCTACTGCTAAATCTCTCAGTCCTAGTACAGATTCACAATCTGTAATCAAATCAGCCCTTATGACCGCACGCAAACATGTAAAAAGAGCAGGAGGAAAAAAATATGTTATAGTTCCCCGTATATTACCTGTATCGAAACATGGTGGCTTTCTCCCTGCTCTGGTTCCATTGTTTGCAGGTCTTAGTGCTTTAGGATCACTAGCAGGGGGAGCTGCTGGCATTGCTCAAGCTATCAATCGAGCGAATGCTGCTAAAGACAGATGGAAGAACAGCAAAGACATAATAAGAAAGTTGAAGAATTAGCCCTTGGAAAAGAATTATATTTAAAACCCTATGCAAAGGGTTATGGTATCTGTTTCAAGCAATTAAAAAAAAGTCAAAAAGTCAAAAAAGTGATTAAAAAAAAAAAAGGTTGTCGAAACAGTAGGATTACCAAAACGGCCCTTAACTGACAACGATTTATTAAAATATGTAAAAATTATGCAAATAAAAAATTTTAGAGGTGTATTTATGAGAAATGCATTACCATCAAATGGCTGCCTTTATAAAGAAAGTGCTATTATCAATCTTGATGATAAGGATGGACCTGGAATACATTGGGTAGCTTATCGAAAAAATGGAAATAATGTTTTTTATTTTGATAGTTTTGGTGATTTGCGTCCGCCTCAAGATCTCATAAATTACTTAAAAGTGAAAGAAATAAAATACAATTATGAAAGGTATCAACAATTCAATACTTATATTTGTGGACATCTTTGTTTGAAATTTTTATGTAATCAATTGAATTCAACTGAAAATTTCTATCTATATAAGAAGAAATAATATTGAATGAAGTTAGTTCCACGTAAAGTATCAAGATGTTTGAATCGTTTACTCTTAGTTTGTCAGGGACTTCGTCAGTTCTAGCAGCTGATTATTTCCCTCCGATTGAACTTGATCCCAAAAGAAAATATGTATTGGGATTAGTTGAACTGCTAGCTTTTAATTCTATACCAAATATTGATATGAACTGCAATAAATTTTATGTTGGTAAAGAGATAGTGGAGTTACCTACTGGTAGTTATGAAATAAATGATATTGAAAAAACGTTACAAAAAACTCTCGAACGCAAAGGAATAATAATTAGTATTAAGCCTAATAATAATACATTACGGAGTATTATTACTTGTAATCGTAAAATTGATTTTCAAGAGAATGATTCTATTGGTCAATTATTAGGATTTACAAAACGCCTTCTTGAACCTAATATAAGTCATGTGTCCGACATACCAGTTACCATTCTTAAAGTGAACGCAGTACGTGTCGAATGTAATATAACAACTGGTGCATATATTAATCAAACTAAGGTTCATACTATTCACGAGTTTTTTCCGGCAGTGCCACCAGGATTTAAGATTATTGAAGTTCCAAAGCAAATAATATATTTACCGATCACTGTAAAAATTATCGATCATTTACAATTACGCATTGTTGATCAAAACGGTGACTTAGTAAATCTTCGAGGTGAAGTTATTACGATTCGCTTACATATCAAAACAGTTTGATAATGGGAATAGTTTACAACTCTAAGATTGGAAAAGGTTATATTAATACTCCAGTATGTCAGCAAGCGATCAGTCGACAACAAGTAACGAAACAGTTAACACGTCAAAACATTCAGTTTCTAAAAAGTCTAGGCTTAAAAATTATAAATCAAAAGAACAATGGAAACGTAAAAAAAATACAGCAAAAAAAATAAAAAAGTAACTTATATATTTATCTGCTGCTGTCATTTAAAACAAGGAGAAAATGGAGGAAGTCCTTAGTGTACAGTCACCAGTAATTTTTGATGAGGCAATTTCACACTATGAGCTTCATGCTCATCAATCATATACCTCATCATCTTTCAATAATAGTGATGAAATTCGTATATCTATTCAGCATCAAGATTTATGCTTATTGCCATCAAAAAGTACCTTACATATATGTGGTAAATTAACAAAAAATGATGGTACTCCGCTGACAAATACTGCATTTGTAAATAATGCTATATGTCACTTATTTGAAGAAATGCGTTATGATATCAATGGAGTAGAAATTGATAGATGTAAAAATGTTGGATTGACTTCTACGTTAAAAGGTTATGTTTCTTTTTCACCAAACCAAAGCAAATATCTTGAGAACGCAGGATGGATAGGTGTAACAGAAACAGGAAAAATGACTGATAATAGTGGAAATTTTGATGTCTCTATACCTTTGTCCATGATTTTTGGATTTGCTGAAGATTATCGTAAAATAATTGTAAATGTTAAACATGAACTTATACTGACAAGATCAAGAAATGATTATAATGCTGTTATACAAAGTTCTAGTCAAGCTGATGCTGTGAATTATGAAAATTTTAAAATTCAACTTACTCGAGTAGAATGGCTTATGCCTTACGTTATGTTATCAGACAAACATAAAATACAGCTTTAATTTTATACAAAAAGATATACCTATTGCTATGAGTTATCGTTCATGGGAATTATACGAATATCCTGTTCTTCCAACAACTGTAAAAAAAATATGGACTGTTAAAACCTCTAACCAATTAGAAAAGCCACGCTTTGTAATTTTAGCTTTCCAAACGAAAAGAAGAGGTGAGAAAAATGTAAACAATAGTCATTTTGATCACTGTAATATCAGTAATGTCAAACTTTTTTTGAATTCTCAGTACTATCCTTATGGTAATCTCAATTTAGATGTTACACATAATCAATATGCGCTTTTATATGATATGTATGCACATTTTCAAAGCGAATATTATAACAACAATGAAGTAGATCCTTTGCTGAGTAAATCAGAATTTATAAATTATACACCATTTATTGTCATCGATTGTTCTAAACAGAATGAATCTCTAAAACAAGCTGCTGTGGATGTCTGTCTTGAATTTGAAACCAAAGAAAATATTCCTGCAGAAACCACTGCTTATTGTTTAATTTTAAATGATCGTATTATAAAATATAATCCTGTTAGTGGTGATGTTAAAAAACTTGTATAAAAATTTATATGTATCATTTGTTTGTAAATTATGAAAAATAAATAAATTATAAAAAAAAAATGAATTATCTTTTTATTACCTATCTTTTTATCCCCTCCTTTTTCTCATAAGTTTTAAGAAATAAGTTGTGTTTATAAATCACATAAATTCTAAAATTACCTCAGTCTAATTGAAACAATCAACAAAATGGGTCAGTCAAATAGTACTAGTAGTAGCAACATTCCATACAGCAAACTTTCTGACAATAGTCAGAAAGAAAAACAAAAGCCTGAGTCCCAATGGAAAAATTGTACTGGTTCAAACAAGATTTCATACACCAGACTATCTGACGATAGTAAAAAAAATGAATCAGCGTGGAAAAATAATACTAGTAAATATTCTACTAACACTCAATCCTTTCCCCAACAACAAGATTATAAAAGATTTAAGTAGTAAGTGAATGGGATAAAAATGTGTTGATATCATCATAAATATTCACAATGGATATAGCATACCCTCAGAACATCGCATGAGAGCCCCATACTCCCTGCAACATGACATACGTACGCATTTTATCGATGGAGTAAATGTTCAATGCGCCCTCTACAACCGGGCCTCTCGCATGGTGACTTTGCACCCTACCTTACCGACGGACGGTAAGTAGCGCTCGGTGGGTAAATGGTGCGGGAGCCGCTCTGGCGCGGTAGCCGCGCTGCCCCTACTACTTATATATATAAATTTGTACATTCAAATATGCCATTTTAGAATCATTTTAAATAGTCGAAAATATAGATTTTGGTATACAAAATTTTAGAAGGTAAGAAAACACTAAAAAGGACCACCTTTCCATTTAAATAACATGGGAAAACAATAAGTACTCAGAGGCACGCGAATTTTTAGTGAATCAAACTCTGGCGGGCGTCAATTCATTTTTTTTTTATCAAAGAAATGACTTCTCAACAGGTATGTGACTAAAATTAAAATTGGTAAATAACGGACACCCTAATACATATACATACATATATATATATAAATACATACATATACATACATATATATATATAAATACATACATATACATACACATACACATATACATATCTAGACGTGTATTTATATACATACATATATTAGATATACGTAGAGAAACCAACCGTACAAACGTTCAATTTAAAAGTCTTAATAACTGAAAATAAGCAAGGTTTAAAAACTTCGCATCTTCTTTTTAATTTATATTATTTTTGTTGCTTTTTATGTGCATCATTTCAGATACCAGTCGTTTATTATAATTGGATTCATAATCTAAAATTTTACTGTTCTCCCAGTCGAATACATGTGAGTGTTCACTCATGTGTTGGAATGCAACTGCATCAGGGTTATTATTATTTTGGTGTTCTTTGATTCTTGTTTTTAATGTACGTTTGGTTTCTTCCACATATCACGTCGGACATCATTTACATACAAATTTGTATACGACATTAGTCCGATCCCACTTCTCTGTTATATCTTTCCCTAATTTTATTATGGAACTAAAGCTTTTCTTAGTTACAGGTAAAATTCTGAAATTGAATGATTTTAAAATAGATGATATTTTATTAAATTGATCATTAAACGGTAACGTGATAAGCGGAGTAACTCTATTGTGTTTAATTTTATTTTTCTGACAACCTTTGTCCTTGATCTTATGTAGTCTAACGTGTACAAAGCGGTTAATGAAATTTCGAGGAAAATTATTATTTTGAAGCATGCGGAATACAGAATCCAAGTTTTTTTTTATGAAATTGTTTGTGAGATAAAGAAATGGCCCTATCGACTATGTTATATACAATGTTCATTTTCTGTCTTATTGGATGATTAGAAAGGAAATTGATTGATCTCCCTGAAGAAGTCGGTTTATTAAACCAGTCAGTAATGATAGTATTATTATGTCGTATTAGTGTCATATAAGGAGTTTATTTTTTTGCCTTGTTCTATTTCATACGTGAATTGTAACCTATTGTTATAAGAGTTAAAAGTTTTAACTACTAAATCAATGTGTTTTTTGTTGATGCACATTATAGTGTCATCGACATAGCGGAAATAAAATAACGGATTGACATTATGTTTTTCTTTTAATGTACTTAAACAATTCGTTTCTAAGTGTTCGGAATTGTAGTACCCGAAGTGACCGCTAGATGGCAAGCGCCAAACGCGCAACCTTCAATGAAAAACATCACCCCGAGTGCTTAAGTAGGGGCCTGCGCCATGCACTGAGCTCTCTCGCCAAACATTATTTGCCTTACTTATATTTACCCCTTGCTTTACTTATTGCCCAATTGCTATTTTTTTGCTTTGCTGATATTACGCGATGCTCTCGTATTGTCAGTTTGCCTATTGCATATACCTTGCGTATTGCTTGCCTATTTTACTCGAAGCGCGTAGCGTTCTTATTCCTTTTGCTTTCAACTTTACTTTCGAGTGGGTTGGAGCAAAGACTTTCAGAGTGAATACAATTTATTATTTTCTCTGGGCGATAAACCCTAACAATATAAACTCCGTATACGTTCATTTGTATACATTTTTGGTCCTTCGAGCCGGATAGGGTTGTCAATCGAGAGAAATTCTTACAAAGCAATAGAACTCTCGAGTGTTACGTTAATTGTCAGAGATTTACGACCTTTGGCAAGTTAGTTCGTTGGAGATTTACGACCTCATAACGAAATCTATCGTGTGACTTATTCCTTTGCCCCTGCCACTCTGCACAGCGGGCGGAGATACCACACAAACTCTCATAACACTTAGGGATCTGCTTATTTCTTTCAATCAAAATGCCAACACTTTCACACACGCAAACCATCGAGCGTCAGTTCGAATTATTTAATCGAATCTGCAATTCAAGTACCAATATCAAGAAAGTGGGCAAGCACAATATCACTCGTGAGCTTCTCGAAGCTAAGCTACAGATATTAGAGAAGAACTGGAAAGAATTCCAAGAAAATCATACTATTGTCCTATCCCAGAAATTTTAAAGAACGAGCAAGAGTGACTATTTTGTTACTGACTTCTATGGGTCGACTGAAGATAGTTACATAAATGCAGTGGTCGATATAGCCCATTGGCTTAAACAATTCCCTCAACAAGCTAATGTGCCTGTTGCGCAGCAACCAGTCTCCACAAGAAAGTTACCTAACATTGAAGTTCCTACCTTTTCCGGTAAATTCACCGACTGGCTAGATTTTAAAGATTTATTCAAAGCTACCATCATCAAAGATGAACGACTATCTAATTCAGAGAAATTACAACAATTGAAAACGCACGTTCAAAGAGAAGCAGCTGATATGCTCAAAACAATTCAAATTACAGATCTCAACTTCCCTATTGCCTGGAAAAAGATAGAAGATTACTATACAAACAAACGTCGACTTGTTGCCATTTTATACCAAGACACTACTCGATTTGCCTGCCGTAAGTTCCGATTCTCCATCTCAAGTACAATCCCTTCTTAATTCAACAACAAATGCAATCTCCGCTTTAGAGCAACTCAAAAGGCCAACCAATCAATGGGATGATCTTCTCGTGCCTATCATTTCTCATAAGCTTGATTTCAAAACCTTATGCGAGTGGGAAAAACAAGTTAGTAAAAGTGCCGATCCCCCACTTTTGTCCAACTTAGTCGGTTCATCACCGAACGTATTGATTTTTTAAAACCACCTCCGTGCTTAAGTTAAGTAAATCTAAAACTCCAGAAAACAGATCAATTAGCTCTCATGTTACGTTTACCGACAAGTGTACCTTTTGTGCAGATGCACATTTCATTACTCGTTGCGACGCCTTCAAAGCCAAAACCGCCAGTGAACGAAAAATCTTCGTGGAAAAAAGGAAGTTATGTATCAATTGTCTCGGGTTTCACCCGATCAGTAATTGCCGATCTGACAGAAGATGTATCATATGTAGCAAACAACACCATACGCTTCTTCACGAAGATACAAATACAAGTTTTCACGTGTCTGCCAGTGAACCCATACATAATCACGTCGCTTTCACTGGTCACTCTTTTACTACCAACACTGAGCTGCAACTAAGTTTAGTAGCTCAAAGCTCCGGTGTAGAACCTGCTCTTCTGGCTACCGCGTTGGTGAAACTACGTGGTGCTGATGGCAGAATTCATACTGCTCGAGCTATGAGAGATCCTGGATCCCAAAGTTCTTTTGTATCCGAGGTGTTATTAAAGAAGCTTGAACAACCGTACTCTGCTACGACAGTGCCGCACAGTGTTCTATTTTGAAAAAAAATGGACAAAATGAAATATCTCGCGAACGGATACCGATAGCCGGATGAATCCAACTGCATTTTAAAGTTGAAGTAATATTCAATAAAGGAAAAATAGTTCAGTACTGATCATTTGACCCTGTGACCTTAGAAATGAAAAATGAAAGTCGAATAAATAACGAATTTTCGGCTTTTTCATTGTAGACTTTGTGGCTATCAATTTTTTCGATCAAAAAAATATGTACTCCTGTAGCGTTTGATGCAAGGAATCCGAATTTGATGTCATAATTGTCCTATCGCACACCAATTTGTTTTTAAAGCAAATTTGTGTACTTATATTTATGTACCCATGTATTTTGATTCGCTGAATCCGAATTTGAAGTCGAAATTACTCAATAATGCTTCATTTTTTCAAGGTGAATTTTTTGTATTTTTTATGGAGTTTTCAGATTTAAACACAAATTGGTGTGCGATAGGACAATTGTGACATCAAATTCGGATTCCTTGCATCAAACGCTACAGGAGTACATATTTTTTTGATCGAAAAAATTGATAGCCAGGAAGTCTACAATGAAAAAGCCGAAAATACGTTATTTATTCGACTTTCATTTTTCATTTCCAAGGTCACAGGGTCAAATGATCAGTACTGGACTATTTTTCCTTTGTTGTACATTACTTCAACTTTAAAATGCAGTTGCATTCATCCGGCTATCGATATCCGTTCGCGAGATATTTCATTTTGCCCATTTTTTTTCAAAATAGAACACTGTGTGCCGTTGAGTGGTATTGGAGGTTATTCTCACATCCCTGCTAAGGGCCGAATCACTTTGCAACTTACATCGGCTTTCAACCCTAAAACACATTTGCAGTTAAACGCACTAGTACTTCCTTTTATTACAAAATACACGCAAAGATGCCATAAACTAAAGAATGCCTGGACCCATTTGAAGGGATTAGAATTAGCGGACGATTTCAGAGAAACACCTGCTGAAATTGATATTTTACTTGGTGCTGACATCTTCCCAGAGATCTTGCTCGACGGACTGGTCAAAGGACCTTCCGGAACTCCAATGGCCCAACGCACAACCTTCGGATGGATTACTAGCGGACCTATTGCCAAACTTTACACCTCAACGTCTCCAATTGCAACAGCTAAATCTTAGTTTTCAGATCGGTTTAAATGTCTGCTAAACCAATTCTGTTCGCCCATTGTATGGACGAAAGCGGGCGATATGTTCGGAACTGTAGTAGCCGAAGTGACCGCTAGATGGCAAGCGCCAAGCGCGCAACCTTCAATGAAAAACATCACCCCGCGTGCTTAAGTAGGGGCCTGCGCCACGCACTGAGCTCTCTCGCCAAACATTATTTGCCTTACTTATATTTACCCCTTGCTTTACTTATTGCCCAATTGCTATTTTTTTGCTTTGCTGATATTACGCGAGGCTCTCGTATTATCAGTTTGCCTATTGCATATATCTTGCATATTGCTTGCCTATTTTACTGGAACGCGCGTAGCGTTCTTATTCCTTTTGCTTTCAACTGTACTTTCGAGTGGGTTGGAGCAATGACTTTCAGAATGAATACAATTTATTATTTTCTCTCGGCGATAAACCCTAACAATATAAACTCCGTATACGTTCATTTGTATACACTAAGTCATTCATTACCATGTTTCAGAATGAATACAATTTATTATTTTCTCTCGGCGATAAACCCTAACAATATAAACTCCGTATACGTTCATTTGTATACACTAAGTCATTCATTACCATGTTCGCAAATAGAGGAGAGCTGGGCATGTATATGTATATATATATATATATATATATATATATATATATATATATATATATATATATTCACATCTGGGACGCATTTTGAGGATTATATAAGTCATATATACCGAATTTTGAGGATTTTGTAGGCATTTTGAGGAGTCTCCTCAAAAGTCCAAAGCACTCGAGAGGCATTTTGAGGATTTTTCAGCGGTTTCCACAATAGTGTGTTAATACATCGATTTCGGAAATTCCGTGATATTTTTCCGTAAAAGCGGGCGCCGCAGGCGTCGTGGTGTTAGTCAATAACCTTAGGGTCATTATTTCTTTAGTCACGCGCTTGTTTATTGGTTGTTTATAACAATGTTTATATTTGTGTCACCACTATTGTACAAATTCTTTATGAAATCCTCAAAATACAGTATAATGATATATATATATATATATATATATATATATATATATATATATATATATATATATATATATATGTATTTATGTATATGTACACATATACAGGTATGTAATAACCTGTTCTTGTTTGTAAACACATGCACCAATACAGTCGCACTGTGGACTATAAATACGACTGCTCGTTGCGTTTGCGCTTACTTTGACGATATGTGAACTTTATCACACGAACGATATTAAGATATTTATTGTTTTTTAACCAATTTTGTTTTTTGCGATTGATAGTCATACACAGTTTATGTAAAAATCTTTTTTTCTATTTCAATAAATTAATTAGCCTGAAGAGGTTGGTGGACCATGCCAACGAAACGTCGCTAAAAATAAAGAAATCATTTGTATTTCTTTGGATTGCCTCCGTCAGATCAACCATGTACACTTTCCTAATACCAACGAGAGGGCAATTTGAATTACACATTACAATATTATAATACATTAATACTATATAAGTACTTTTTATAATGATTCAAATTATTTAATACAGTAAATCAGACATGTAATGGATAAACCTTATTTATTGTTTTAAAATACATTCAAAACATTATCTCTTATTTAAATACTAACAGATGCACTGTCATACTTTCAAATAGCTATGTAATTTATGTAATTGATATGAACTTTTGAAATGAAAAAAAAAATATAATTGAACAAAAATACTTCAAATATTTCATACAAAAGGACCAAATAAAAAATTATAGTTTTCACATCTTATAACTGAATTAAATGATTACATGATTTTTAGTGAACATTCGATAGAGATTAACTTATTCTAAGTTTTATCCGCTACATGCCATTAACAATTGCATCCAATTCTCAATTTGGAAATACCTGCTGTATAGTGATAATAAAGATATTAATACGTATACTAATGAAAATATAAGATCCTGATTGTACGGTGCTGGATATTTGAAAATCACAATAATAATGTAAATATTATGTAGTATTATTAATTATTCAATATTACAGGTATTTATATTCAGGAAAATCTCTATCGAATGTTCACTAATAATCATGTATTTGTTTAATTCAGTTATAAAATATGAAAATCTATAAAGGGAGCGACGTTGGCTCAGTGGTTAGCATGCTTGTCACGGAAACAACGTCGTTCCAGGGGTCGTGGGTTCGATTCCCGGTGAAATTACTCGGATTTTTTTCGAGCTGTTTTTCAGCGGGAAAAGTATCAAGACACCGGCTGCTTTAAGGCAGGTTTTTCCCCGGGATATCCCTTCAGTAGAATCCCGGGTTTTCCGTTGCCTTTCAGGCGCAAGCCTGGGCGAATGCGAAGCAGTGTTAGAGAAATAGGAAGGCCGATAAGGTAGGGAACGCCGGCCTTACCGGTGGGCAGCTGGCCCTGAAATATGGACCTTCTCCGGAGAGGCTTAGCCTGGAAGACGGATCCGATGACCCCTCCGGGGGCGGAGAGTGTTGGCTTAACCAACACGGTGCGAGACTGAAATATGTCCTCACCGGAAATGTCTTCCAGGAGGGTCCACAAAATAGGTAGGATAATATGAGAGGAAAATAATGAGGTTATAGGATGGGTATTACTTTCACACCAAGATGGTGGAAGACCCCCACCAGCTAGGCCAACGGGCTGCGGCGGTAATGAGGAAAAAAAAATGAAAATCTATAATTTTTTATATAGTTCTTTTATATGAAATATTTGAAGTATTTTTGTCCAACTATACCTATATTGTTTTTTAATTTCAAAAGTTCATATCAATAACATAAATTACACAGCTATTTGAATGTATTTCGATGCATCTCTAAATATTTAATTAAGAGATAATGTTTTGAATGTATTTTGAAACATTAAATAAGTTTTATCCACTACATCTCTGATTTACTGTATTAAATAATTTGAATCATTATAAAAAGTACTTATGTAGTATTACTTGTATAATATATAATATTACAGAAATATACTTGCATATAATAATGTGGAATATTATATATTATACAAGTAATATTCTGTAATATTATATATTATACAAGTAATACTATATAAGTACTTTTTATAATGATTCAAATTATTTAATACAGTAAATCAGAGATGTAGTGGATAAAACTTATTTAATGTTTCAAAATACATTCAAAACATTATCTCTTAATTAAATATTTAGAGATGCATCGAAATACATTCAAATAGCTGTGTAATTTATGTTATTGATATGAACTTTTGAAATTAAAAAACAATATAGGTATAGTTGGACAAAAATACTTCAAATATTTCATATAAAAGAACTATATAAAAAATTATAGATTTTCATTTTTTTTTCCTCATTACCGCCGCAGCCTGTTGGCCTAGCCAACAGACAAAAGAGAAAAGGCCTAGATAACAGAGAAAAGAAAGTATTGACTCAAGTTTAGAATAAATTCTTCTTCTGGGTGATTGGAACTCTGATGTCAGTCAGTAATAATATTTATTCAGAAAATTCAGAAAAGTAGGGTTTGAACACATTCCTAAATATATTGTATAAAATAATCGACAAATGAAATCATTTTTTTAATGTACATTTACTACCAATACAAAATTTTGCAGTAAGATAAGTGACATGAAGTCTTCAAATGATGCTCAATCACATAATGCCATATGATTGCATGATTTAAAATTGTATGGCTTTTATCAATTTCAAAGTGCTATAGAATGTTTTCCTTAGCCAGACCAATAATCTTTTTTTTTTTTTAAATTAAAGTACTCGAATCAAAGAATTGAAAAAAAATTTGCTGGAGAAATTTGATTCTGGCGTAGTCCTTACTTTTGGGCGATCAAGGTATATAAAAAACCAGCCAATCAGAAACTTTTAATATAGGTCTTCAAAAAAATACTGGCACATTCTACAAATAAAATACAAACTTTTTCCAATCAATGTTCTATACAAAATCTTTCAAAATTTAGAGTAAAAAAATGACAAAAATTGTATTTTAACAAAAAATTGCAAAAAATAACAATTTTCTATGTTGCATTTTTTTTTATTTATGCAAATATCGATCTAAAATTTTAGGAACATGTTTTCTTCATAAAGAACTAAAAGTAAAAAAAAAATTGATCGATTTTAAAAGTTTGAGTTGATCACTTCACATGAAACATCCCATATGAACTGTAATATTTACAGAATAGATGGCTCCTCTGAAATATTTGGCGCCCCCCACTACTCTAAAACTGAAAAATATATATAAAAATTATAAATGTGAAACCTTAAACCTGAGAAATTTACATATATTCTATAATCGAATAATTCGACACAGCAATATGTTTCAAAGAAACCAAAGACGAGCTCCTGAACCAGGCAGAAGCGATCCATTTCTCGACATTCCAAACCATGACATTGCCAAGACTCAAGAAGAAATACAAAGGATTAAAAGCACCATGTTCTCATGATATTTGCGTTATGAAATAAAATGTATTATTTGTAAGCTAAAAAGTAAATATTTAATTTGGAGGGCATTGTGACGGCGCTGCCGTCTTACGACATGTATTTACGGCACTGTGCCGACGCGTACACGCAGAGCATGTACCCTCACGCGAAACGTATGCGCATGAAGATGCGTAAGTGCGGGAGTACACGTACAAGCGACCGACCGACGCTATCCCCTATCCTTACCTCTGCTTCCATGCTACTGTGCACCTCTGCCACGTACTGTCTCCACTCCTGGCCGTGCGTCAGCCGATGTACTGCTGCGTGCAGCTTTCCCACTCACTCTATGCTCCTACACTGTACGGTTCTCCCGCTTTCGCGCAGCGTAGCAGTACGGGAGAGGCACATGCGAGCGAGAAAGATAGCTAGACCACTCTCTAGTATAGCACGCACTCGCTTGACGAGCAGCCAAGGCACATGAGCTCCGCTCTGCCTTAGCTTCTCGGACGCAGAACCCATGTACATATATACGTAGTGTCAATAAAGACGAATTTGATTATTACCTATTTTCTATCTTTTATCATGCACATTCGGATACCTAACCCTCACTCGCCACCCAACCTGGTTTGAAAAGGCAGCTCGTTTGATCCGCCTATGTAGATCTATCCTCCCCTTATGGCTCAGCGGAAGGGCATTTCGATTTCCGACCGCGCGATCCGTGTCTAGACTCTAAAAGACGGCTCATTTGATCCGTCTGATTAGATCCTATCCTCCACCGGATAAGTGGGGAAGGCACTTTGGTTCCCGACCCGGATATTCGTCATCCAACGGCTGCCAAGGGCGGCTCATTTGATCTGCCACACTAAGATCCGCTGATACCCTTTTATCAATTTCTATTCTCTTTCAGCATTACAACTCGGGTCCAGCACATAAACGTATTCGTGCTAGTATCTTCATAAATAGCGTTATATGAATATTTGATACTGCAAGAATAAAGATAGAATTTTTTCAATCATTAGAGATATACATATTTAATAACTTTTCATGTAACCCCCTAACACGTACCGGGCACGTTACAGTGCGCGAGTATTGTATGATATAAGCCCAAGCGACAGCGAATGTCACGCTGAACTCCTTCTACCGCTGTACGTCGAACAGTGAGCACTATGCCAATGCACGTTGAAACGCTGTATATAGTCGTTGTAGTAGCAAGGAGTTGTATCTCGGATCCGGGTAATGGATTATCACCAGCTCACAAGATCGTTCTTCTTTTATCTAAAAATGAAAGCCTGTGCGATACTAGACCCAAACGCTTTGAGAATTTTGAGATACAAGACCTTGAATTATTTAAAAAATGAATGGTATTTTCCACCAAAATTACAGTTTTGGCGGATGAACCTCCTCTAATACCTATAAATAAGCATACAGACATGATTACTTGCTTGATTATGATATCACATGGTGAGATGCATAAAAAGCTCTGATGAAAGTATTCTTAATTAATTTATATTACCTTATTTGATGACGTAAAAGCCTTTAAATTGCTTATTTGGTGATAAACCTTGCATTTATACCTATAAATAAGCATTCAGACATTATTATCACTTAAGTTATGGTTTTATATAGTAAAATATGCTACAATTTTTCACAAGAATACTATTATTAAATTTGTATTACTTTGTTTGAAGTCATACAATGCCTTCTCTCCCAATATCTCTGATTTGAATTACAATATAAGCAATTGTCGCCTTGGAGCATGGCTTTACATTTTCAGACTATCCTTAATTTTCAAAGAATAATTAATGTATTCATGCTCCAATAAGGCCTTTTTATCCATAGATAACTGAAAAATAGTTGTGACAATAATCTAATCTCTACAATCAAAAAAATGTTGATGTGCCGTGTTGCACTATAATAAGCTGTCTCCTGAAGATGACCTGCAACAAAGTAAAAAAAAAGAACAAATAAAAAGTACCAAATTTTCAAAAAGAATTATGTAATATAAATAATGAAGTTATACGTATCTAATCTAAGCATAATTGAAGTCCTTGGGCATCCTGCTGATGGTGTAATCTGCCTCTTGCTCCTTGGATCATCTTTGAAAATGTCCTCTTGGACTTGCGTTTTTCGACATCTCTTTTCTCCTTTCTTCTTTTCTTCTTTTCATTTGCTCTCTACATTCTACCTTAAACACCACTATCTAAAAGTGCACTCGTAAAAACAATAAGAGAGAAACAAGAGTTGATATTACCAAAGAAGATAAACCACACCATTGCTGTCTGCTCCGTGTGTTTTGACAACCCATGGCTCGCTGCGTGCTCGTTGAGCCTAATATATACGGCACTACACCTATGTTACCAATATCAAGTCAATATAAAAATCGATGCTTGTGGCCTTTCCTCAATGCATGTAAGAACATACATGTTACATGCCCGTTGTTACACACATCGAGAAAAGACCTTTCTGAAGTCTGTATAGGGTGGCTAACTATTAATGTAATATTTTTTAAAATCGGAATTAATTCAATTATCACAATTAAAATTAAAAAAAGGTTTTTGCATATAAAATAATTTTAAAAATTTTCTTTAAAATTAAAGTATAATAATGTTATTATTAAATCATTAAAAAAAAAATTATATTAAACGATAATATTATATAAGGCAGAATCCATCTCAAATCGAACAGCCAGAGTATGCCTACAACACCGATCATTCTGGAATCAAAGTATTGCTGTTTTCTCGAAAAATGATTCGACACGTATTTTTTCATTTTTCGATTGCACTACAATGACATCCGGTTGGCAATGTCAAAAATTTTTTACAAAATCATAACTTTCAAATTTTACTTTTCAAGGTCATTTTCAAACAGCTGCCAATTTAGGAGTTTTTTAAGTTTTTGAGTAAACTATACGCGATCTTACTCAGATTAGCGCCTTCTTTCATGTCCTGCATGAAATTTGCATAAAAATAAAAAAAATGCGTAAGTTATGCAGTTTTTACTAAAAAATGCACTTTTTGGAAAAATGCATTTTTCTCAAAAAGCCCATGTTTTTTTTATGAAAATTTAGATAAAAATAGAGGGTATTAATACCTACCAAATCGTGTATGTCGGATATTGTAGTTTTGCACATAGAATGAGAAAAAAAATAAAATAAAATACAATAAAAGTTTATTAATGCAATATTAACGTATTTTTGTATATATGTAAAGTAATACACACCTATCCACACACACGCGCGCGCGCACACACACACACGCGTAGGCAGTATACAGTATATGCTGTATACAGAATCTTATGTGCGTGCTTGTGTGAGCTTATTATGTACTTATATTGGGACCTTGAATAAGTTCTCGCTGTTTTTTTATGAAAATTGATGCTTTATATTAAGTATGTAGTAAAAAGCATGTCACTCATAACATTACCTATTACTAGTCACTACTTTCTCCCATCTTTCTGGCAATTTACGGATTCCATCTCGGAAGAACTGCTCGTCTTTTGAAGCTATCCAAGAATTGATCCATTTTTTGACATCTTCATAAGAATGGAAGTACTGCTCAGCTAAGCCATGAGCCATCGATCGGAACAAGTGGTAGTCGGAAGGAGCATACCTAGGCTATACGGCGGTTGAGTTAGGACATTCCATTGAAGCGCCTCCAAAGTTTTTTTCACGACTTTTGCAACATGTGACCAAGCATTGTCATGTAACAAAATCATCTTGTCGTGTCGCTGCTCGTACAGCGGCCGTTTTTCCTTTAGGGCCCGGCTCAAACACATCAATTGCAGTCGATAACGATCTCCCGTGATAGTTTCGTTCGGTTTCAACAGTTCATAATAAATTACACCCTGCTGATCTCACCAAATGCAGAGGAGAAGCTTTGAACCATGGATATTTGGCTTTGCGGACAGTGTTAATACTGAATGTCCTTGCTTCTGGATCATTCCTAACGTTTTCAAACGTTTCGAAACTGTTGTCTCATCTCCTCGTAAGGATTTTGCAAGTTCAGCTGGCGTCTTCATTTAGTAATTCCTCCAATTCTTTGTCTTCAAACTTATTTGGTGCACCAGCACGTTCTTTATCTCCAAGATCAAAATCGTTATTTTTGAAGCGTCGAAACCAGTCTCTGTATGTCGTTTCCGACAGAGCATGATCACCGTAAGTTTCAACAAGAATCCTGTGCACTTCAGCTGCAGATTTTTTTTAATAAAATAGCGCAATAAAATTCCCCGCAAATACTTGGCACAAATCTCGACATTTTTAGTAGTAAGAACAAAAAACGCTGTTTACACTATGGCGAACTAACATACACTGAAGTTCAAGCTTACCGTCAGTACTTCCTTATAGATGTGTTAGCATCTGAAATCACATACACTTAGTCCTGGTAATGCCATCTGTTAGGAAACAGCGAGAACTTATGCAAGGACAAAGAACATTTGTACGCTAGCTGGCGAACGTTGAGCTTAACACTTGACAATAACTGTTTAGCTATATATAACTAGTATTTTTTTAATACAATACACAGTTTTTTGAAATTTATTACATATCTCTATTGTATTAAAACAACCACTATGTCTGAGTATTTTTCAAAAGATAGAATTAAATATCCCTATTTCTTTAGGAGTCATAGGAAAGCCTACTATCTATCGAATAAAACACGATTCAAGCATTTGGATGATCTTGTTCATCCATTGAAATGTCGCTATCCTAATTTACTTTTGACACCGTCTACAAGTATATGTAACGATTGTTATAAGTTTGCTTTAAAATTGGCGGATTGCACTGACGATGAATTTGCCGATATCGTAGTCGATGTAGTAACTGAGAATGAAGTTAGCGATATTGAAATTGATATAGACAAAGATTTTTTACCAAGTACTCCAGAACGCATCGAAGAATTTAATAATGAAATGAGTACATAATTTTTAGGCTCTGTGTCACCACTTAAAAGAAAAAACCTTATACGTGAAAAATCTACTGAAAATTATGTAAACCAAAAGAAAACAAAACTAATTTATGCTAAGTTAAAGACACTCTATGGCGTTTCTGTTGAATCAAATAAATCAACCACAGCTCTATGACAGTGTATGGAATGGGTACAAAATATTGGATTAGCCCTACAAAAATGTTCTACGGTATTAGAAAAAATAAAAATTCTGACTTTGCTACCGTCATCCTTTACAAAACATGAAATTTTGTCTTTATTTCCAGAAATAACAATGTATATGATCAACAAATCGAGAAATCTTGTTAAAGAAAAAGGAATTTATTCAGAACCAGATGCATATTCAGATCATCCGATTGATGAAAACATGGACAAAATTATTATGGGATATTATACAAATGATTATTTTAATTGTTCAAGACAAAGTCCTAATAAATGTGACGTTGTTACAATTAAAGTTAACAATAAAAAAAAAAAAAAGTTAAGCGTTTTCTTACTTGAAGTTTAAAAGAGACGTATAAAGTATTTAAAAATGATAATCCAGAATTGAGAACTAGAAAATCGAAATTTTATAGTTTGCGATCAAAATATATCTTACTTAACCCCATCAAAGAAGTTTGTCTCTGTATCTATTGCGCAAATTATGATTTATTTCTTACGAGCTTAATTAATTTTAGAGGGAGTAACGTCACAGAGTTGGATGAAAGTCGGTCACAAATAATAAGTGCAACAATGGTTCTGAGCCGTCTGATTTATGTTATTTACAAGAATGTAAAATATGTCCAGGAATTGAGGGAATTACGTTTCATGTTTTAAAACTGCAAAACGTAAAAGGCACAGAAAAAATTACATACGCTTTGTGGGATAATGGAAACTTGATTAAAAAAACACTATCAATTACTGCTTTTAAAGCTGAACTTTCTATTTGGATCATTAAGGTTAGTACTCACATGTATGTAAAAAATATACAACGTAAAGCTATAAAAGCAGAAAGAGAAAGTGCTAAAAAAGACTCACATCATTTAGTTTTTCAAATAGACTTCGCTGAAAACTGGGCTGTGATTCATAATAAGGCTGTTCAAGGAAATCATTGGGTTAATGATCAAATTTCTATTTTCACAGCAGTGTCTTATCAAGGGGATTCTACACAAAGTTTCGCAGTCATAAGTGATGACCGAAAGCATGATTCAGCGTATGCTTGGCTAGCAGTAGAAAAAATTATAACTTACTTAAACGAAAATTGTTGTGATTCAATAAACAAAATTGCCATTGTATCAAATGGCGCCGCTAGCCACTTTAAAACTCACTTTCAATTATATGAATTAAAACGAGCACCATATGATATAAAATGGTTATTCTCTGCTACTGGGCACGGCAAAGGAGCTATAGATGGTGTGGGTGTCACTTACAAAGCATTATGCTACTACACATAATCTTCGAGAGTCCCACGAAAAATCTATTCAAAATGCTAATGATTTGGTAGAGCACATTCAAAAATATGCTGACGCAATTAAAATAATATCTTCAACATCTTGTACATTTACAAGATGTTGAAATAGGACAATTCAGAAACATGTAATAATAAAACACATTGTTTTACAGCAAAGACTGCCGATCATTTACTAACGAAAGTTAAAACAAAACAAAATAAAAACAAAGGTAGTCATATAAATAAAAAATACAGAAAAATGAAAATGAAAAAATGAAAAACAGCTATAGCGTGTAAGTACGAATGTGTATATGAATATTATTTAGATATGTACAAACATTCGTTTATATTGATTATTATTCAATACCATCGTAATAAATGAAAATTTTATTGTATTTTATTTTATTTTATTTCTCATTCTATGGGCAAAACTACAATATCCGACACACACGATTTGATAGGTATTAACACTCCCTATCTTCATCGAAATTTTCATAAAAAAACATGTGGTTTTTGAAAAAATGTATTTTTCCAAAAAGCTTCAACGGCAGAAAAGGAAAGGTTTTTTACATCGTATCGTGACTGGCGATGAAAAGTGGATACAGTACGATAATCGTAAGCGTAAAAAATCGTGGGGTAAGTCCGACCATGCATCAACATCGTTCGCAAAGCCAAATATCCATGGTTCGAAGCTTCTCCTCTGCCTTTGGTAGGATCAGCAGGGTGTAATTTATTATGAACTGCTGAAACCGAACGAAACTATCACGGGAAATCATTATCGATTGCAATTGATGTGTTTGAGCCGAGCCCTAAAGGAAAAAAGGCCGCTCTACGAGCAGAGACACGACAAGGTGATTTTGTTACATGACAATGTTCGACCACATACTGCAAAAGTCGTGAAAAAAACATTGGATGCGCTTCAATGGGATATCCAACCTCATCCGCCATATAGTCCAGACATTGCTCCTTCCGACTACCAATTGTTCCGGTCGATGGCTCATGGCTTGGCTGAGCAGCAATTTCATTCTTATGAAGATGCCAAAAAATGGGTCGATTCTTGGATAGCTTCAAAATACGAGCAGTCCTTCCGAGATGGAATCCGTAAATTGCCAGAAAGATGGGAGAAAGTAGTGTCTAGCGATGGGCAATATTTTGAGTGACATTCTTTTTACTACATATTTAAAATAAAGCATCAATTTTCAAAAAAAAAGCAGGAAGAACTTATTCAAGGTCTCAGTATAAGTACATAATAAGCTCATACAAGCACGCACATATGATTCTGTATACCGCCTATACGGTATACTGCCTACGCGAGTATGTGTGCGTGCGCGCACGTGTGTGTATATTACTTAACATATACAAATATCCGTTAATATTGAATTAATAAACTTTTATTGTATTTAATTTTATTTTTTTTTTCTCATTCTATGTGCAAAACTACAATATCCGACATACATGATTTTGGTAGGTATTAATACCCCTTATCTTCATCTAAATTTTCATAAAAAAAACATGGAGTTTTTGAGAAAAATACATTTTTCCAAAAAGTGCATTGTTTGAGAATGCCATAATTTATAATGAGGACATGCTGTGGGTGTTTACAAAATAAATTGAGCCAAAACACTTTAGTAAATTAAAACTATAATATATTCACAATGACTATAAATTATAAATTACTATTACAAATTTCGATAAAAGGTATTATAAAATTGAACAAAATGTGTGTGTAACTGTTACAATAAATTGATTGAGTGTATGCCTGTGTCATAATTCTGTATAAGTGTATGTGAGTAGTACAATTTTAGTGTATGAGTTTTGCAGAGAAAGTTAAGTTATGCTGAGAAATCCCCGTCCAGTGAAGGCACTGTTTGCAAAAATGATCACAGTTAATATTATTGATTAACTTGATCTGAGAGTTACCGAACATCGCATGTGCAGAGTACATTCACATTTTATCACTGCTTACGTGTATCAAAATGACTGAGCGTGTGTGAGAGGTTACCTGGCTTCGCAGTGATTATATTAATCCGGAAGGTGTGAGAAAAGCCGATTGCGATGCACAGAAGCAGGTGAGTTGCGCCAGATGAGAAAGGCCAGTAAGCACATCCATTAGAGGAGAGACAGTGAAGTTTCCTTGCTGAGACCCGCCGCCAAAATGTAGCAGAAGCCGCGTGAGATGTTGCCTCGTGGTGCGCTCGAGGCATCGAGCGCCGGTGAGAAGATGCCGTTTGAGTAGCTCTAAATTATTGAGAGTATACCTGTTGAGAGTCACTTCTTGCACGTAGCGATTATATTAATCACCTACGCTTATGAGTTGGTCCTATGATGGTGACTCCGCTACTATGATGTACAGGTGAGTAAAGCCGTAAGTTGAGATGATCACGTGAGGAAGCCGTTGAGATGAGTGCGAGGATGCGTGCAGCGAGGAGGGCAGCCAGATGAAAACCGTAGTTGAGAAAGGCAGCAGTTGAGTGTTGCGTAGTGGTTGTTGAGAGGTGCCGCGGCCTCCTCGTGGCCAACTAGATGCAGCGAGCCGGTGAGAAATGCCATATGATGAGGCGCTGGGCGAGCAGCACTGCTACACGAGGAGATGCCGCATGGGCGTCACCGCCGTGTGAGAAGTTCCGTGTGAAAGACACTGCTGCCTGAAAGATTCCGTGTGAGAGTTGCCGAACGTGCACAATGATGTTCTCCACGAGGCCGACCGTTTCAGAGAGAGAGAGTTTGACCAGAGTGGAGTGAGAATGCCGTGTGCGTCGACCGTGCGGCCTCGTGGCAAGCACGCCGTCCTGACTAAGACTAGAATGAATGAGCACTTCCGTCTTCTTCCTCGCCTTGTGCCGATCCGATAGCAGAGAGAGAGAGAGAGAGAGAGAGAGAGAGAGAGAGTCCATGAACGACTTCCTTCTTCTCGGTCTTTAGTGTGTCACTTCGAAACTCAAATTAACACCTAACTCACATTTGCATGTGAGAGAGCGAGAAAGACCGAGATATCGCGCATATACCTCCTTAGTCAGTGTATCGTCTCAGCTGTTTCGCCGAGACGCCGCGAGGTGCTGCCGCTCCGTGGCTGCACAGTAAGTCGAGCCCAGCTGAGATTAACCGCGGGAATTCAAATTAGCTGAATTCCCAAACATGCACTTTTCCAAGAAGTGCATTTTTCCAAAAAGTGCATTTTTTAGTAAAAACTGCATAACTTACGCATTTTTTTATTTTTACGCAAATTTCATGCAGGACATGAAAGAAGGCGCTAATCTGAGTAAGATCGCGTATAGTTTACTCAAAAACTTAAAAAACTCCTAAATTGGCAGCTGTTTGAAAATGACCTTGAAAAATAAAATTTGGAAGTTAGGATTTTGTAAAGAATTTTTGCCAGCCGGATGTCATTTTATTGCAATCGAAAAATGAAAAAATACGTGTCGAATCATTTTTCAAGTAGAACAGCAATACTTCGATTCCAGAATGATCGGTGTGGTAGAAATACTCTGGCTGTTCGATTTGAGATGGATTCGGCCATAAGTAATTTAGAAAACTTTCTTTAAAAATTACTTTATAAGCAAATAATTTTTTTGAATTTTAGTTGTGGTAATTGATTTAATTCTTATTTAAAAAAATATTTCATTATTGTTTGCTACCTTGTACAGACTTCACAAGTATCGACTTTTATATTGACTTGATATTGGTCACACTGATGTAATGCCGTGTAAACGATTATTCGGCTCAACGTGCACGCAGCGAGCAGGGCCGGCCTTAGCTTACCAGGCGCCCTCGGGCGTAAAATTGCACCGGCGCCCTCTTAAGGAATTCAAAATGCATAAAAATTTTGAAGAGACCGGACACCAGGTCCACGCATATAAGGTCAGGGAGTCTCGTAGACATGCAACAATAAGCAAAACGATTATTTAAATAATTTGTAAACCTATAAGTGGACGGGGGATATCAGGTCCACGCATATTATGGAATTACGTAGACGTGCAACAACAAGCAAGACAATTATTTAAATAATTTCAAATCCCAATAGGGTAGTAACCGAATAGTTCGACATATTTTTATTTTTTCTTTTTTGCATTAAAAAATGGCATTTAGATTAAAAAAATTTCTTAAGCACACAAAATTGCTATGTTTATACATATACAAATCTAATATAACACTTTCCATTTCATTTGAACGTTTTTAACAATAAATTTCGGCTTATTGTTGGGAATTACGTAGACGTGCGACGGAAGGAAGACAATTATTTAAACAATTTGTAAACCCAAGTAGGCTGGGGACGTTTTATTTCAAAAATTCTTAACTTCTATAGCTCGACTTCCTTATATGCGTGGACGTCGCGATCCCTGCCTACTTGGGATTAGAAATTGTTTAAATAATCGTTTTGCTTATTGTTGCGTGTCTACAACACACCATTATAAGCGTGGACCTCGCGTCCCCCAGCTACTTGGATTTAAAAATTGTTTAAATAATCGTTTCGCTTATTGTTGCGCGGTCTACGTGGCTCCCTCATATGCGTGGACCTCGTCTCCCCGTCTACTTGGGTTTAAAAATTGTTTAAATAATCGTTTTGCTTATTGTTGGACATCTACGTGGCTCCCTTATATGGGTGGACCTCGCGTCCCCCGCCTACTTGGATTTACAAATTGTTTAAAAAATTGTCTTGCTTATTGTTGCACATCTACGTAATTCTCTAATATGTGTGGACCTCTTATCCCCCGCCTACTTGTGTTTGCAAATCATTTAAATAAACGTTTTGCTTATTGTTTCATGTCTTCATGACTCTCTCATATTCGTGAACCTCGCGTCCCCCGGCTACTTAGGTTTAAAAATTATTTAACTAATCGTTTTGCTTACTGTTGCATGTCTACAAGACTCCATTATAAGGCGTGGACCTCGTAACCCCCGCCTACTTGGGATTAGAAATTGTTTAAATAATCGTTTTGCTCATTGTTGCACGTCTACGTGGCTCCCTTATATGGGTGGACCTCGTGTCCCCCGCCTACTTGGATTTACAAATTGTTTAAATAATTGTCTTGCTTATTGTTTCACGTCTACGTCATCCCTAATATTCGTGGACCTCATATCCCCCCTACTTGGGTTTAAAAATTGTTTAAATAATTGTCTTGCTTATTGTTGCACGTCTACGTGGCTTCCTTATATGCGTGGACCTCGTGTTCCCTGCCTACTTGAGTTTACATATTATTCAAATAATCGTCTTGCTTATTGTTGCATGTCTACGTGGCTTTCTTATATGCGTGGACCTCGTGTTCCCTGCCTACTTGGGTTTACAAATTATTTAAATAATCGTCTTGCTTATTGTTGCACGTCTACGTGGCTTCCTTATATGCGTGGATCTCGTGTTCCCTGCCTACTTGGGTTTATAAATTATTTAAATAATCGTCTTGCTTATTGTTGCACGTCTACGTGGCTTCCTTATATGCGTGGACCTCGTGTTCCCTACCTACTTGGGTTTACAAATTATTTAAATAATCGTCTTGCTTATTGCTTTATGTCTTCATGACTCTGTCATATTCGTGGATCTCGCGCCTGCCTCGGCGTCCTCTTTGTCCGGCGCCCTCGGGCGCCGCCCGACCTCGCCCACCCTCCACCCCTAAGGCCGGCCCTGGCATCGAGCCATGGGCTGTCAAAACACACGGAGCAGACAGAAATGGTGTGGTTTATTTTCTTTGGTAACATCAACTCTTGTTTCTCTTTCATTGTTTTGAGAAAAGAGATTTCGGAAAATGCAGGTCCAAGGAGACTTTCTCAAAGATGATGCAAGGAGCAAGGGGCAAACTGCACCATCAACAGGACGTCCAAGGACTTCAATTATGCTTATATTAGATACGTATAACCTCATTATTTATATTACATAATTCTTTTAAAAAAATTTGGTACTACTTAGTTGTTTTTTTACTCCGTTGCAGGTTATTTTCAGGAGACAGCTTATTATAGTGCAACACAGCACATCAACATTTTTTGGATTGTAGATATTAGAATATTAGCACAACTATTTTCCAGTGATTTATCGATAAAGAGGCCTCATAAGAACACGAATACATTAATTATTCTTTGAGTTAGAAAACTAAGGATGGACTGAAAATGTAAAGCAATGCTCCAAGGCAACAATTGCTTATATTGTAATTTAAATGAGAAATATTGGGAAAGAAGGCATTTTATAACGTCGAGAAAGGTAATATAAATTTAATAGTAGTATTTTTGTGAAAAATTATAATATATTTTACAATATAAAAACATAAATAAAGTGATAATAATATCTGAATGCTTATTTGTAGGTATAAATGCAAGGTTTTATCCCCAAATATGCAATTTAAGGTCTTTTACGTCATCAAATAAGGTAATATAAATTAATTAAGGATACTTTCATGAGAGATTTTTACACATTTTACCACGTGATGCCATAGTCAAGCAAGTAATCATGTCTGTATGCTTATTTATAGTTATTAGAAGAGGTTCATCCGCCAAAACTGTAATTTTAGTCGAAAATACCATTCAATTTTTAAATAATTCAAGGGCTTGTACCTCAGAATCCGCAAAGCGTTAGGATCTAGGATCCCACATGCTTTCATTTTTCAGTAAAAAAAGAGAGATCCAGCGACCTGGTGAGAATCCATTACGCCGATCTGAGATACACTCCTTGTAAGTTCAATTAACCAGTAATTCTATTTCTTAAATTGTCTCTTCTATTTTATCACTACAAGCAATACCGATCCACATCACAACATGATGAACATCTGATTATATATTAAGCATTCCCATTACGTTTTCATTATTTATATTAATTATTTTTTCTGATGACGAAATTCATTAATACATTAACTAAAATCAACAATCCTGAGGTCTTTGCCTGGAGCTGATACCTCATAAGGAAGAAAAAAAAACTAAAATCAACATTCTGTTAATAATGATTAAATCGTGAATTCACGGAAAAATAACATCAGTTAAATTTTAAGTAGATAAATTTATAGTTATTATATTTATTAATTGTATTAAAAATATTGCATTATTCACTTTATGTAATAATTTTTCAGATGGAGCAGAAGGCATAGACACGGCCTCCCCGGCGGAACTTCAAGAGATATTATTGATTACAGAACAGGATATATTAAATCACATCTACGTTCTCCGTCTGGCAGAGTTCGATGATTCTCATTCATTCTATAGTATTATTATACTATAACTAAACAAACTACTGATATGAATACTTTAATTTCTCTGAGTCAATATTTGTATGAAACATTGTAATAAGTGCTTTGATTGATCATATACTTTGTAACACTTTCTTGTACAACCATAAATTAGTCTTAAGCATGCAAGCCTTTGTTAAATATTGAAAAATTAAGAGTTACTTTAATTAGTCCAGTATCTTTTTTTATTTATACATTAAAGACAATAGTATGCAAAAAATAGTTAAATTAAGTGGCTTTTACACAGATGACAATCATCATAGTGGATTCTTTCAGGGCTCAAAATGTTGATTTTCATGTGTATTTTAAATAGGCAATACTGTTTTTAATGTACATATAAAAAAACGATAATAAACTAATTTAAGCAAATCTTATTTTTTCTGCAATCAGCTAACCCTTGCAGAAAAGAAGGGTGGGAAGAAGTCTGGGTTGAAACGAACAAAGAATTTATTTTTTTCATTCTACAATGTGGTACCAAATATTTTTAAGGTAGTTCACATTTAAGCTTTTTTCCTGAAATTACTTGAAAAAAAAATTAATTTGAATTATGAACAATCTGTAGAAGTTATATTTTTAAAGAATACTAATAATTGGATCTCACAGAATCTCGACTATCAAGTTGCAATTCCTCCAGCAACGAACGCAGCAGCTTTGAAAACAGTGGTCTTCTCAATACCTCCAACAGCTGCAATCCATCTTCAAGTGGCGTCATCCGTCTCACAACGATCATATCGGCTCCTCAGTTTCCATCACGGATGAACGCTTTTCTCCTGCCACGGTGGTTCTTGGCAAGAGTCACTCAACTCCATTCCGGCAAGGATGATCTCACTCGGGTTGTCTCTGCTTCCGGTTCCACTATAGGGCAAGGAATCTACGCAATCGACGTAATCATTAACAATTGAAGTCGTTGATGGGGGGAAAATGTTAATGATAATTAACTAATTTAAACTTTTCGCGTTCACTGTGCAGAGAGACCGAGCTCTCGGGCACTACAGTCTCGCTCAAAGGTGTTTCGAGACGGCGCAGCGCCACCACTCATCCTCATTGGAGAACCATCATCTCACTCTTGCGAACGCCATTTTGTGTGCCTCATCCTGCCTTTGATTAATAGAATCAAATTTTCCGACATCTCAAGCATCATCAACACCAGGCCGGAAATATTATCACGGTTTTCCGACTTGACTCATCGGGGCATTCTCAACTACTTATTTCATCGGCTTCCACTCAATTTCTCAAGGAATTCTTCATAACGGGAACCGTGACACCCGGCGCCGGGCACAAAAACCTTCTCTACGTCGGCATGACTCATTAACTCAAGAAGTATCTCAAAGATAGTTAAATTAAAGTGTTCACCAGTGTGAAGTAAATATACTTTGTATTTTTGCACAATAAAGTTACTGTGTTTTTGTTTTATAATTCACGTGTCTGCTAACTGCTCATTTCATCCCTTTATTACCGGCATTAACTCTAAGGCAGTGTCACCTAGTTAGTTCTTGCCAACAAGCAGTCTAAATCGGTTGTGCCACCCTTCGCTACTATTGTTCTTTTGATGTGTTACTTGCCGCACCGATTTATACTAATTCCACAACTCAATTGAATATCTCGGCGGTAAAGTTGCCGTTCTACCACACCTCGATTTACCTGTCACATACGTTACTATGCAGTATTCAAAAATCTCATTGAGATCGTCCGGTGCAGCTTTTAGTAAGCGGAAGCTGGACGACACATTTGCGATAGGAGCGAAAGCGAATGCTAACAGCATATGAGAATGTGCTTCAATGTTGCGATATTCAGGATCATTGTACGCTTGTTGAAGTTGCGATCTTCAGGATCATTGTACGCTTCTTCGCGGATTGATTATTGCTTTCTCGAAGTCAGTCATAATAACGTCAGGCCGGTAATTTGCAATACTGTAATTTCGAGCTGCATCAGCAACAGCATTTAAGACAGCAAAGTATTGAGATTGTTCTTTCGACGATAGCAGAGCGTACATATATGACACAGTCACTTCACACTGATTAACATCTTCCCGGAATGTCGTTTGGCTTCTCGAAGAATTCCAGAGATGGTAAACACTTAAGTAAAAATGCTGGGAAAAAATGTTCCAACCAAAAATAAGATGTGGCTTCGTGATAACAATTCCAAATTCCGCCTTCTTCCAAAAACCAGTACTCTAGCTTCACTGTCCTTGGAATCAAATATCAGAATTTTTCATCCAGCGCTGTTTTCATATACCATTTGAGAATTTCTCCTAACGGCTCAAGTCACGTAGAGTGATCAAATTCTTTTTCGAACATATCACAGACTTTTTTTAAAATTTTCTCGATCGGGCAAGAGTCTGCGAACTCCATTACTAAGATTACTAAGCTTGGAGCGCAAAATTCGAGCTAGCGATTCTTCAGGGTTCTCGTCGGTTTTTTGTTTTATTCTAGATAGTGTAGTCAAATATACATAGATGTAAATAGCTGCAATCTCCGCTTCACCCTCTTCTCGGTCTGGAGCATGTTCATGGTTTGACTCAACCGGTCCTTTAATCATAGAAACGTTCTCACCAGGCTCGGAATCAAGAGACTCTCGCCTGCGGCCTGCACATGCCTCGTTGCAAGAAATCGTCGGTAACCAAGAGATGGCGCCACGAGTACCAATTCGGCAAAGGATCAAGATTATTCCATTTACTACTATATCCAACACGTCTCCTTAAATTTATAATATTGATCTTTTACATAACCAATTTTCTTTAATAGGATGACTTTCAATTTTGCATACAATATTATTCTTATATCTTTCAAGTAACTCTCAAAGCTTTACTATTGTTTACAAAACTTGTCTTATCTAAACTCTTGGTTAAGATATCTACTAAATTAAATTGTGAGTCTATTTTTACAACGTCGATTATTTCATTGTCATAGTGTTCATTAATATACTAATACAGCACTTCGATGAGCTTTGAATTTTTTTTTAAATTACGGAATTTCGCAATCGCAATCGCACCTGAGTTATCTTCATATATTCTAATCGGTTTATCAAATTTTACTTTAAAAGATTCGTGTAATAAATTTGTAATAAAAAGTATTTCTGTCACTGCTTCTGATATAGCAGTATATTCTACAAAATTTGAAAGTTTCGTTTCAAAAAATTTTCAAATTTTCAAAAAATCTAATTTCCATAAAATCTAATTAGAAAACCTGTTGTAGATTCGTTGTTTACATTATTGTAGTACTTTAGTTATAAATCTTTAGTTTTAAATAAATATTACAAAATTCTCATCGCATCTTTAAAATGTCTTTAGTCATAACATTTTTAGAAACAACTTAAGTAGTTAACACTGTATGCTATGTCTGGCCTTGTGCCTGTACAAATTATAATAATTCGACGATTAAATTTATATATTTTATTCTCTCATCTATTTCATTAGCTTGGTCTAGTTTTAAATTAGTCGCCATTGAAGTTTTTATATCTTTGCAATAAATCAAGAGATCATCTACAAAAACATATATATTCAATCTTTACTTGCACTATTTACATACAGACAGTAACCATAGATACTTCTAACGAAGTTTAGTTTTCCAATAAATTTGTTAGAACAATCCTACCATGTTCTCGGACTTTGTCTAATACCATACAGTGCCTTTTGCAATTTGCAAACTTTATTGTCTTCAGTTTCATAACCTTACAGTTCGTTGATGTATACTTCTGATTTTACATGACTATTTAAAAATGCTGTCTCAACATACATTTGTTATACAAGTAAATTATTTTTACAGTTTGAAGATAATAACATTTTCAACGTTTGCATTTTTCCTACAGGTGCTATATCACTATTTGACATTGTTTATAGTCGCTGGAGTTCAGCGCCTCCTCAAATGTATTTGATACATTTGAATCAATATAATTTACATAAATAAAGTGTAGCACTGGATTTACAAATCTATTTACAGGACTTTTCTTTGTATTTGATATTCTTTATATCGTTAAATTTTCTCTACTTTTATTTTCTATATCCTTCGTGTCATTGTTCACTTTGACGTTTACAACAATATCAAAATTTGTTTTATTTTCTCTATTCGACTCGAAAGTCGATATACAAGGTAAATGACTCGTTTTATTTTCATCTACATCATTTTATTTATTTGAGATTCATTTACATATATTTCATTTTGTATATTTATAGATTAGCTATTTTCCAAATCTCCATATTTTTGATCATCAATATTTTCCAAACCAACTAGTTGGCTATTTTCTTTAACTACGAGAACATGACTATCATTAATTACTCTACCCGTGAAAAAATTATTTCTATAAAGTTATATATGATTATAAATATGAAAATCTGGCGTCTTGAATGCGCAACTTCCTACAGCTTACATGTAGTCTTATGGGCGTATATATACACAACTAACTTTTTAAATGAGGCATTCAAAAAGTCGTTAGATATCGGTATATTATCTCTTTAGTCACACGATCATCTATTCTTGTCTTACGCATGCAATTTTGCTATAGATTTCGTACAAAATAACGTCGCGCACCCAAAACGACGGTATTACACACACACACACACACACACACACACACACACACACACACACACACACACACACACACACACACACACACACACACACACACACACACGCGCGCGCGCGCGCAGACACACACACGCGCACACACACACACATACACACACACACCCACCCACGCACACGCACGCACGACACACACACACGCGCGCGCACACACGCACGCACGCACGCACACACACACATACGCACGCGCGCACGCACGCACGCGCGCTCACACACACACACGCACGCACGCGCGCGCACACACACACATTATAATAATCACACCCACACACACGCATATTATAATAATAATATTATATTATATAATAATATCATGAAACATTTATTTTTTCTTTTAAATTTTCTGTAATATTTTTTAAAAAAATTATTCTTAACATTTATTAATTGTTAAAATATTAGATATATTTATATTTAACAAAATAGTGCATAATATGTATATGTAGTCCATTACGTCAGCTCTGATATTATTTATTATTTATTGATTATAAACTAATTTTTCAGCAAAATCCAGTAATATTTCAATTCTTGTCCGCCATTTTGAATTTTCAAAATTTTAGTTGAGATTCCGTAATCAGCGAATCCAGAAACGCCCTATATACAATTTTTAGCAAAATTCAGTATTATTGAAACATTTTGCTGCTATTTTGTATTTACAAAATCTGAGTTTAGATTCCTAATCAGCGAATCTGTTCAGATTCGTAATCAGCGAATCCAGAAACCCCTTATATACAATTTTTAGCAAAATTCAGTATTATTGAAACATTTTGCTGCTATTTTGAAGTTTTAAAATCTGAGCTCAGATTCGTAATCATCGAATCCAGAAATCCCCCATATGCAATTGTCAAATTCAGTAATATACCAATATTTGACAGCCATTTTGAATTTATTTATTTATTTATTTATTTATTTAACAAAATATACGGGTGGATAAACCCATGGTGCAGACTAGTATACATAAAAATCTCAAAAAGAAAAAAAGATAATAAAAGATTGAAAAGAGTTAAGTACAGGTAACAGTCATCGATGAGTACAATAAAACGCATTTTTTAATACATTACTAGGTGAAGTGACGCAACACATTAATACCATCTGAATGCTGTTTAATATTATTTTTAAACAAAGATAAACTAGAAATCGACCTGATGTTACTAGGTAACGCATTCCAAGATCTAATGAGACGCGAGATTGAACAATAGAAGTTAGTACTAACAATGGATCGCTCGTCTAGTATGCGAGGGTTACGGAATTGATATAAAAATCTGCGAAATGTAAATCGTTCTGAAAATCAGTGTAGTCGAAAAGTGAGCCTATTGTGGGTATAACAAATCTCTCCGAAATGGGACCATAATTATGATCGAAAAAGTGCATACGAGAGCCGGATCTGAACGCTAAGTTTCTCAAAAATTTTGTTTGTATGGCCTCAAGACGGTTCATAAGAACTGCTGTGTGAGGCCTCCAAACAGAAGTTGCATACGTTAGTTTGGGAAGTACAATAGTTTTAAACAGAATTATAAAAGACTGCGACGTTTTAAACTCTCTAGTAGAACATACAATAAATCCAAGAGATTTACTGGCAAATGCGGCAATATAATTGATATGATGTTCGAAGGAGAGTTTATTATCTATAAACACACCCAAGTTCTTTACGCACGAAGATGATTCTATAAAAGAGTTGTTTATTTTATATTGAAAATTAAAGGTATTAGCTTTACAGAAAGTAATTGAGTTGCATTTATTTATATTAAGTGACATCCCATTAAGTAAACACCAGGTGCACAGAGTCAATATCTTTTTGGAAGTTGGACGCATCAAGTGGACTTTTTATCGGCACGAAAAGTTTAAGGTCATCGACGTATAGAAGAAATTGGGCATGTTTAATGAAGGGTCCGATATCATTTATAAACAGAACAAATAAAATTGGGCCAAGGTGCGAGCCTTGAGGAACCCCTGAAGTTACAGTGTATGCAGAAGATTGACAGCCAGATACACGGACAATTTGTGTGCGGTCAATTAAAAATGATTTTAACCACTGAAATGCAGAATCTCTGATACCTAAGTTCCAGAGTTTCCACAATAGCCGTTTATGGTTTACTACATCAAAAACTTTAGAAAAATCCGTATAAATGGCATCAACCTGATGCATACTGTTTACAAAATTGTGTACAAAATTTACGTATAATAACAAATTGGACGTAATAGATCTGCCCTTAATGAACCCATGCTGCTGCTCTAAAATCATACTCAAATATTTGTCAATTAAAATATCTGCTACAATGTGGTCTAACAGTTTTGGAATGACATTACATATCGAGATAGGTCTGTAGTTAGTTACAGAATGCTTGTCACCAGATTTAAAAATAGGATAAATAAAAGAAGTTTTCCAGGATTTTGGAAGAAGGCCTATTTGCAGAAATTGATTAAGAAGAAGTAGCAGAGGATCAACAAGGTTCTCAGCACAATTTTTTTTAAATGAAGCGGGAATATCATCCGGCCCAGTGTTGAAATTATCATCTAAATTGTTTATATAGTTTAATAAACTATCACGGCAAGTCGATAAAGAAGAGATTGTGGCTTCACTCGAGTTAAAAGGTTCATTGGGCAGATTTGTGTAAACCTGAACAGAGGAGAAAAATGCAGCAAAATAATTACAGATATCTTGTCCGTTAGACGAATTTAGGTCGTTGAAATGAACATTGCTAGGGATTTCAGAGTTAGATTTTTTCCGCTTGACATAAGCCCAGAACGCTTTAATATTCTTACTGAGGTGAGCTTCTGTGTTCGTTATATACATTTTATAGCACGATTTCTATTTTTTTATACCTAAAGCTCGGAAACGTTTAAATTCAATGTAATCAGTCAGATTGCCAGATTTTTTCCATAGTTAATGCATTAGTTTCTTATTTATTATAAGATCTTAGAGATCATGCGAGTACCAGGCAGGGAAATGATCACAGACCACCGACTTTAACGATACAAGAGACTTCATAGGCTCCTCCAGAGTGTTATAAAAACATTGCACATTTGACTCAAAATCTGAACCCGAGAGTAAATGATTCCAATTGATATTGCTCAATGATCCATTGATATCATCATAGTTCGCTTTATTAAAGTCTAATCTCTTGTGTGGTGTCTCCAAGCTATGCACTTTTACCTCAGGAACTTCGATATAGAGGTGCTCATGATGTTGATCCGTCTTCACGAGTTGTTCATCCAAATCGGGAAACAGAAGCTGAGGGATTGAAGAGAATAATAAATCTAGAGTATAACCTTACAGGCGATGAATAGGATAGTACTGATGCACCTTAAGGAACGAGAGCGAGTTACAGAGGTGAGTGACACAGTCTTTATGATTTGGTGAAACATAATCGAGGTACGAGACAGTGAGCCCTTCCGAGTTACACGATATCGTGTCCGGCAGGTTATAGTCGCCTGGTAAGATAATGCTGTGATCATGGTGCAAGGCGGTTACTTCTTCAACGGTTATCGTGTGTAAGACGTACGCCTCAGCGGGAGAGCTAAGTGAAATATACACGACCCCAATTAAGAGTTTAGAAGACTTACTTTGAATACGGATAAACTTTTGTTCAATTAGATTGCAGTTGATGGCTACAGGTGCCGACGTAATATTTTTATTCACCGCAATTAAAACACCGCCGCCACTGGAGCAATGGCTTGTGAAGCTGTTGCGGTCTTGTCAATAAATGTTGAAGTTAAAAAGTCCGAATTCTGCGTCTATAAAATCCTCGGATAAATTTGTTTCCGTGATAACTATGACGTCTGGAATTTTTAACATATTGTGGAGATTTACGGAGATCAAGTCGGTTTTAGAGCGTAGACCACGGGCATTCTGATAATAAATTAATAAACTATTGTTTCAATGAGCAGAAGAGGAGACCAATCGTTTTTTGGCAGCTGGCTTACGTTCTTGACTTTCAGATCAACTATTTTGGGAGTCCGCCTGATATATTTAATGGTTTTTTGAACTTCAGAGTTTTGTTCGTTAAGCCGCTGAAGTTCTTTCCGAAGATCTTGGAGGTGTTTCAGCTGCGCCAGAGTAAGGTCAGCCTTAATAGAGATTGCTTTGGGAAGTTTACTTTTCCGTGCAAGGGCTAAAAGAACAAAACGCTCACTCGGGAAAGTAATTAGCAACGGTCTTATTTTGTCAGCCGATCTAATTCCCATTCGACGAACAACGAGTTCCGGACAGTCCAGATCAAGTTTGTTGAATAATTCCCACACAGTAGAGAAGTCATGAGCTTCAGAGGTACCAAGGTCATTGCCTTCGGAGACCCCGAAAATAAGCAGATTTTTACTTCTGATCTGCCTCTCATTCCACTCTGCAATCATATTTTCTTGGTTGATAAGATGAGGCGTTAACTCTGATGGACGTTTATTTTCCAGGGAATCTATTCTACGAATGGCATCTGCGATGTTATCCTCATTTATTTTCAGACGATCGTTCATGCTATTAATTTTGTCCAATAACTCAATCTTATCTGCTTCAGACTTCGAACTAATTTTATTCAACAGTTCAGTGAGAGTGGTAATTTCCGTGTTATTGTCTACACTATCCATATTAGCAGAGGACGGTAAGGACAGTAAACCCCCCTTTACTTCAACGGCCGTTGATAAAATAGAGGAAGGAGCAGGGACTGAGTTACGTCTGACTTTATTGGCAGGGGTAGAGTCCGGTGAAAGTGATGGAAGATGCCGTTTACGCGTGTTTGAAGGTGCAGTTGCGTCATTAGTTAAGCTCTCGTTTATAGGGTGGTTTGAAAGCGATGCTCGGTAAGCTACAATACAACAGTCATCCGGCTCATGCAACTTGATGAAACGTTCCACACAGTTGAGGTGCAGTAACTTGCCGCAGGTGGAACACTCGAAATGATCAGCATGTACCAGTTTTTTGCAGTGCTTACAAGAAGGCATCGGCGCGAAACAGCTGAGCGTCGCATACGATACCTGATACCGCACAAGATAAATTTCGAGTACGCGAGTACGAATGTAAATAACAACACAGTCCGCACCCGGTGATTGTTTTGCTGTGATGTTTACTAATAAGAATGCCGTGTGACGAGCGCTAGTAAGAGTTACATACAGATTTAAATCGCAACCGACTCACGAAAAATGTAGATGACCCTTGCAGCCGAGAGAAAAGTGAGTTGCATCAATGGTCCGCGAATATGCAGCTTGAAGAAATGGAGCGTCCAATGAAGCAGCGAGTGCAGCAAGTGCAGTGAGTGCAGTGTGCGTCTGAGTGTATATACCAGGCGTTATTGGTTTGTGCGGAAGATCAGAAAAAACAGTCCCAGGCACGTAGGATGCGTAAGCAGAGATGCAACCTCAGGCGAAGAACTTGCCTTGAGTCAGTGGGGTTGCTTTTTTGAAAAGAAATTCCCACTCACAGAGTGACAGACGGTTTGTATGAGCGACGAGTTGTTGGAGCGATGACTAGATACGTTTGTACTCACCGACTGTCAATAATAAACTCAATTGGCAAGATATGAGTTCAGATTCATAATCAGCAAATCCAGATAACTCTATATACAATTTTCAGCATAATCCAGTAATATTTGAATATTTGGCCTGCATCTTCGATCCGCCATTTTGAATTCTGAAAATTTGAGTTAAGATTCGTAATCTTCGAATCTAGAAATCCCGTACACACATTTTTCAGAAAAATCTAGTAATATTTCCAAATTTGGTCGCTATCATTGATCCGCCATTTTGAATTCTCAAAATCTGATTTCTGATTCATTACCAGCGAATCCGGAAACACACTATATAAAATTTTTAGCATACTATAAGGAGAATGGATTAGGTATGGAGGGATAGGTGGTGGGATAGGTGGTGGGATAGGTGAAGGGTAGGAGGAGGGGTAGGTGGAGTGGACGTGGAGGGGTGCCGGGGAGTGGACGGCGTGGAGGGGGGTGGAGGAGGTAGATACCCATTTTGAGCCTCAATGTTTGTTACGGGGCGTTTACGGCGTCCAATACTGTATATTAGTACCTACAGCCCAGAGTTCCGCACTAGAAGTGGGTAAGGGCGCGCGCGACGCGCGCGCTATTGTGTACCATGCTACATCCCTCTCAGTATTGACTAGCGGCGCCCCCTTCAGTTTCCGCAGAATTTTTATGGAAAATTTGTTTGAACTCTCAAAGTCGGGACTCTAGGTCGGGCGGCATAAACCACTATATTATAGAAGTTTATGTCGCCCGGTGACCAGAAACCTATCCGGTTGTCATAAACCAAGGTATATATAAAAACGGTTACCATAAACCCCTCAAGAGAAATGTGTGTGTATATATAAATATATATATTGTAACGGGCGCCGGGATGAGGGGTAAGGGAATCATGTATACTGCGTCGCGAGATCGGAATCTCCGGCGCTTGTACGTATCGTGATCGACAGAGCGCCACGCAGAACAAGCCAGAAGCAGATGGAGAAGAAGACGAAGCCGCCGCGCCGCTGCGAACGTGAGCGCGCGGCCATCTTGTTGACCGCTGTGACACGCAACAAGTCGTCGTTCGGGACCTCCGCGCTTCGTGAGAGTTTTCGGTGTGTGCAGTCGCCTCCACGACTGCAACCGAGGATCACCGCGCCACCACCAGCGAGAGTGGCCGAGAGAGAGACAGCGAGAGGAAGAGAGAGAAAGAGACAGCGGCAGCATAGGCCAGGGACAGTGAGGCACGCTCCATCCCCGCCGTATTAGCAGCGATAGCGAGAGAGGTAGCTGCCAAGCGCGATAGGGTCTGCGATGGCTGGCCAGCCGAGAGTAAGTCGCGCTTAATGTATGCGTTTTTATTGTCGCGGAGTAATCTGTTGCCGTCGCGCATCGGCGACCGCGAGCGTGCGGGCGTAGTTTAAAGTCTCGGCCTGTCGCGTTTTATGTTCGTACTTTTTCGGGTTCGCGCTCCTTTTGCGCGATTAACCTAAGTCGTAATAATCCCTGTCAATTTTATCTTAACAGTCGAGTCACGAGTATTTATCTAGCGCGCCTAACCTATGCATGTTTCCCGAATACCGCCCTCTACCCTTTTCAGCAGCTGCAGCTAGTCGCAGGCATTGCCTCCTAGAGAAGCATGGGTAACGGGAGTAAGTATTTCATAAGCCGCTTGGAGGTTATACCGGACGGCGTTGCGCGGGAAAGACCGGCTGCGCTGGTAACGCTAGGTCATCGCGAGCAGCCGGTAGTTCGCGGGCAGCAGTTGGCAGCAGCGACAGAGCGCAGCGCCGGTTCTAGTAGAAAGCGGCTTAGGCTATCTACAATAGAAGCCGGGCTCGCATGTTCGGAACCTGTGCCGAGGCGCTTCTGCCGGACTACAGGTCATTCTACAACGGTGAGCCGCCCCGGCGTAGAATACGCTCGTATATTACCCCGCGAACCTCTGAGATGTATTAATACCCTTTCCATAACTGGACCCCGTTACAATATATATATAAAAATATTCCTCAAATGTAAGTCGCTATTTGCAAAAATAAAAAAGCTATGCAAGATTGAAAATTCAATTTTTCTGCAATTTTTGGTTAAAATCCAAGTTTATTCATTTTTTAACTCAAAACCTTGAAACTTTTTGTAAAGAACATTGATTGGCAAAAAGTTTGCATTTTTTCTGTAGAATATGGCTGTATTTATTTTATGACCCTTTTTGAAAGTCTTTGATTGGCTGCTTCTTAGTATACCTTCATAGATGGATATTGACGCTGCGGCAAAATATTTTTTAATCGACAAATTTTTTTTGTATTTTTCTTCGAAAACCCTTCAAAATGCTTTTTTGATCAATACTGGCCGATCAAAGACAAAAGTTACAATTTTTTGAAATATCAAGAAAAATCCATAATTTCAATTTTTGATAACATGATTAATGAAACTGAATATTATTCATACATCTTATGGCATGGACCGTACCACTGAATTTTGTTAGAGCATCAAATAGAATATTATATATATATATATATATATATATATATATATATATATATATATATATATATATATATATATATATATCTATTTTCAATAATATTAGGCTTACACAATAAGCGATACCTAATTATGAATTAATAATAAATTAAGCTATAGAGGTTAATTACTATAAAACTGTCAAAATGAAATCAGGCTACATACTCATAATTTCATTCATAATTAGGTATTGCTTATTGTGTAAACCTAATATTATTGAAAATAAATATTTATAATGTTCTATTTGATGCTCTAACAAAATTCAGTGGTACGATCCATGCCATAAGATGTATGAATAATATTCAGTTTCATTAATCATGTTCTCAAAAATTGAAATTACGAATTTTGCTTGATATTTAAAAAAACTAAATTTTTTTAAAATAAAATTACAAATTATAAATAAAATTATAAATAAAATTATAAATAAAATTATAAATAAAATTTATAATAGAGCAGTATTTGTGTCTTGTTATTGGAATATACACTGCATAACTGTCTGTTACCTGATTTTATTTTGACAGCTTTATAGTAATCTATAGCTTAACTTATTATTAATTCATAATTAGGTATTGTTTATTGTGTAAGCCTAATGTTATTGAAAAAAAAAAAATATATATATATATATATATATATATATATATATATAAACTTGTATAACGTTAGTTCCCAGGACCCCATGTTACTGTATACCTATACTTGACTAAAGAAATAATGTCTCTTATGGGGGCCGATGTTCTCAAAACTGACGTTAAACATATGTAGATTCAGGGACTGTCCCCAAAACTAACAAATGTCCCCGAAACCAACGTTAAACATCTGGAATGTCCTGGAAACTAACATAAAACATAAATATATATATATATATATATATATATGTTTGTAAATTGGTACTTTTGAGGAGATGTGAACCTTTCGCTCAGAGTTCGGACAATGTGACTAAAGAAATAATGACCCTCAGGTTACCGACTCTGGGAAAAGGGGGTATAGACTTCTCCTCATAAGTCGCGATTCTTGCGTTGAGAAATTTGACGAGTCTCCTCAAAATGCCGACATCCCTTCAAAAGTACCGATCTATACGTTGATATCTCTTCAAATATACCAATTCCCATAGTTATATATATATATATATATAAATATATATATATATATATATATATATATATATATATATATATATATATATATATATATATATATATATATATATATATATATATATAATGTTCTATTTGATGGTCTAACAAAATTCACTGGTACGGTCCATGCCATAAGGTGTATGAATAATATTCAGTTTCATTAATCATGTTATGAAAAATTGAAATTATGGATTTTTCTTGATATTTCAAAAAGTTGTAACTTTTTTCCCTTTGCTCGGCCAGTATTGATCAAAAAAGCATTTTGAAGGGTTTTCGAAGAACAATACAAAAAAAATTTGTCGAATAAAAAATATTTGGCCGCAGCCTCAATATCCTTCGATGAAGGTATGCTAAGAAACAGCCAATCAGAGACTTTCAAAAAGGGTTATAAAATAAATACTAGCACATTCTACAGAAAGAATGCAAACTTTTTGCCAATCAATGTTCTATACAAAAAGTTTCAAGATTTTGAGTTAAAAAATGAATAAACTTGGGTTTTAACCAAAAATTGCAAAAAAATTGAATTTTCAATCTTGCATAGCTTTTTTATTTTTGCAAATGTCGACCTAAAATTTGAGGAACATTTTTTTTCATAAAAATTTAAAAGAAAACGAGTTTTGAGCGATTTTAAAATTTTGAGCTGCTGACTTCACCTGAAATATCCTGAAATATATATATATATATCTTCCTATATTATATAGTTGTTTCAGAAAATTGACCGACCAGCCCCCCCCCTCGCCCCCCTCATACCCCTCACTATCCCGCCTCACCCCCTCAAAACACCGTTAAAATACGTCTCTATATAAGAGTTTTAGACTCTTCAAAGTCCCTCAATTCCCCCCTCGCCCCTCCTCGCCCCCACCCCTCACCCCCCTCAATTCCCCCTCATACCCCCTCAATTACCCGCTCAATTCATCCCCTTAATTCCCAACAACGGGCCCTCGATTTTCTTTTAATAAAGGGAACAGGTATAAATAAAAGAACAGTTTTCACTTTTATAAATTGTTCCCTTCATTAAAAGAAAAAAAAAGAGTGTTAATAGTTAAAAGATTCCTCTGATTAGCATATTTTATTATAAAGGAAATAAGCATAAGCAAAGGAATAGTTTTCCACGTCACCATGGAGGTACACCATTCCGTTGCCTGCCGTCGTGTCGCGTGCCGCTATTTTCGAGCCCCGAAGAAGAGCCGACTTGTAACGCTCTGCTGGGGATCAGGGCAGAGGTTCGCGGGTGATTCTCAAATACAAACAACAACTAAGTAAAATCACTAAGTACTTTATTGCGTACTAAACTACGTTAATTACACATCAATATGGGCGCCAGGTGCGTGCGTCACTCGCACCAAAAATACAATACGCGAACTAGCTCGGCCGGGAGCAGGAAAACTCTACTCTAGCTGCGGCTACAGCACGTGCTGCAGCTTGCGCGAATTCGGAGTCGCGTGACTCCCGACGCAGACGCGCACACACTTCATGGCGAGGAATACTTAAACGGGGAAGTAACTGGGGACAAACCTCGACCAGGCAACCTGCTGTTACCAGCTGCACACTCTCGCTCTCTCTGCTGCTTGGCTTCCGCACGAAGGTGGCCGGCCTCTCTCTCACACACGTCCTCTCAACGGCGACGATCCGGATCGAGCGCACAGTATCACGGCTCTTCTCCGGGGCTCAAAAATAGCGGCACGCGGCACGACGGCAGACAATGGAATGGTGTGTCGGCCGGCGCCGCTCGTGCTGTTCCGCTCCGCTGTCCTCGTTCGTCCATCGGCCGCCTTCTTCACTGCGGCGCGCGCGAGCGGTCCGTATACGGCCGATGCTCGCACGCACCGTCCGGCGGATGGTCGATACCGCGCTGAGCCACTGCGTCTCTCTCTCGCTCCTCCTCTCTCTCTCATGGGAGAGCGAGCTCACTCATGCTCCAGCTACAGCTTGTCCTCGCTGTAGCTCTTGATGGTTCCTCCGTCTCCTGGCCTGCTGGATACGGGAGGGGAGGGACTAGTGCGCGGAGAAGGTAGCGGGGAGGGATGAGCGCGCGCATGTCTGTGCGTACGACGTCGCGTGCCGAGTCGTCGCTCGTCGCAACTGCCGTACATTCTCTGTTTTGCGCGTTCCTTACGTAACTGGCGATTTGCCACGTTACAACTCCCCCTCCTAAACTCGAAGTAATTCGTGGACTATCTTCGCACGTTTACTACTGCTCTAAACTACTAGATCATTTTACAGCTCCTCCGCTCTGGCTAACTTTCTTTAAGCTAATCGGCCTTAGCTACAGCAGTGTGAGTGTAAATGTTCGTGTCTTATCTCATCTTTTTCTGCAGCTGGGCTTAGTGTGCATCTGTGTGAGTGTAACCCGGTGAGCGTGTGTCCTAACTCATATCAACCTGGCGCCGGTAATGTTTCCGACAATAGACAGTATGAAATTTCTGACGCGATCGTGACTCTCACTCACCACTCCAACATGTCTCATTCACGCACTATGAACAATTTATGTAAAGAACTTGATTGCTGCAACAGCATCTTACCTGGTCGACCCCTTGAATTTCTGCTCTTTTTGAGCTGCGTTCTGGCCACCTATGGAGCATGCTGAATTTACCGCTAATAGAATACGAAATTAGCCAACGATTCGACTGTAAATTTATTGGGACTTGCTACCGGCATTGTTGGAAGAACGCGCTCGCTTACTTGCAGTAGATCAAGGAAGGGGGAGAGAAGGGGGTAAGGTAAACAAAACTAAGAGGTAGGTACAGAGGCTGATGTTTATTATGCCACTCTTGCCACATCCTATTTTGTTTTTTTTCTCTTCAGCTGCAGCTACCGCTACGGCTGTCCGTCAGCGAGATGCTTCAGCTCGCGTTGGCCCCAGTCCTGACAGCAGGTTGGGCAGGTGGCGATGGTGAGGCCAGGGCGACCACACATAATACATATGCGCTGGCGGGGGCGGAGGCAATCGACCCGACTGTGCCCAAACTCGCCGCAGTTCCAGCAGCATGGTCGGCCTAATCCTGCCTCACGCGACGGCCTGGCTCTTGTCAGTCTAGATTTTGGCTGCAAATTTTCATCTACTTCAAGATTGTGCTTTCCATGTGTACTATTGTAACAATCTTTTTCAGCTGCACCGACGTGTTTATCATACCGCTTCCTTTCAGATCGCTTTGAAGTCAATGACATTCGCCTCCTCATAGCTCTAGCTGCAGCTATGGAGGCTAATGCTGGACGACCAGACATCTCGACGGACCTGTCCCCAGCGTTTAATGGTTCGGCATCCCGCTTACTATTTGAATCATTCCAACGTCTTCTTTTCTTGGCCCAACGATCTCCTTTGTTCCATTTCTGACCCGCTGGTTTGGAATTCAAAGCCCTTCTCATCTTTACTTTTGGAGCTGAAGCTATTGGTGCCAGCTTAGGAGGACTAGACATCTCAACATACTCTTCGTTCACATCTACTGGTGTAATCATTACAAGCTCCGACAGCTGCTGCCTCTTAGAGAGAATTTTAGCCGAGTGAGGACAATCATACTCATTAATTCGCCGCAACTGTCCTCTGTTTCCAAATGGATGTAACTCCGAGAAATTATCGAAGTCTTCACTCTTCATCTGCAATCGATACGGGGGATGAATCTTGTCCGAAGGTGGCGTCGTAGGGTAATAAGCGATAGGAACTGGCAGAGCTACAGCACTCTGGCACTGCGACATCAACGGCGGATTCGAAACATCACTACATGAATACGATGTTGAACAATCCTCTTGGAACGACGCCGGAATAGGACAACCATGTAGCGAATTAGCATTTTTAGAGAGCAGTAACGACGTACTTTGATCGGCTGTAGCTACTGGCGAAGCTATAGCACTCTGGCACTGCGACATCAACGGCGGACTCGAAGCACCACTACATGAACACGAGGTTGAACAATCCTCTTGGAACGACGCCGGAATTGGACAACCATGTAGTGAATCAAAGTTTCTCGAAAACGGTAACGACGTACCAACTAATTCGTGAGAGCAGTGGTTTACCAACGGATATGAATTTCCTTCAATTCTCAACCTACTTTCCGAATTAACAACCTTACTACCACTTACTACTGGGCTTGAAGCAACTAATCTATTAACTCCTGTACTACAAGCGGCAGCGGAATTCAACCCTAAACAACAACTAGAATTCACGGTAGTAATAACTGGGTTGCAAGGCTCCTGACTTATACACGGCGAGGATGACGCTGACACGGGAATCGACCGCCTGTCAACAAGTGAACTAGTTCGCGCGGCAACAGAGGCATCCACTAAATTACTGCTACCATCGAATGCGCGCACGGTATCGCAATGACACCTCGTTGATGGTGCTTGTGGATTAGGACTACTACTCATTTGCTGTATCTATCCGTCGGAAACTAGTAAACTGTTGCGCTTCTGTACTCTAGCATGGACAGCATCTGAAACGCAAAATTGCTGATTATTTACTTCTTGTACTGCCTGTCCCGGCTTCCTAACATCACTGCGAAGCTGCGGCGACAACAATGTTTGCGACAGCGATTCAATTGAGAAGGGATCACTGAAGGAACCGTCGGACTGCCTCGTCAACGACGGCACGTTGTGAACGACCGACCGTACTCTATGCTGAAGCTCAGAAGCTACAGCTGCTGCCGAACTGGCTGCTGGAAATTTATTATTGGACAACGACGATGACTGCGCTCTCGTTGTTCCATATGATTCCGCGTGCTCATCTCTGTCTGACTCCCAAGGAGCTGCCTCTGGCCCGAAGAACCTTCTCATTTCATATCGCTGTAGCCTATCACGTAATTCGGATGCGCTGGCTTTGAAGTTCAGCCCTAACGTCTCGTACCAACAGGCAACTTCTCCATCAAATAATCGATTGATCGCACGCTTCAGAGCTTGAGCTGCAGCTATCGGGTCGATGCCCATTAAATCATTCTCGTCGACGTCGAGCGAAGCCCAACTCCAGTCATGATTTTCCATCTTATTACCCTCTCAGTTAGCCTCGGTTGCGTAGCTCCGCTGATTTTCTCCCTTACCCACTTTACGTTAAAAAAAAAGAGTAACAAATTTCCAAATTCAAAACCCCGTTGCCATGAACGTAAATCTAAAAGAACCACAATCTAATTACAACTATGCCAGCGGGAAGCAAAGCAAGCAAATCAAAAAAAGAAAATCAAGGCCCGCAACCGAGGTAACAGTGAAAGGTTAGGTGCGACAATTACACACCTTCTCCACGTCCTCGAGTGAACAAAAATCCGCAATAAGATTCCCCCTCCCACTATTAACGGGCTTAAAACGTTCTGAAAAGACTGGGAATAAAAGGAATCGGAGCAATCAAGGATTTAAGGAAGCAAATAAAGCCTCGAGTTTAAATCGTAAATGATTCCGTTGTGCAATCGTGTGCAGGAAGTTTCTCTAAACTTTCTACTCTTCCTGAACACTTTGCAATTCTGTTTGCCGCGTGGCTAAAGCTGTAGTAAGAGGTGAATTTGCGAGTATTTCATTACTTAACTCGCAAAAACACACGCAAGTCGCAATAAATTTCGCAGTATAAATTACGCTTCAACAACAATTATCCAAGTTTTCGCAAATTATTTCGAAACGTCTGGCCAATTCCCAAAATTTATCACGGCGTCTGTAAACGCTTGCACGCGGTGAATGTAAAACTTAAAGTGGCCGCCAGAACGCTTCTTCCCTCACGGTTTCCCCGTTGTGTGTGCACACCGCAATGGCGAAATCACGACGCGGATCCCTTACTTTTGCCACGGCCTTTACCGTGGTCCCACGTTGGGCGCCACTTGTAACGCTCTGCTGGGGATCAGGGCAGAGGTTCGCGGGTGATTCTCAAATACAAAAAACAACTAAGTAAAATCACTAAGTACTTTATTGCGTACTAAACTACGTTAATTACACATTAATATGGGCGCCAGGTGCGTGCGTCACTCGCACCAAAAATATAATACGCGGACTAGCTCGGCCGGGAGCAGGAAAACTCTACTCTAGCTGCGGCTACAGTACGTGCTGCAGCTTGCGCGAATTTGGAGTCGCGTGACTCCCGACGCAGACGCGCACACACTTCATGGCGAGGAAAACGGGAACGGGGAAGTAACTGGGGACAAACCTCGACCAGGCGACCTGCTGTTACCAGCTGCACACCCTCGCTCTCTCTGCTGCTTGGCTTCCGCACGAAGGTGGCCGGCCTCTCTCTCACACACGTCCTCTCAACGGCGACGATCCGGATCGAGCGCACAGTATCACGGCTTCATCTTCTCCGGGGCTCGAAAATAGCGGCACGCAGCACGACGGCAGACAATGGAATGGTGTGTCGGCCGGCGCCGCTCGTGCTGTTCCGCTCCGCTGTCCTCGTTCGTGCATCGGCCGCCTTCTTCACTGCGGCGCGCGCGAGCGGTCCGTATACGGCCGATTCTCGCATGCGCCATCCGGCGGATGGCCGATACCGCGCTGAGCCACTGCGTCTCTCTCTCTCTCTTGCTCCTCCTCTCTCTCTCATGGGAGAGCGAGCTCACTCATGCTCCAGCTACAGCTTGTCCTCGCTGTAGCTGCTGATGATTCCTCCGTCTCCTGGCCTACTGGATGCGGGAGGGGAGGGACTAGTGCGCGGAGAAGGTAGCGGGGAGGGATGGGCGCGCGCATGTGTGTGCGTACGACGTCGCGTGCCGAGTCGTCGCTCGCCGCAACTGCCGTACATTCTCTGTTTCGCGCGTTCCTTACGTAACTGGCGATTTGCCACGTTACAATATATATGTTGATACTTTGAAAGTAGACTCTAGAATAAGGGTTGTAATATAATGTGTGTGATTGAATTGAAAATCAAACAGAAAATATGAATAGCATAAGAGAAATATAAATTCCATAGATGAAAGCAATATGTATTTTGTAAAATAACTTGTTTTTATAATGCAAAAGTACGATCCTCTGAAATATATGTATTGAAGTCTCCGTCAGTAAAATATACTTCAGTTTTTTGTTTTTATTGTGCTTAAAGTTCTGTTTCATACAAAGCACAGACAAATGATTAAAACAAACTGAGTGTATAATAAGTGATGAATTATTTGAAGTTATTATACATGTGAGTGAAATTAAACAACGAATATAAAAAGCACAGATGAAGGAAACATTAGGTATGTTCTATATAACAATTTTTTTATGATATAAAAACAAAATTCTGTCCAGTGATAATCATAACTAGTTTACTTATACAAGTATGTTGTGAAATAAATTTTTTTAACATAAAACCATGATCCACTGAAATGTATACATCTATGGGCTCGCATGTCAGTGAATTATAGTTTAGTTTATTCATTGTGCTTACGAATTATTAAAGCAACTGACTATGAGTAGTATAAGTGAAATATTTTTGGTTATTACGTGTGTCAAAGGTTGAAGTAATATTAGACAGATATTAGATAAGTATTAAATCATAAAATATTAGAAGAAAGATAAAGATTAGAAATATTTTGTGGAAGAGGCTTATACAGACTTTAAAAATAGTTTGCGGAAATGTGAAAAGAAAAATGTTTATAGAATATAAGAATAAAAAATGTTTAAATCGAGTTGACGCAAGCTACTAAAAATCAAAAAAGAATTTATCTACCTGCCGCAAGGTGTTTGTGCAGCTTACTTATAAGTATAGAGTGTTATTTCTCATTTCGAGAAATGATACTCCATCTGGTGGTAAAACGACATATCTACTCAGTCGCTAATGTTTGAAAGGGGGGAATTGTTTCGCTTTGCAAATAGTTAAAAGAATAAAAAATTTATTAAATCGAGTTGACGCAAGCTACTAAAAATCAAAAAAGAATTTATCTTTCTTTTTGCTCTTGTCCTCCGGATCTGGTGAATGTCCCGAGCATACAAAATAAGAAGGTGTTTCACCCTGGCTACTGGATTGGGCTCATCAGTGATGATCCAGTAGGCGTCATCACCAGATACTTGGGACATTCACCAGATCCGGTGGACGAGAGCAAAAAGAAAGATAAATTCTTTTTTGATTTTTAGTAGCTTGCATCAACTCGATTTAAAAAATTTTTTATTCTTATAATTATTTGCAAAGCGAAAGAATTCCCCCCCCCCCCTGTTTATAAAATAGTTTGAATTTTAAATGATTAAGCTGTAAAAGAACTAGATCCTTAGTGAGCATTTGTTCCAGATTTTTGAAGACTATACTTGGATGGCCTTTACAAATATTTTATAGAAGATACTTAGACATTTAGAAAATAGTTTGCATAAGTGTGGAGAAAGAAATAACTTTATGGAATAGTTTATAGAAAAACATAGAAATTTTATGAAATGCAAATAAAAAAGTACATGTAACAATAAATTGATTTTATGAAAACGAACTCCGGAATACAGGTTAATAGTATGCAAGTGAAAATTAAATAACACAGATATTAATAGAATAGAATAGCATAATAGTACATTATGTAATAAGGGACTAAAGTCGCAGATTATTCCCGCGGGTGAGTTCACTGCCCGAGCGAGCATAGCGAAGCTCGGGCAGTGATCACGCAAGGGAATGATCGACTTTAGTCCTGTGTTACATACAGTACTTTATTCCCATCGCGACTGATTTGAAAAGGTATTTTGTATTTATGTGTTATAATTGTATTAGTTTTAACCCAATTCATCATAAACGTACAAAATTAGACTATGTTACTTTATTCCCGCTAATTTACTTTATTCCCGCATAATGCGGAAATAAGTAAAAGAGGGAATCAGACGCCACTTTTGCCCCGCTTTTCAGGCTATAAAATGAATATTATAGTAGAGATGGAAATAAAATATTATATATGTATAAGGAAGGATGCAGGTATGTGTGAAACCACTTTTTTTTATGTAAAATGATTACGCTCTCCAGTAAAATATTTCTGCACTTTTCTGTCAGTGGACCATCAGTTGTTCTATTTACATGTTATGGAGTTATCAAAGATTTCGGCCAACAGTCGACATTTTATTGACGTGTTTCCACGATAAAGATTAAAAATATTAAAAGAAACTAAGTGATTAAAACAGTGGATATAAATAACATACATCAGGGGAACATTGTACATTAATAAAATAACTTATTTTTGTAATGTAAAACCATAATATGTAAACCCACTGTTCGCGCCAGTTGTAACCGGTTACTTATTTGAATATGCCCGGTGTTTTGATATTTCGAGCCTATATATGTATATGTGTATGGGTCTAGCCTGTCACGTAGGTTAACTAGAGTTTTCGAGCAGTATTTGTCCGACGGCCGATTAGCGAGATCGTCTCGCGGCTCGCCGCTTTTTTATTCGCGTCGCTTTCCTGTCACCAGCGGTTACTCAAATTTACAGTAGTTTTAGGTAGCGTTAATTTTAGTATTGTAATGTGGTAGGCAATAAAGGCTGCAAATTTATTTAAATCCGCGTCTGTTAATTACCAGCTCCTCTTCCCGAGATCACATACCTTGGCACGAGTTATTACTGCCCAACCTAGCAGTAGCGTCATCATATTTCATGGTCCTTCGAGCCGGATACAAGTGACTTAGAACTTCGGCATCGGTTTTGGGAGAAAGCTGCAAGTAATTTGCGCTTGAAGTTGCCTCACAATTCAAACGCGTTTTTAGACGATCGACGCTGCTGCCAAAAGGGGGAAACGTCGGCAAGCTGTCTGTGCATCAGACTTGCTATAGCATAAAGGCCGTCGAACGCCTCACCCAGGAGGCAGTGGGTCTTGGACGTCTCAGTCTAGAGTATTCCCACCATAGCGCGAGAGCATCAAGGCTTGCGCTGCGGAGAGAAGAGGAGAGAGGTGCGAGAGGGGTTGGAGCGCTTGGAAGGGGAAGTCTGGTGAACTCTCTTCTTCTCACACCCATTCGCCGCGTAAGGTGTAGGTATTCACAAACCGGCTTGGGCGGACTCGGGCGGCAGCAGAGCAGCTGGAGGGGGGCGATATCGAGCTCTCCGCTTCATACGTTCATTCGTCGCAGTCACTTACTAGCTATCGCTCAGCTAGGACTAAGTAAAATATCTACTCATCTCTCTCGTATTAATGCTTACCGCTGGCCATTATAGCGGACATTTCTCTCTCCCTTTCGCTCTCTCTCGCAGCACTGTCTTGATTTACGCGCGTGCTGCTTATGTGGTTAGTTTATTCTATCGCTCACTCACCTGCGATTTGCTCTTTACTTAGACATTGTCTTGCATTAAAATGTCTAACGAACAGATCGAGGCGCTTTTAATTAGGCAAAAGCGTACCTTGGAATTACTAGCCAATTTCCAGGTTAATACGTCAAAACAGAAAGCTGCCTCTGCCATGACATTGTAGGATTATCGCGCTCGTTCGGATATGCTTGAGTCCTGTTGGTCCGAATTCCGCAAGCGAGATTATCAGTTAACTTCTTACAGCGATCAATTAACAGAGCGTAGCTACTATAAGGTGGGATATTTCGACAGCGCCTTGTCTGCTTACCTCTCTGCTAAATCTTGGCTGCAAGAGAAAATCAACGCGTTGATTCCCATTCCAGCTGCTTCAGGTGCTAATGCTTCTGCACCGATAGCTCCCACGTCCTCGTCACAGGCATTGCTTGAAAGAGTGAAATTGTCAAAGTTCAGTGGTTCTCAACGTGATTGGCAAATTTCAGTCACTCGTTTTGAATGATTCCTCGATGTCTAACATAATTAAATTTCAGCATTTATCAACTGCTCTTGAAGGGGAAGCTGCAGCTAAATTAAAAAGCTATGATGTGAGTACTGAAAATTTTATGTCAGTATGGCAGACACTGTGTAGTCGATACAACAATCCGTATTTGAGATTTTCTTCACAGTTTAATGCTCTCGTTAAACTTCCAGCTGGTTGTCATGAGTCTGGTGAGCATTTAAGCCAGCTTCTGAATACGGCTACCGAGAGTATCAATGTTTTCACGTCACTAAAATTACCAGTCACTCATTGGGATATGATATTTATCCAGTTTATTGAGAATAAGCTACCTCAAAATATTCGCTTAGACTGGGTTAGGACGTTGAAAAAGTCGCCGACAGATGAGTTTCCAAAATTCGAGGAGTTTAAGCGGTTTTTAGAGGATAGGATCCAGAGCTTAGACATCGTTGAAGTTGAAGATATTGTAGGGTGCAAGGCGGATTCCAGTAACAGGGAAAAATCTCAAGTCAAATTCGGAAGTTCGAGTGCTTCAAAAAAGACAAAATCTGCTGTATCAAAGAGTGTTTCAGCGCATGTAACCACTCAAAATTCTGCGAAAAATAAAACTGATATTTGTTCTTTTTGTCAAGGTAGCCACTAACTACATCAACCTGTGCCAGAAATTTACTGCACTCTCACCAGCCAAGCGGAGAGAGCATGCTGTAGCTGCCAAACTCTGCTTCAACTGCTTAAGTTCGCGCCATAATGTGGAGGTGTGCACGTAAAAGGGAGCCTGCTACGTCTGTGGAAGCAAGCACCATTCTAAGCTCCATACAGATAAACGTGGCACAAACTCCAGAATTGAGCGTTCCTCCACTGAAGGTCAACGACAATTACATATTTCACCATTCCCGACGCAGACAGAGAAGTATCGGAGCTCTGTGGGAACAAGCAGCTCTTAGCAACTGCTATTGTATTCCTCGAGTCCGAGGAAGGTCGCCAGGTAACTGCTCGAGCCCTACTTTACTCATGCGCTGAGAGGTCCTTTATCTCCGAGAGCATAGCTAAGGCTCTTGCTCTAAAGAGAAAACCTGTATGCATAGCTGTGTCAGGGTTAAATGGAACGACCAGTGCTGTAGCACGTAGTCAAGTAAAATTAAAACTTAAATCTCCAAGCAATACTCAATTTAATCTTGAATTTTCAGCCTTGGTGGTGAAGTGAGTGTCCAGCCTACTGCCACGAGACGAGATAAACTTTGATGACTGGGCACACTTACAAGGCCTTCAACTAGCGGATCCTCATTTTGGACGCCCAGGCAGAGTAGACTGCATATTGAACTCTGCTGTCTATGGTGCTGTGATGCTACCGGAGATTCGGCGAGGCTTCTCATTGATTGCTCCAGTAGCCTTATCATCAGTTTTTGGGTGGATCTTTGTTGGCAATGCAGGATCTGATTCTTCTAGCTCGACTGCAAGGGTGCATCACTTGTCTGTGGATCATCAGCTCTCAGAGACGATCACTCGGTTCTGGGAACGTGAGGACATTCCACATGAGCAGCGTCTGTCTGCAGAGGAGCAGGCCAGCTTAAATCACTTCAAGCAAACTTATTGTCGAAATCATGAAGGTCGCTTCGTGGTTCGACTTCTTTTCGATAAACAACCTAGGTTTGTCGGATCCGAGAAGATCGCCAATGCATGCATGAACCGCCTGGAGCGACGCTTCGAGAAACAACCTGAGGTTACTTCTGCATACCATGCATTCATGCAGGAGTACCTAGACCTTGGGCACATGGAGCTCGTATAAGCCGAGGATGCAGTCGACATCAATGGATATTTCTTACCGCACCATCTGGTATTTAAACAGGACGGAAGTAAAAAGATTCGAGTGGTCTTCAATGGCCCGCAGAAGGACGAAGCTGGTAATTCCTTGAACGCTTCGTTGCATCCTGGGCCTAAGCTTCAGGAAGATATTGTCAACATAATAGCCAGGTGGTGTTTTTTTGAATTTGTGTTTGTGTGTGATATCGTCAAAAACTTTCGACAAATGCTTGTTGACTTTGCAGACACAAAATGGCAGCTCATCTTTTGGCGTTTGGATTCTCGTTCACCTCTCCAGGTTTGGCGCATGCTCACTGTCACATATGGGACTGTGCCAGCTCCGCTTATCGCAAATGCTTGTTTGTTAGAGTTGGCTGATTTGGTAAGTCATAGCCATAGTCTTGCATCCATACTTCTTAGGAGGGATAGGTACGTTGACGACTTCCTGGCTAGGGATGATACGTTGGAACTAAGCAAGTCCAGCGTGAACTTGGTGATGCGTTAAAGTCGGCTGGTATGTCTCTCGACAAATGTGCAGGCAATCATGTACATCTCGTTGAATCGAAGGCATCTGAGGGGTCCAAGGAGCTCAGCGAGAAGGATGTCGTGTCGACGTTAGGCATGAGATGGAGTCGAGCAGAAGACTGTTTCCATTTTCACGTCAAGATGCCTGTAGCCGCCCCTGCCACTACTAAAAGTTCGATTTTGTCTGAGGTCGCAAAATTATTTGATCCTGTAGGGTACCTATCTCCGATTATCATTCGAGCAAAAATGCTTATTCAGAGTTTATGGCTTCAAGGAGTAGATTGGGACGCTCAGATTTCCGGATCTTTGGAAAGGTCTTGGCTAGAGTACAGGCAGCAGCTGACAGAAATTGAGAGCATTAGAATTCCACGGTGGAATGGTACAACCAAATCTCGGGCTTGGCATCTACATGGGTTCTGCGATGCTTCTGAACGTGCATTTGCAGCAGCGTTGTTTGTAGTCGTTCCAGGTTCAAAGCAGTCTCCGAGATTCCTCGTGGCGAAGTCGAAGGTTGGTCCGTTGAAAGTCGTTAGTGTACCTAAACTTGAACTATGTGGTGCCGCGTTGTTGGCAAATTTAGCTTCGAGGATCTTATCACAACTGGATAGAGCTCCTGAGGAGATCCACTGTTGGTCAGATTCGAAGGTTGTTCTGGCGTGGCTTCGATCGCATCCTTCTCGATGAAAGACTTATGTGGCAAATTGTGAGTGACATTATCACCTTACTTCCATCCGCTACTTGGCGCCATATCCCTTCGCAGGACAATCCTTCTGATTTGGCTACTAGAGATTGTACTCCGTCGCAGCTTAAGGAATCCATCATCTGGTGCCATGCTCCGGCGTGGATTCAAGAGGGTAAGTCCAACTAGCCTTCTGAATATACGGAAGGCGTAAGCGAATTAGAAGTTTGTAAGCGTACGGAAGTTTGGTTGGCTCACGAAGCTTGCGATTGGACTGCATGGTTTTTAAAATTTTCATCTTATGATAGGCTGGTTGGCATATTGGCTTATTACCTTCGCTGGCGTCACACTGCAGCTGTTACCAGTTCTCATAGGCGTAAGGGATTTTTATCTGCTGAAGAGCTTTCTAAGGCTTCTGTGGTATTGTTTAGGTTAGTGCAGGCAGTAAAGTTTCTCGACGAGTGCAGGATGTTATCGTCGAAACAGGAACTTCCACTGAAGCATCCGCTTCTCAAGTTGCTACCGTTCACGGATATTGATGGTCTGCTACGAGTAGGCGGTCGTCTTCAGTATTCATTTTTAACTGAATCTGAAAAACATCCAATCATCCTGCCGAAGTCACATCATGTTACCACATTGCTCATTAGGAAGGCTCACATTTGTACTGTTACATCTGTGACGTATCTCTAAAATCAAATTAACAATGCATATTTATCGCCAGTAATTTTCTGACATACAAATGTCGTATATGCGAATTTTGACAAAGTTGCTTTTTAATGCAAGCGGCATTACGCCGAAGCGAGCGAACTTTACAACGTTGACATTATTTAATACGAGGCAATCGTGATCAGTAGTAAGTCATCAAAATTGCGTATTATATTTTCTTTAGAATCAGTATTTCGCAATGCGACTACCGAATTTAATACGATTAGAGACAATTACATTGCCAAATAAGATGATCTCAATCATCTTCAGCCTAATTTAACCGCTTAATAAATACGGCGACTCTCAACACACAAGTTTGTAATAGTGAACAAGTCGCGAGCTTCGTACCACTCCAGCCGACAGAGGAGAAACGATTATTATACAGGCAAATTCGAGCCTATAACAGACTACGAGAAAATACTTATATCTATAAAATCAATAATCTATCAGTTGTGACACGGCAAATTGCATGTCACTTAAACGCGGAAGGGAAATAGGCACGGCGGCCACGGCGAGCGACGCCTCGACGCGCGTTAACGTTCTCACACACACATGCGCGCGCCCCAGTCCCATCTCCTGTTCCGCACACGATCCCTCGCCCTTTTTCTCCCGTCCTTCCTCACTTAGCAGCTGGAGCGAAGAAAGCGAGAGCAACGGCAGCTACGTCGAGGAAGAGAAAATGTACAGCTCACGAACAGCAACTGCGAGCATTGAGATGGGCAGGCCGAGGAGAGAGAGAGCTGGAGCTATAGCATTAGCGGGCAAAGCAGTCGCGCTCTCCCATGCGGCTGACAGCAGCAGCCAACGCCAGGAGAGAGAGAGGGAGCGAGAGCGAGAGAGAGAGAGACACTGCTGCACAGCACTGCCGCGGCCGCCCGACACACACGGCGCGTGCGAGCATCGGCAGCCACAAGGGACTGCTCGCTCGTGCCGCGGTGAAGAAGACGGTCAATCGGCGAACTAGCCGGCGGAACGGAGCAGCGTGCGTGAGACCGGCCGACACAGAAAAGACATTCAGTTGCTTACCGCCGTGCTGCGTGTCGCGTGACCGCTAGTGCTCGGAAGTGTGCCTGGAAGTTGCGTGGCCTCGCCGACGAGAAATCGTGGTCGAGAGGACGCTACATCGGGGAGGATGAGAGCGTGTCTCTAGAGGAAGCTGTCGCAGCAGCAACAACCCTGACCAAGGTTTGTCCCACAATTTTCCTTCCCCGCGTTCCCCGTGTGATTTGTGTGTGCGCGTCGTTCGCGTCGGGAGTCGCGAACTCCGAACTCACGTAGCTGCAGCTCGAGCTGGAGCTGTAGTTGTAGTAATAGAGTAGGGTTTCTGCGCTCTCGGCTACGGTAGCCGCGCGAGAGAAGAAACTGGTGCAAGTGACGCGTGCACCTGGCGCCCAGTAGTTATTGTAGATAATTCGAACTTAATAAACTTGATTGTTATATTCAAGCTAACGTATTTCTGTGATCAACCCGCGTACCTCTGTCCTCATCCCCAGCAGAGCATTACAAGTGGCGCAGCCAACGTGGGGCAACGGTAAAGCCGTGGCATAGTTAAGGGATCTGCGTCGTGATAATCGCCATCGCGGCGCGCACACACAACGGGAAACCGCGAGGAAGAAGCGTTCTGGCAGCCATTTTGCGTTTTATAAATTACCGCGTGCAAGCATTTATAGACGCCGTATTTGATCGATTTAGCCAGACGTTTCAATTTAATTATTTATCATTGGAATAATAATTTATCATTATAAAAATTTTTTGTGGTTGAAATATTGCGATTTGTGCGTGATTTTGCGATTAAGAGTGAATGAGATATTCGAAAAATCACATCTTGCTACAGCGTAAGCCACGCGGTGCGTAATAGCAGAGTATTCAGGAAGCCATTTGCAAATTAAGTTAACTTCCTGGGCATTAATGCTACCGAATCAGTTTTTTTTTTGGGTTTTTATGATTAAACCTTTTACGGTATTGACTTGAGAGAATTCTCGCTTACTATCCTTCACATAACCTTTCCCAAATTCCCACTTCTCCGATACAGGAGTTTAATAGACACGGGGAAGGGAATTTTCTTCGGATTGCTTTCGGATTTTGATTTCGTTGCGAGGAGCAGGTGTGTAATTGTCGCACCTAATCTCTCGTTAGTAATTCGGTTGCTTGGCTTGATTTCTTTTTTTTTTATTTTTGCTAGCCTTTGCTTTTTTTTGCTAATAGCATTTTTAGCTTTAGAATAATTTATTCTGCTACAAATTAGTTGTATTTCGGGTTAAGAGTATGTAAATACGACTGTTGTATTTAAATTAAAAATTTATACGTAGTATTTGATAAGAAAAGAAATCGGGGGGGGGGGGGGGGCTAAGTGACCGAGGCTAACTGAGAGAGAGTACGATGGAAACTTTCGACAGAAGTTGGGCTTCGCTGGGAGTTGACGAAAATGATTTAATGTGCGTCGCCTCATAGCTGCAGCTCAAAGCCTGCAGAGAACCATCAATCGATTAACCGACGGGGAAGTCGCGATGACTGCTCAGCGATTCGGGCTGAATATTCGCTCGGACGCGATCATTTTGCGAAATAGGTTGGAGAGGCACGAGATGCAACGCCATTTTGGCGCAGACGCCGCGCCATGGGATCCGGCCAGAGACGAGCCGGCGGACGAGTCCACTTCTGCGCATAGTCCTTTGTCGTCAAGTAGGCATTCTGTTGCACGGCTTTCGCCATTTAGGATTCCAGTGCAGCCGATGGCAGCTCCAGAGTATTCAGAAGCAGAGCCGCTCTCCACAGGCCAATCGATAGGCAGATTTCGTGATCCGATCTCGATGGAGGAGCCGTCGCAGACTTTTACGTCGAGGCTGCACATCGAAGTGAGTGAGCCGCCGCGTACGGCCGAGCAGCCTACAGGTGGCAGCCATGTTGCTCCAGCGATACAGAGTTCTGACGCGCAGAGACGTGTTAGCATCGCCGCGCCGGAAGTGTTTCATGACACGAGGGAGTCAGCTCCTAATTCGCGTGCACAATCCACACGTTATCCTCTCGGTCCACTTCGTGCTCACGAGCATAGCACGTTCATAGAAAATAGTATGGATTTAACGAGTGTGGCGAGCGCGCGAAACGAGGTTCTATTATCTGCGAGTGAAGGAGGGGCGGTGAGGCAGCCGAACGGATTTTTCGATGGTACGTCGTTTTTGTCGCAGCCGAAGAGATACCCGGCTGCTCCGTCCACGATGTATCAGAGGAGAGAATTCGGCAGCGGTGTTTCCGGAGTTGGTTCGCTACTTCGACGAGTATTCCTCAGCTTTCAGCTAATGTTGCTCTAGGAAACTTCGACGGCGTAGCAGGGCCTGCTGTCTACTCACAATGTCCAATGCCGCGAGTAACACCAGCTTATCAGGAGCCGCCTCTCATGTCGTCAGCGTCGCTCGCGCAAAATTTTGTTTCAGCTGGAGGTTCACAAGCGAGCGGAGTGGGAGCATGAGTTGAGCAAGCGCGCTCGTATTATAGCCAGCCAGCACTACCGTCGTCGTTCTATTATCCGCCTGGGTATTTTTCGCAACCTTTGTTTCCCCCACAGCAGTCGTATCCAGTTATTCCTTCGTATCAGCAGTATGGTTGCAATTTTCCACAATCGTTTCAGCAGATACCAGCTGTTGTCTCACAGCCAGCTGCAGCAGGTTATTATGCAGGTCCGATGCATACTGCTGCTAGCTTTCAGCCTCACCCGCGGAGGTTTGATATCTCTGCTCCCGGGCTGAGTCAAGACGCATCGGGTTTCGAAAGGTCAACGCTATATAAAGAGAAGCGTACGACAGAGCTACTTTCTAAGTGGCATATTTCGTTTAAAGGGGATAGGAAGAGAGACTCCGAAAGTTTCTTAGCGGATCTGACGAAATGCAAAGAAACTTATAAATTGACTCTCGAGGAAATCGTGAAAGCCTTGCCGACAGCTCTCGATGATGAGTCATCGCAGTGGTTTCGCCGAGAGTACCAATTTTGGAAAACATACGAGGAATTCGTTAGTGCTTTCCGATTGCAGTACAGTTTTGAAGACGTGCAGGAGAGACTAAGGAAGGAGCTGGAGGTGCGGGACCTGCTGGATCAGCTGAAGTTGCCGTTAATCCTGGGAGAGCAGCTGGACAGAGTTTACTAGAAGCTGCACCCATCTTATCGGTTGCGCATCGAGAGGAAAGATTTCGAGAATTTTCCGGAGTTGCAGAAGCTAGGGAAGCGAGAAGAGTTGAGGAGAACACAGGAGAAAGCATACAAGCCGCCGCCTCCAATAGCGGATTTTGCGTTCCCTGCTTCAGCTTATACTCCTCCGAAGCAGCAGCGGCAGGTGAAACTAGCCCCAGTGGTTCAGAGCACACTGGGCGAGAGCGAGCGGAAGCCGTCCAGCTCAAGCTATCTAGCTCCTGTAGCCGCTACGCAGACGGACGACGGAGGAAATCGACGATCGTCACGAGAGCAGTCTAAGTCACCGAATAAGAGGCCACGAGGGAAGAAGGACCAGGGCCGAGACGCTCGCAGCAAGAGTAAGGGTCGGAAGACTGACCGCAAAGAGGAAGCTCGAGCGACAGCGACGGAGAAGGCGGAGCAGGAACTGGTGCGGATTGAAACTGTCCCACCGAAGGCCAAATGTGAGGATATGCAGCGAAGGAAAATAAGGGAACCATGTTTCCGTTGCGATCAAGCCGGCCACTGGAGGAGAGAGTGCATGAATGCAGCAGTCTGTCAAAATTGTGGAGAACTGAACACGACTGCGCGAAGATGCACCAAGTGCAACTCTGTGTCGGCGGGAAACGAGTAAGAGGGGAAGTTACTGGAGTCAACTCACTCCCTCCTACTTCAGATTCGACTCCTCCCACTTCTGATACGATCGCTAGTATCCCAGAAAACAGTCCAGCGGCAGCGATGAGCGAGGGAGACAACCCTCAAGTTTTAGCTCCAGAATCGCTGATTATGAGAAGTGCTGTTAGCAACATTGAGCCCCGATTATCCTTCAACATAGAATTGAATGGAAGAAAATTATTGGACAGGCTCAATGATGGATCGGTTCATTCGTACCTTGGCAAAGGCGTCAGCAAAGAGTTCGCCGGGAAGCTCGAGCAGGAAGCAGCGTCAGTACGAGTAGCTGACGGAGGTGCAGTGAAACTGCAAGGCGTATTGAACATGAGCGTCGGCATCGATAATACGCATGTAACTATGCCTTTCCACATAGCCGACGAGCTTCAATATGACTGCATTCTCGGAATTGACTTCAAACGATTGCTCAAGATGAAGATTGATTACGAGAATGACACCTGGTGGACGCCGAAGGGAGTAGTTCATCAGTTTTACCCTTACGGCCAAGATCCAACCAGTTTTCCCGCTCTAGCTAGCATAGGAGGACTGAGCCGTGCTACAGCTGAACAGCAAGTCAAAATCGACGCTATCAAGAAGGAACTAATTCCACCAACACCGGACAAACTAGGGCTAGCTAAAGTCGCCCCGCATTTCATTGACATTCAAGGAAATGAACCCATTCGCCAAGCTCCTCGGAAGTATACTCCGAAGATGTTGCAGACGGCTTGGGTTGAAGTCGATAGGATGCTGGAGGAGGGAATTATCGAGTCATCTGATAGCCCCTGGCGAAGCTGCCCTGTGCTAGTTCCAAAATTGTATGATTTGTTCCGATTTTGCATAGACTATAGGCAAGTTAATAAGCATACTAAGTCTATCGCGTATCGATTGCGAAATATGGATGAGATACTTGATAAGTTAAGTTCTGCCAAGTATATTTCTAAGTTAGATTTAAGTCAAGCGTATCACCAGATTCCGTTGGATCCGAAGTGTCGAGAGTTTACCGCATTCTCAGTACCAGGGCGAGGACTTTTCCACTTCATCCGACTACCGTACGGACTGACGAACGCTCCAGCAGTATTCCAGCGTATCATGGACAACCTCATCAAAGCTGCGTGGGAGCCCACTAAGTGGCTGGAGATCGTGCTTACGGCGTTAGGAGAAGCCAATCTACAAATTAATCTCGCAAAGTCTGAGTTTTGTTGTGCTGAGGTTAAGTATTTAGGCTACGTCGTCAACGAGGATGGTTTGAAGACGGACGAGGATAAGGTGAAGCCCATTCTCGAGTATCCAGCGCTCCTCAACATCAGGCAGCTGAGGAGATTTCTCGGCATGTTTGGCTGGTACTCCAGATTCATAGCTCACTGAGCAGGGTATAAAGCGTCGCTAACCAAGCTGCAGAGGAAGGATGTTCGGTGGCAGTGGCACCAGAAGCAACAGTAAGCATTTGAGAAGCTGAAGCTCGCACTGACGCAAGCCCCTGTGCTTGCAAGGCCAGATCTGTCGCTACCCTTCACTCTGCAAACAGATGCGAGTGATTATGCTATAGCCGGAGTACTGACGCAGGTATTTGATGGCGAGGAGCACCCTATCTATTTTGTGAGTAGGACCCTGTCGAATGTAGAGAGAAATTATACTGTCACTGAGAAGGAGTGCCTCGCCGTCTTATGGTCCTTCGAGAGGCTGCGATGTTATTTGCTAGGTGAGAAAGTTACGGTCATCACCGACCACCACAGCCTGTTGTGGTTAAATAACCTCAAAGACCCAGCTGGTCGATTAGCCAGATGGGATACGGCTCTGCAAATGTACAACATTGAATTTGTACACCGTAAGGGAGCGCTCCACAAAGTTCCGGACGCGCTTTCGCGTGCTTGGGAGGGAAATTATGAGCTTGCAGCTATTGCCACTGCTACAGCTGAAGATCCATGGTATCAAGGGAGAATCATCAATATCGAGAAAAACCCAAGAAAATACCCGGATTGGAAGGTAGTACATGGCTTGCTGTATGCGCATCGTCCGAATAAGACTGTAGATCCGTTGCTGCCGGACATGGATGCGTGGAAGCTCGTCCTCCTGGAAGCATATCGAGGAAAAGCTCTAGCTGAAGCTCATAACACTCCACAAGCAGGTCACTTAGGCGTAGATAAGACCTTTGCGGGAGTAGCGACGTACTATTACTGGCCAGGCTACTATAGAGATGTATGTTGGTATGTAGCAGCGTGCCAAGTATGTCAAGCTCACAAAGGCTCTCAACAAGCTCCAGCGGGTTTGATGACCGAGCGCAACATTGAAGGTCCATGGGTAGTAGTTGCCGCTGATATAATGGGTCCAAAACCCCCTTCGCGTACTGGCCAAAGGTACATAATTGTTTTCGAAGACTTATTCACCAGGTACGTTGAGTTGAAAGCTTTGAGGAAAGCCGATGCGAAATCGGTGGTGAAAGCTTTTGAAGAATTGATCGTAAATCGTTGGGGTTGTCCCCGGGTTCTGCTTACGGATAATGGCACAGAATTCGCTAACCGCTTGGTGACAGAAAGGTTAGATGAATATGGAATTCTGCAGTCCACTATTCCACCCTACCACGCTCAAGCAAACCCGGTGGAAAGAGTAAACCGGAATTTATGACCGATGATCAATAGCTTTGTAACCGATGATCATAGAGGTTGGGATCTGCACTTGAGCGAGTTGTGCTTCGCGTTAAATAGTGCCGTGCACTCGTCGTTAGGGGTTTCTCCCGCGTTTTTAAACTTAGGGCGTAATCCTGTCCCCTCCACCTTACTCCGGAATCACCTGGAAAATCCTATTCCTACCTCTCCTCCCGATGTGGATAAATGGAAGACAAGAGCCAGCCGACTGCCTGCCTTGCATGATTTGGTACGCAGACACATGGATAAAGCTGTAGCAAGGCAAGCGCGGAATTACAACAAAAACCGACGAGAGGTCCTCTACCAAGTCGGAAACCTCGTGAGGCGCCGAAACCATGTGCTATCGTCCGCAGAGGACCGATTTGCAGCTAAGCAAGCACCTAGGTTTGTTGGACCTGCTAAAGTGGTAGAAGTCTACTCTCCAGTGGTGTACTTGGTGGAGGATCTTGACTCGAAGCGGAGGATGAAAGTATTCGTGAATGATTTAAAAAGGTATACGCCGCCAAGAAATGTCCAGACTCCTGTTGTTTTAGCAAATGGATTCGTCGGACGACGAGTACGTGCCGTACCTGGCCAACGGCAGGGCCGCGCACTGCGCGCGCCCACCGTCACCCCAGCCCCCGCGACAGCTAGGCCGAGGACGAGGCCGGGATCGCCTGAGCGAAGTTCCGCTCCTACCGGGACTGGCCCCACTCCAACCAGGACCAGGGCCTCTTCAGTGCCCCGGAGGAAGCGAGGAAGGCCCCGCAAGGGCTCTCTCGGGGAGCCACGGCCGAGGGAGACCGCTGCCTAGCCTCGCCGGCCCCCCATCCGAAGAGGAAGAGCGGTTCGACGCGGTGGAGCCGCTAAAAGAGTGGCTGTAGGAGGAGCAGCCGCGCCCCAAACCGGAGAGCGTCCATCCCTCTCGCGAGGCCGGAACCGTGCGACCGGGCTGCTGGAATTGCGGCGAGTTTGGGCACAGCCGGGTCGATTGCTCCCGCCCCCGCCAGCGCACATGCTACATGTGTGGCCGCCCGGGCGTCACCATCGCCACCTGCCCCACCTGCTGCTAGGAATGGGGCCAGCGTCAGAGAAAGAGAGAGGGAGATTCCAGAAGCTACAGCTGGAGCTGTAGCGGAAGAGGGTAGACTCCAAATAAAATGTGTATGTGCAGCGTCGGTAGGGAGAGCCGAAAGCTAATAAAGCAGCCTCCTTACCTCATCTAGATAATTTTTCATTTATCTTACCTGTCCTCTTCCAGAGATTTCCTAAGTAAGAGAGAGCGTTCTCTCACCAGCAAGCCTTAAGCAAGTCGCAATAAAATAACATACCTCAGAGAGAAACCCTCATGAATCGTTGGCTAAAATTGATTATTCGCGGTAGTCGGCATGTTATTTTAGGTTGCCAGAACGTGGCTCAAAAAGAGCAGTAACTCAATGGATCGGCCAGGTAAGTCACTGTTGCGGCAGTGTGTCGTTTTAATTTCGTCTCAAAATGTTAATTTTGCGTGAGTGAACATGTTGGAGTGTTGTGTGAGAGTTCGCGATCGCGTTCGGTACTTGCGATTGAGAGAATTGTTGAAATTTACTGGCGCCAGCGTGCATAGAGCAGGACACGCACTCACCGGGTTACACTCACACAGATTTACACTTAAGCCCAGCAGCAGAAGAAGACGATGAACACAAACAAAGATACTCACACCACTAGCTAATACCGATTAGCTTAGAGTAAGGTAGCTAGAGCGGATGTGCCGTAATTAGATGTAGTATTAGAATACAATGAAACGTGCGAAAGTAGTCGGCGGACCCCTTCGAGATTAGGAGGGGGGAGTTGCGGCACGGCAAATTGCATGTCAGTTAAACGCGGAAGAGAAATAGGCACGGCGGCCACGGTGAGCGACGCCTCGACGCGCGTTAACGTTCGCACACACACATGCGTGCGCCCGAGTCCCATCTCCTGCTCCGCACACGATCTCTCGCCCCTTTTCTCCCGTCCTTCCTCACTTAGCAGCTGGAGCGAAGAAAGCGAGAGCAACGGCAGCTACGTCGAGGAAGAGGAAATTTACAGCACACGAACAGCAACAGCGAGCATTGAGATGAGCAGGCCGAGGAGAGAGAGAGAGAGCTGGAGCTGTAGCATCAGCGGGCTAAGCAGTCGCGCTCTCCCATGCGGCTGACAGCAGCAGCCGACGCCAGGAGAGAGAGAGGGAGCGAGAGAGAGAGAGACACTGCTGCACAGCACTGCCGCGGCCGCCCGACACACACGGCGCATGCGAGCATCGGCAGCCACAAGGGACTGCTCGCTCGCGCCGCGGTGAAGAAGACGGCCGATCGGCGAACTAGCCGACGGAACGAAGCAGCGTGCGTGAGACCGGCCGACACAGAAAAGACATTCGGTTGCTTACCGCCGTGCCGCGTGCTCGCGTGACCGCTAGTGCTCGGAAGTGTGCCTGGAGGTTGCGTGGCCTCGCCGATGAGAAACCGTGGTCCAGAGGACGCTACATCGGAGAGGACGAGAGCGTGTCTCTAGAGGAAGCTGTCGCAGCAGCAACAACCCTGGCTAAGGTTTGTCTCAAAATTTTCCTTCCCCGCGTTCCCCGTGTGATTTGTGTGTGCGCTTTCGCGTCGGGAGTCGCGAACTCCGAACTCGCGTAGCTGCAGCTCGAGCTGGAGCTATAGTTGTAGTAATAGAGTAGGGTTTCTGCGCTCTCGGCTACGCTAGCCGCGCGAGAGAAGAAACTGGTGCAAGTGACGCGTGCACCTGGCGCCGAGTAGCTATCGTAGATAATTCGAACTTAATAAACTTGATTGTTATATTCAAGCTAAAGTATTTCTGTGATCAACCCGCGTACCTCTGTCCTGATCCCCAGCAAAGCGTTACACGGTATTAATTATCCGCGCAAGCAACGCATATATTACACATATTAATCAAACAGATCGAATATAATTATTTTGTGACTCTATATCAATTTATTGTTAATTTTATAAACGAATAAATAGTGCAATTATTGAACGATCAATCTATTCATTTCGAGAACCTACACCAACAGGAAAAAAGGTAAATAAGCCAAAATATAACTAACAATCAATTATAAGAGTAGATTCCTCGACATTCAAGACGTAACAGTGGTTCCGGTACCGATCGAACAATCGTTCACTAGACTATTTAAAATAAAAGAAATAAAATTACTATTTTTCGGAACGTCACATTGGTTCCGGTACACAGTCAAACGAAAAGTTCGTTAGATCAGCTAAATCAAACTTTAAACGTTTTAAAGTAGATCAAATAAGCTCTTGGAAGACGAGGAAAATATTGTTACATAAACTAACATAAAATAAGCCGGAGCTTCACATTTTGCAGTAAGTAGTTGGGGCCATTCATTATAGCATGAATTACCAAAACTACTGAAAATAAATGCGTACGGCTCGTCGAGTTATTAACAAGTATTCAACAAATGATAAATACGGAAATAAGAATAATTTCTACAAAACAAATGACATTTCTCAAAAATATATTACGCAAAATACAAATACAGTCTAACACAGATTAGAAAATTGAAAATATATATTACGATACAAATAAAAATATTACAAACGAAAAAAAAATACGACACAACAAGAAGTAATAAAACAAATAAGTAAGAAAACAATTTTTAACAAAAATTATAGAATAAATTATAATTGAAATAGCAAGTGAGAGCATAATTCACATCGTGAAATCAAAATATATATATAAAAAAAAAATATATATATATATAATATATTAAACACGATTTTGCGACAATAAGATGTAGGATATTTTAAAAGTGGTCCTAGCTCCACTGCTATTCTCGCACACAAATACACACACACACAAATATAATTTAATTCCCACTATACAGTGGCAATCAGAAATAGGTTATTTTTATAGTGGCCCTTGCTCCACTCTCACACTCGTACGCCCGCGCACACATACACAGTCACACACACCACACACACATAAGCACGTATATGAAATCTCATAACCACGATATTGCGGGAATAAGATGTAGGATATTATTACAGTGGTCCTTGCTCCACCGTTTTTCTCGCACACAGATACACATATACACACATATATAATGTAATTCCCACTATTCAGTGGCAATCAGAAATGGGATATTTTTGTAGTGGACCATGCTCCACTCTCACACTCGCACGCTCACACACACACAGACACACACAAATACACATATATATATAATCTAATAACGACGATTTTCCGGCAATAAGATGTAGGATATTTTAAAAGTGGTCCTTGCTCCACTGTCATTCTTCCCCACAAATACACACATACACACATATATAGTCTAATTCCCACTATGTACTGGCGATCAGAGATAGGGTATTCTTACAGTGGCCCTTGCTCTACTCTAGCACTCGGACGCACACACACACACACTCACACACTCACACGCACGCACACACACAGACAGACAAACACGTATATAATATAAATACCGCGATTTTGCCGCAATAAGACGTAGAATATTTTTACAGCGGTCCTTGCTCCTCTGTCATTCTTGCACACAGATACCCATACACACATATATAATCTAATTCTCACTATGTAATGGCAATCAGACATAGGGTATTTTTATAGTGGCCCTTCCTCCACTCGCACTCTCGCATACACACACACGTGTATAGTGTATTTTCCACGAATTTGCGGCAGCCAGCCGTAGGATTTTTTAAAGCGGCCCTTGTTCCACTGCCATTCTTCCCCACAAATACACACATACACACAAATATACTCTAATTACCACTATGTACTGGTGATCAGACATAGGGTATTCTTACAGTGGCCCTTTCTCTACTCTCACACTCGGATGCACACACACACACACGCACACACACACCACAGACAGACAAACAGGTATATAATATAAATACCGCGATTTTGCGGCAATGAGATGTACGATATTTTTACAGTGGTCCTTGCTCCACTGTCTTACTCGCACACAGATCCACACAGACACACATATATAATGTAATTTCCACTATGAAATGGCAATCAGAAATAGGGTATTTTTATAGTGGCCCTTGCTCCACTCACACAATTGCTCACACACACACACACACATATAATCGGTTTCCCACAAATTTGCGGCAGCCAGCCGTAGGATTTTTTAAAGCGGTCCTTGCTCCCCTGTCTTTCTCGCACACAGATACACACACACAAATATAATTTAATTCCCACTATTCAGTCGCAATCAGACGTTGGGTATTTTTATAGTGGCCCTTGCTCTTCTCTCACACTCGCATGCCCGCGCACACACACACAGTCACACATACTACACACACATAAGCACATATATGTCATCTAATAACCACGATATTGGGGCAATAAGACGTAGGATATTTTCACGGTGGTCCTTGCTCCACTGCCTTTCTCGCACACAGATACACGCAGATACACATATATAATGTAATTCTCACTATGCAATGGCAATCAGAAATGGAGTCTTTTTATAGTGGCCCTTGCTCCACTTTCATTCTCGCACACACACAAACGTATATAATCTACTTTCCACGATTTTGCGGCAGCCAGCCGTAGGATTTTTTAAAGTGTTCCTCGATCCACTGTCTTTCTCGCACACAGATACACACAGGCACACATATATAATCTAATTCCCACTATGCAGTAGTAATCAGAAATAGGGTATTTTTATAGTGGCCCTTGCTCCACTCTCACACTCGCACGCTCACAAACACACAGACACACACACACACAAACACATATATTTATAATCCATTAACCATGATTTTGCGGCAATAAGATGTAGGATATTTTAGAAGTGGTCCTTCCTCCACTGTCATTCCTTCACACAAATACACACATACACACATATATAGACTAATTACCAGCATGAAGTGGCAATCAGATATAGGGTATTTTTATAGTGGCACTTGCTCCACTCTCACACTTGCACGCTCACACACACACACACACACAATCACACACATATATATATTTATATATATATATAATTGATTAACCACGATTTTGCGGCAATAAGGTGTAAGATATTTTAAAAGTGGTCCTTTCTCCACTGTCATTCTTTCACACAAATACATACATACACATATATATTCTAATTCTCACTATGTAGTGGCAATCAGAGATAGGGTATTTTTATAGTGGCCCTTGCTCCACTCTCACTCTCGCACACACACAAACGTATATAATCTACTTTCCGCGATTTTGCGACAGCCAGCTGTAGGATTTTTAAAGCGTTCCTTGCTCCACTGTCTTTCTCGCACACAGATTCACACAGACACACATATATAATCTAATTCCCACTATGCAGTGGCAATCATAAATAGGGTATTTTTATAGTGGCCCTTGCTCCACTCTCACACTCGCACGCTCACACACACACAGCACAGATAACACATATATATTTTTATATATATATATATATATAATCCATTAACCACGACTTTGCGGCAATAAGTTGTAGGATACTTTAAAAGTGGTCCTTCCTCCACTGCCATTCTTCCCCACAAATACACACATACACATATATAGTCTAATTCCCACTATGTACTGGCGATCGGACATAGGGTATTCTTACAGTGGTCCTTGCTCTACTCTCGATTCGGACGCACACACACATACACACAAACACACACCCACACGCACGCACACACACACACAGCAGACAATCACGTATATAATATAAATACCGCGATTTTGCGGCAATAAGACGTAGGATATTTTTACAGCGATCGTTGCTCCTCTGTCATTCTTGCACAGAGATACAAATGCACACATATATAATGTAACTCCCACTATGCAATGGCAATCAGAAATAGGGTATTTTTTTATTGGCCCTAGCTCCACTCTCACACTCCGTCACACACACGCATATAATCTGCTTTCCTCAAATTTGCGGCAGTCAGCCGTAGGATGTTTTAAAGCGGTCCTTACTCCACTGTCTTTCTCGCACACAGATACACACGCACACACAAATATAATTTAATTCCCACTATTCAGTGGCAATCAGACGTTGGGTATTTTTATAGTGGCCCTTGCTCCACTCTCACTCTCGCACGCCCGCGCACACACACACACATAAGCACATATATGTCATCTAATAACCACGATATTGCGGCAATAAGACGTAGGATACTTTTACGGTGGTCCCTGCTCCACTGTCTATCTTGCACACAGATACACACAGATCCACATATATAATGTAATTATCACTATGCAATGGTTATCTGAAATAGGGTATTTTTATAGTGGCCCTTGCTCCACTTTCACACTCGCACACACACAAACGTATATAATCCACTTTCCACGATTTTGCGGCAGCCAGCCGTAGGATTTTTTAAAGCGTTCCTCGCTCCACTGTCTTTCTCGCACACAGATACACACAGGCACACATATATAATCTAATTCCCACTATGCAGTGGCAATCTGAAATAGGGTATTTTTATAGTGGCCCTTGCTCCACTCTCACACTCGCACGCTCACAAACACACAGACACACACACACAAACACAGATATATATAATCCATTACCCACGATTTTGCGGCGATAAGATGTAGGATATTTCAGAAGTGGTCCTTTCTCCACTGTCATTCCTTCACACAAATACACACATACACACATATATAGACTAATTCCCACCATGATGTGGCAATTAGATATAGGGTATTTTTATAGTGGCACTTGCTCCACTCTCACACTTGCACGCTCACACACACACACACTCACACACACAATCACACACATATATATATATTTATATATATATATAATTGATTAACCACGATTTTGCGGCAATAAGGTGTAAGATATTTTAAAAGTGGTCCTTTCTCCACTGTCATTCTTTCACACAAATACATACATACACATATATATTCTAATTCTCACTATGTAGTGGCAATCAGAGATAGGGTATTTTTATAGTGGCCCTTGCTCCACTCTCACACTCGCACACACACAAACGTATATAATCTACTTTCCGCGATTTTGCGACAGCCAGCTGTAGGATTTTTTAAAGCGTTCCTTGCTCCACTGTCTTTCTCGCACACAGATACACACAGACACACATATATAATCTAATTCCCACTATGCAGTGGCAATCATAAATAGGGTATTTTTATAGTGGCCCATGCTCCACTCTCACACTCGTACGCTCACACACACACATATAATCTGCTTTCCGCAAAGTTGCGGCAGTCTGCCGTAGGATTTTTTAAAGCGGTCCTTGCTCCACTGTCTCTCTCGCACATAGATACATACACACACAAATATAATTTAATTTCCACTATTCAGTGGCAATCGGACATAGCGTATTTTTATCGTAACCTTGCTCCACTCTCACACACACATACACACACATATATATATATATAGTCTATACACCACGATTTTGCGGCAACAACATGTAGTATATTTTATAAGAGGTCCTAGCTCTACTGTCATTGTTGCACACAGATACCCATACAAAACATATATAATATAATTACCACCATGTAGTGGCAAAGAGACAGAGGAGATTTTTATAGTGGCCCTTGCTCCACCCTCACATTCGCTCACAAACATACGTATACAATATGCTTTCCACAAATTTGCGGCAGTCAACCGTAGGATATTTAAAGCGGTCCTTGCACCACTGTATTTCACGCACACAGATACACAAACACACAAATATAATTTAATTACCACTATTCGGTGGCAAACAGACATAGGGTATTTTTATAGTGGCCCTTACTCCACTCTAATACTCGCACCTCCCGCGCATACACAATGTCGCACATGCCTCACACACATAAGCACATATATGTAATCTAATAACCACGATATTGCGGCGATAAGATGTAGGATATTTTTACAGTGGTCTTACCTCCACTGTCTTTCTCGCACACAGATACACACATACACACATATATAGTCTAAATCCCACTATGTAGTGGTAATCAGACACAGGGTATTTTTACAATGGCTCTTGCTCTACTCTCGTACTCGGACGGACACACACACATACACACACAAACACACTCATACGCACGCACACACACACAGACAAACAAATACATATATAATATAATTACCACGATTTTGCGGCAATGAGACGGAGACTATCTTGACCGTGGTCGTTGCTCCTCTGTGATTCTTCCACACAGATACCCATACGCACATATATAATGTAATTCCCACTATGCAATTGCAATCAGAAATAGGGTATTTTTATTCTGGCCATTGCTCCAATCTCACATTCGTTCACACACACGCATATATTATGCTTTCCTCAAATTTGCGGCAGTCAGCCGTAGGATGTTTTAAAGCGGTCCTTACTCCACTGTCTTTCTCGCACACAGATACACACGCACACACTAATATAATTTAATTCACTATTCAGTGGCAATCAGACGTTGGGTATTTTTATAGTGGCGCTTGCTCCACTCTCACCCTCGCACGCCCGCGTAACCACATACACAGTCACACACACCACACACACATAAGCACATATATATCATCTAATAACCACGATATTGCGGCAATAAGACGTAGGATATTTTTACGGTGGTCCCTGCTCCACTGTCTATCTTGTACACAGATACACACAGATACACATATATAATGTAATTCTCACTATGCAATGGCAATCAGAAATAGGGTATTTTCATAGTGGCCCTTGCTCCACTCTCACACTCGTACGCTCACAAACACACAGACACACACACACAAACACAGATATACATATAATCCATTACCCACGATTTTGCGGCGATAAGATGTAGGATATTTTAAAAGTGGTCCTTTGTCCACTGTCATTCCTTCACAGAAATACACACATACACACATATATAGACTAATTCCCACCATGCAGTGGTAATCAGATATAGGGTATTTCTATAGTGGCACTTGCTCCACTCTCACACCCGCACGCTCATACACACATACACACACGCAATTCGTATATATATAATCTATTAACCACGATTTTGCAGCAATAAGATGTAGGATATTTTAAAGCGTTCCTTGCACCACTGTGTTTCTCGCACACAGATACACACAGACACATATATAATCTAATTCCCACTATGCAGTGGTAATCAGAAATAGGGTATTTTTATAGTGGCCCTTGCTCCACTCTCACACTCGCACGCTCACAGACATACAGACACACACACACAAACACACATATATATATATATAATCCATTAACCATGATTTTGCGGCAATAAGATGGAGGATATTTTGGAAGTGGTCCTTTCTCCACTGTCATTCCTTCACATAAATACACACATACACACATATATAGACTAATTCCCACCATGCAGTGGCAATCAGATATAGGGTATTTTTATAGTGGCACTTGCTCCACTCTCACACTTGCACGCTCACACACACACACACACACACACACACACACACATATATATATATATAATTGATTAACCACAATTTTGCGGCAATAAGATGTAAGATATTTTAAAAGTGGTCCTTTCTCCACTGTCATTCTTTCACACAAATACACACATACACATATATAGTCTAATTCTCACTATGTAGTGGCAATCAGAGATAGGGTATTTTTATAGTGGCCCTTGCTCTACTCTCACACTCGCACACACACAAACGTATATAATCTACTTTCCGCGATTTTGCGGCAGCCAGCTGTAGGATTTTTTAAAGAGTTCCTTGCTGCACTGTCTATTTCGCACACAGATACACACAGACACACATATATAATCTAATTCCCACTATGCAGTGGCAATCATAAATAGGGTATTTTTATAATGGCCCATGCTCCACTCTCACACTCGCGCGCTCACACACACACATATATTCTGCATTCCACAAAGTTGCGGAAGTCTGCCGTAGGATTTTTTAAAGCGGTCCTTGCTCCCCTGCCTTTCTCGCACACAGATACACACATACACACATATATAATCGAATTCCCACTAAGTAGTGGCAATCAGACATGGGGTATTTTTATAGTGGCCCTTGCTCCAATCTCATATTCGCTCACACACACACACACATATAATCTGCTTTCCACAAATTTGCGGCAGTCAGCCGTAAGATTTTTTAAAGCGGGCCTTACTCCACTATCTTTCTCGCACACAGATACACACAGACACACATATATAATCTAATTCCCACTATCTAGTGGCAATCAGAGATAGGGTATTTTTATAGTGGCCCTTGCTCCACTCTCACACTCGCACGCTGACACACACACAGACACACACAAATACATATATGTATATGTATTGTAACGGGTGCAGGCAATAAAGGCGAAAGAGCCGCGTGTACCGCGCCGCGAGGTTTGAATCGCGCGCGCTTGCACGTACAGCGGCTCGCTGCGCGCCAAGCGGGACGCGCGGGAGGCGAAGCAAGATGAAGAAGAAGAAGACGCCGCCGTGGCGCTCCGAAGGGACGCCGCGGCCATTGATGGGAAGTCGAGTCCTGTAGCGCAACAGGTGCGCACGTGTTCTCCCGCCATATACCAGTGCCGTGCTTCGGAGTGCCCCGCCAGTGCCGCATCCCGCCCTGCGGAACAGCCCTTTGCGCCTCCGATCCGCCGCCAGCCCCGCAGCGACGCATCACCGGCTGCCTCGCCGGCCGGGCCACTCCGCCACCCAGAAAGTGAGAGGAGGAGAGAGAGAGAAAGAGGCGGCAGCCGAGGCTCGAGGAGCCATGAGGCCCGACGCCTCGCAGCGAGGAGGCGAGAGCGCGGGAGCGAGAGAGAGAGAGAGAGAGGGATAGACCTCGAGCGACGCGCTGGCCAGCGCCAAAGTAAGTGTGCGCTTCCTTTGTATTTTTGCCGCGTAGGTTTTGCGTGCGAGCGGCCACGCGTAAGAAGTGTTGCGCGGCTATCCGACGCCGCCTGCGTAGAGGCAAGCGGCCTCGTGTGCGAGAGCGTGGCGGCCATTTTGTGGCGTCTCGCGGCGCGGTGACGCCGGCCGTGCGACCGGCCGGCTCCGCGTAAGTCTCGGCCTGCGTGTTCGTTTTCGTAGGAGATGTTCGGGCTTCGCGCCCCTTAGCGCGATTCCGTTTGACCAATAAACTTTATTTATTTTACTTTTTCATTATTCGTGTCGAGTCTGTCATTTCGCGAGTAACCGTTCCCTATCCCCCCGAATACCGCCCTCTACCTTTTCAGCAGCTGCAGCTAGTCGGAGGCTCCACCTCCTAGAGGAGCAACGTCAACGGGGAAATTGTAAGTGAAAGTCGCTCAGGTTAACCTGAGCGACGTTGTACGGGAACACCGGCGAGAGTAGGTCAGGCTAGTGCATATCTAGCCGCCGGTGAATTGTGCGCCGAAGTCAGCGGCAGCGGCAGAGCGCAGCGCCGGGTCTAGTAGAAGGCGGCCTAAGCTTTCTACAGCGAAAGCCGGGCGCGCTTGTTCTGAGCCTGCGCCAACGCGCTCCGGCCGGCCGACGGGTCTGTCTACAACGGTGCGCTGCTCTGGGCGTAGTAGACGCCCGTTTATCGCCTGGCGCATCCCAGAGAGGGATTAATACCCTCTTTTAAATTCACCCCGTTACAACTGGCGCCCATTAACGTGTGCAGCACATTAGATTAGGGAACGGCGAATTTTACAGTAATTGGTTGATCGTCGAAACAGGTCGAGACGCGCGGTGCGAATAATTAATTATCGCGGTGATAATTATTACAAAGTGTACAGTGTGTGTGCAAGGGTAACCAACTGGTGGTTTCTAACCTTGCTTGGAGGAATTTACCCGGTCTGCACGTATTTAATGAGGAACATTGCTTGTGAAGGCCGAGCATTTGTTAAAGTATTTAGCGAGGACTACAAAGAGATTAGGTAGCAATTATTTATTAATTATGTATTATATTATTAAAATTGTTTTATATAGGTCCTAGCGTTTTATCTCTTTGTGCGTCATCGCACGTGCATACCGGGGAGTAAACTACCGGATTACGCACCCAGTATTTAAATACTGGGGATTTCGTTTGGATTTTCGGATTTAGGGCTTAATTCGCGAAGACGCCTGCGCGGGGGATACTGTAAGGTGCGCGCGCAGTAATTTTGGACCCGCGCATGCGCAGAATCCGAAAATAAAAAGTGATAAATCGCTATCGCGAATTCGGTTGCCCATCCCACGAGGAGGTGGGCATATTCACTAATTTCGGTTTTGCGCATGCGCAAAAGGTCGAAAGATCAAATTTTTGTTTTTACACGCAGAATCGTCTGCGCATGCGGCGGCGGTACTGATACACATAGTGATTTTAGTGCCGCGCATGCGCAGCGCCCGAAAATCGCGAATTTCAGTTTTGACCGGGAATCGGTTGCGCGGACGACTATTACGCTTGCGCAATACGCCAAAAGCGACATAACCTCCAGGCAAGTGAGTAAAAACGAGTTAACCTCGGTATAGCGTAAAGACCAAACCACCAGTTGGGGAAGATCGTTACTTCCTGAGCCAGTGGTAATCCAGTAGGTACCTTGTGAAGGATACCACTGGCCGTGCAAAAGCATAGTAAATTGCGGGATTGAAGAGGAATCCCCTTGCACACGCACAACCAGCGAACGATGTCATACAACATCCAGGAAGCTGTGGAGGATTGGGTGTGGTCGATCTCGCCAAGCGAGATCGATAGCCACCTGTCGGAGTTGCAATTGAGACGACACGACTCCACATTCTTGAGAATGCACAGGCTAAGCCAGTGGGTGCTGGGTAACTACACGCCTCAAGACTTCGAGGAGCCGGAAGAGCCGGGGGATGTAATCCCCCGGCGGATGGCACTAAGGGAAAACCTCTTACGGAGGATCCTTTTAGAAGACGACGGCTCCTTCGTCGAAGCGTCCAGTTGGGATTTACACCCCCTGGACGTAGTGCTCAAAAGCGAGCAGATATTGGAGATACTGCGTAGGACGACGGCGGAAGCCGTGTCCGACACCCAGCACTCACCACACCCAAACACCACAGCCAGTAACCGGGACACTACGCAACAACAAAAGGAGCAACGCACACAGCTACCTCTACAGCAGCAGGACAGCGAAACAGAAGAAACTCGCGGCGACGACCAACAAGCGCAGCCAGGAGAGATGCTATGCCTCCTGGCAAAGGACGGCTCCGAGTTTTATATCCCTCGGGAAGTCGGCTCGCTATTAGAGGAATTAATAGCGAAAGTAAGGTCGCTGGAGGAGTTGGTTTTAAACCAACAGCGACACGCCGCTTCCAGCACGCACATAGCGGAACCTAGGCAAGGTCACAACGTGCAGTTTGAAGACACGTACACCGTCACCGGCAACGATACGTGGATCGGTCCGCAATCGACACCACCGCCAGCTCGGCGTGATGGTCAGGCTGATTTACAAGGAGTAAACGCAGCCTGGGTGGGGGGTGACCGCCGAAGTTCGGAGAGAGGCTCGAGCTGGCCGACATATGGCGCGCCAGGCGCGACAGGGAACTTCTCGAGGTCGAGTATGTTCCACTCGCGAGACATAGGCCAAATCGTGAGGAAATGGCAAATTCGATTCTCTGGGGCGAAGAGCCAGAGTATCGATGTATTCCTGGCGAGGCTGGAGGACTGTCGAGTCCTGGCAAACCTCTCCGAAGAAGAGGTGTTGTCGTCGTTGTCAGAGCTGTTCACTGACACGGCGGCCACGTGGTACCGTAATGAGAAAGAGAAATGGGCCACGTGGCAAGAGTTCGTGACTGCAGCGAAACGCTGGTACGGGACGACGAAGAGGTACCAGCAGCGGTTGATAGCAGAGGCGAACAACCGCACCCAAGGGGCGGACGAGGCCGTGAGAGATTATATCACGTGCCTCATTGCGATAGTGAGGAAGATATCGCCGCCCCCCAGCTCGGAGCAACAGCTGGATCAGCTGCAGCGAAACCTATGGCCCCAGCTGCAAGCGATGGTCCGTAGGTCAGACTTCAGCACAGTAGAGGAGCTACTGGAGTTGGCAGTGGACGCGGAGCAAACGTTGGAGAATTCCAAGACGTTCCGACCTCCACCACCGCCAACAGCGGCGCTACTGCCGGAAATGGCGTATAAACCGCCGGCGAACACCGACGCGCCACGAAAGCCGAAAGGCGATGCCAAGGAAGGCAAAGTGGCTGCTGCGGTGGTCGAGAAGGACGCCAAGCTGGAGGGCTTGGAGGAAATGCTTCGGCAAGTGCTAAGCGAGCGTCTTTCCGACCGGCGAGGCTCCGGAGGAGAGCGCTCCGGGCGAAATACGCCCCCTGGGCCGCGCAGAGGGCGCGGTAACCAGCCATCTGGGCGTGGCGGGGCAAGGAGGCCCCCAGAACCGAGGCAGGGGGCGAAGGCGACGAGCCCACCGAACGGCTCCGCGCCCTCCACCAACCCCGAGGGTAGCCCTCCGAAAGGACAAAGGCCGCCGCTGATTTGCTACTCATGCGGCCTTGTCGGATATATAGCCCGCTACTGCCCTAATTGTGCGGGAAACGGGAAAGGGAGCGCGTAGAGGGGATCACTACCGCCCCCCTCCCCGACGAGGTCCCCAAAACCGAAGATGTTTTGGCCGCGTGCGATAGCCGCCCTGCCGCGAAAGAGTCCGCGGTACCCTCGCCAGTTGCGAACCGAGGAGAGGCCTCGGCGAAGCAACCGACCGACGCAGAAACAAGGTGGTGGCTGCGAATTGAGGTCGGCGAATTTAATCTCCGCGCTTTGTTGGACCCGGGAGCATCCACGACGGTGATGGGCTCCATCGGACTCCAACTAGCTACAGCGCTGGACCGGCAGTTTGTAGCGTCCGAGAAGAAAGGGGTAAGGCTAGCGGATGGAAGCCGCAGCCCCTTGCTAGGCCACGTGATGCTGCCCATCACTGTGGCTGGCCTCACTCGCGATATCCGAGTCGCCATAATGCCGAATTTAGATGCCGACTGCTACTTAGGAGTCAACTTTGTACGAGCGTTCAGGGCCGTACTAGACCCGGATACGGATAGGCTATTCTGTAAGGAGACGGAAGCCTACGTCGAGCTGGAAGTAGCCAGCTTGACCCCAGATCCTAGCTCGGTAGCGGCAATTGGGCTCGAGGACGCTACAGACCTTCAGCGAGAGGAGCTGAAGGCCATGGTGGACGAGGTCCTAGGCAAGCTCCCGCCAGGATTAGGTTGCGTCAGAGGCGTGGAGCATGAGATTCATGTAGGAAACGCTCGACCCATCAAGCAGCGCCATTATCCAGTGTTGGATAAGGTGCAGGAGGAGATGCATCGCCAGGTTTGCGAAATGCTGAACCAAGGCATCATCGAGCACTCCAAGAGCGGGTGGTCGAGCCCCGTCGTGATGGCGCCGAAGAGTGACGGCACACGACGGTTCTACAACGATCTGCGGAAGGTGAATGCAGTCACCGAACCCGACGCCTATCCTCTGCCGAATATGCAGGATATTCTGCGGAAATTGAGGAAGGCGAAGTTCATCTCCACGCTTGACCTCAAGAGCGCGTATCATCAGATACCGTTAGCGGAGGAGGCGCGGCCCATCACCGCTTTCACGGTGCCGGGGCTGGGCCTGTTCCAGTTCCGGCGGATGCCGTACGGACTGACGAACGCGCCGGCCACCTTCCAGCGGCTCATTGACCAAGTGCTCGGACCCGAGCTGGAGCCTTACGTTTACGCCTACCTCGACGACATCATCGTAGTCGCAGAAACGTTCGAGGAGCATAAGAAGTGCTTGAAAAGGGTGTTGGAAAGGCTCGTCGCCGCTGGACTAACCCTCAACGCAGAAAAATGTGTTTTCTGCAAGCAAGAGGTAGCATACTTGGGCTTCTTGGTTAACCGGGACGGCACGAGGCCGAACCCGGCCAAGATCGAGCCAATCAAGAATTTTCCGCAGCCGCGGAATCTGAGGCAGCTGCGCCGATTCCTGGGTACTTCATCGTGGTATAGGAAGTTCATCCCGAACTATGCCACGATCGCCGAGCCGCTCACGGGTCTGACGAAGAAGAACCAGAAGTACGAGTGGCTCGACGAGTAGCAACGCGCCTTCGAGTTGTTGAAGGCGATGTTTATGACCGCTCCGGTCCTACATCGCCCTGATCCCGGCGGCCTTTACATCGTGCAGACCGATGCGAGCGATGTAGGCCTTGGCGCGGTGCTGCTTCAGGAAGTAGAGACCCAAGAGCGGGTGATTGAGTTCGCGAGCCGGGTGTTAACCCCGGCAGAGCGAAACTATAGCGTTATGGAGAGGGAGTGCCCCGCGGTGGTCTGGGCGATACAGAAGTTTCGCCCTTACATTGAAGGCTACGAGTTTAGGGTTGTGACAGACCACAGCTGTCTGCGGTGGCTCTGTCAGATGAAAAATCCCACGAGCAGGCTCGCTCGGTGGGCGTTGGAGTTGCAAGGCCACAAGTTTTCGATCGAGCATCGAAAAGGCGCCTTGAACCACGTGGCCGACGCCCTCTCCCGGATGTACGAGGATGAGGAAGGCCCGGAGGTGGCTGCGGTGTCCTGGTCAACGGACACCGAGGACGCGTGGTATCGAGAGTGGAGCGCCAAAGTCCGAGAGCAACCCAACGATTTTCCAACCTACAAACTCGTCGCGGGCAACCTTTACCGGTACCGACCGAACCCGGACGTTGACGCGGCCCTCGGCGACGATGAGGATGCTTGGAAGCTCGTAGTACCAGAGGAGCATTGTCGCGAGGTGTTGCAAGAGTGCCATGACGACGCCACCGCTGGACATCTCGGACGAGAAAAGACGTTTGCCAGAGTAGCCCTGCGCTACTACTGGCCACGTTACTACGCGGAAACGCAAGAGTACGTGCGCCACTGCGAAACGTGCCAGCGGTTTAAGGTGGAACAAAGAGCTCCAGCCGGCCTCATGGGTCGACGAGTCGTCGACAGACCCTGGCAGGTCGTCGCTGGAGACATAATAGGACCGCTGCCTCGCACCTCTAAAGGTTTTGAATACATTGTGGTGTTTCAAGACCTTTTCTCCAGGTGGGCGGAGGCTTCGCCGATACGGAAGGCTAACGCAAAGACGGTGGTAGGAGAATTGGACCGGAAGGTTTTCCTCCGGTTCGGTTGCCCAGAAGTGTTCCTCTCCGACAACGGCACAGAGTTCAAGAACCGTGTCGTAGAGGAATTCTTGAGGGAGCGAGGTGTGCAGCACACCAACACTCCCACCTACCACCCGCAGGCTAATCCGGTGGAGCGCGCCAATCGTACTTTAAAGACGATGGTCGCCTCTTACCTTAAGGAGCTGCACACCACATGGGACAAGAAGCTTCCGGAACTTCTCTTCACCATGAATACGGCGGTGCATAGCTCTACCGGAGTCAGTCCCGCCATGTTACTTTACGGTAGGCAGCCAGAGCCCCCTGGTACGCAGTGTAGGCTGCAAGAGGTCGCGGCAGAGACCCCGGCACAAGAAGAAAGTTTGGCCCGTTGGAAGGAGCGGCTCGACGCCCTTCCAAACCTTCATCAACGAGCCGCCTCGCAGGCGAGAGCGGCTCAAGATCGCCAAGCCAGCTATTATGATGCCGGCAGGCGAGAGCCAGATTTCAAGCCGGGAGACAGGGTCTGGAAGCGCAGCCACCCACTCTCCTCGGCCGCGAAGGGCGTCGCGGCGAAACTAGCGCCTAGGTTTGAAGGGCCGTATTGGATTACGGCCGTGCTAGGCTCCAACACCTACCGATTGGTACGTGAGGGGGGCCAAATTGAGGAGATAGTGGCCGCTGACCAGCTTAAGCCCTATCGCGGTGAGTCGCCTGAGTCGAATGGAGTCGACGCGGAAGGCGACCCCAGGGGGACGCCTGTGAGCGAACCACCCGCCCCTCAGGGGACAGGGGAGCCCCCCGAGAGCACGCGGGGGAGACCGCGGAGGGCGCGCGGCGCAACTACGGGTCCCGCCGAACCAACTTCGGTAGGACCGCGAGCCCCGAATGCTCCTCGCAGGGGACGCGGTCGTCCCCGCAAGCCTCCGTAGCGCTGCGCGCCTAGCGCTTATTCCCCCCCCCGGAGACGTGCGATAAACTACACGCGGATATAGTGAAACTGGCCTAACCTGAGATGTTCTTTTCCAGATGTTGGAGATCTCCGAGCAGACGCTGGAGGAGGCCATGGCCGCGTTCATAACCCTCGACTTGGGCAAACCCGTCGAGGGCGTGGCCCAGGCGGTGCTCCACCTCCTGCGCCAACGTCGGCAGCGCCTCGAAGACGAGGCTATGGAGCTACTGCAGGAGCAGCCCCTCCTAGAGGAGGCCGACGCCCACGAGGAGAGCCGGGCGGGTACCAGCCCCGGCGTGCCCCGCTTCGCCCCCAAGGAGGAGCCTGCCACGCCGCCCCGCGGCGCAATCCCCGCCGGCTACCCGCGGAGGGTCCAGCGCGATGCCGCCTCGCAGACGGAGGCCCACCTCCTGCCTGCGGAGCCCACCTGGGACGAGCTGCGCGCCGGGCTGTCGACAGTCCGGGAGATGGACCGCGCCGCCAACCAGGCCCGCGCCGAGGTGTTCGCGGCCTTGGAGCGGCACGTCGGGGTCCACGGGGAGCAGCCCCCGGAGGTCGACTCCTGGCGCCGGATGATGCTGGCCAAGCAGGAGGAGGCCGAGCACCTGGTCGCCTGGCGAGCAGAGCGACGTTCCCGCATGCAGCGGGAAAAGGTGGAGGAGGAGGCACGCCTCCGTGCCGCGTCGGAGCGGGCCCTGGAGGAGGCCCGCGCCCGCCGCCTCGCCGAGGAAGCCGAGCTCCAGGCAGCCCGCGCTCGGTGGAACCAGGCCCGCCGAGACGAGGAACGGGCGGCCGTCGGCCTGGGCCTCGCGCGGGAGCGCTCGCCCGTCCGGCCGAACCCGCCAGGAGCGGGACGCCCCCGCTTCTGCTATGTGTGCGGGTGGCCGGGGGTGCGCCTGCCGCGCAAATGCCCCCGAGCGGCTACGCATCCGCCGAAATCCACGGCGCCTCCCCGTGGCTAGCCCGGGGGGGACGCTTTCGATTCGCCGGTTTCGAACTGTACAGTTTTTTTGGTGGAAATTTTTTTGTACATAGTTTTTTTTGTAAATATTTTGTTGTATATAGTGTATAGGTGATGTGCCCCAGAGGCTGGAATAAAAAGGAAGAGCTTATTTCTGCGCCCTTCCTCTTTTCAGATGTCGCGTACGGGGTACGCCAAATCTGGGTGGGGGGTGTAACGGGTGCAGGCAATAAAGGCGAAAGAGCCGCGTGTACCGCGCCGCGAGGTTTGAATCGCGCGCGCTTGCACGTACAGCGGCTCGCTGCGCGCCAAGCGGGACGCGCGCGAGGCGAAGCAAGAAGAAGAAGAAGAAGACGCCGCCGTGGCGCTCCGAAGGGACTCCGCGGCCATTGATGGGGAGTCGAGTCCTGTAGCGCAACAGGTGCGCACGTGTTCTCCCGCCATATACCAGTGCCGTGCTTCGGAGTGCCCCGCCAGTGCCGCATCCCGCCCTGCGGAACAGCCCTTTGCGCCTCCGATCCGCCGCCAGCCCCGCAGCAACGCATCACCGGCTGCCTCGCCGGCCGGGCCACTCCGCCACCCAGAAAGTGAGAGGAGGAGAGAGAGAAAGAGGCGGCAGCCGAGGCTCGAGGAGCCACGAGGCCCGACGCCTCGCAGCGAGGAGGCGAGAGCGCGGGAGCGAGAGAGAGAGAGAGAGAGAGAGGGATAGACCTCGAGCGACGCGCTGGCCAGCGCCAAAGTAAGTGTGCGCTTCCTTTGTATTTTTGCCGCGTAGGTTTTGCGTGCGAGCGGCCACGCGTAAGAAGTGTTGCGCGGCTATCCGACGCCGCCTGCGTAGAGGCAAGCGGCCTCGTGTGCGAGAGCGCGGCGGCCATTTTGTGGCGTCTCGCGGCGCGGTGACGCCGGCCGTGCGACCGGCCGGCTCCGCGTAAGTCTCGGCCTGCGTGTTCGTTTTCGTAGGAGATGTTCGGGCTTCGCGCCCCTTAGCGCGATTCCGTTTGACCAATAAACTTTATTTATTTTACTTTTTCATTATTCGTGTCGAGTCTGTCATTTCGCGAGTAACCGTTCCCTATCCCCCCGAATACCGCCCTCTACCTTTTCAGCAGCTGCAGCTAGTCGGAGGCTCCACCTCCTAGAGGAGCAACGTCAACGGGGAAATTGTAAGTGAAAGTCGCTCAGGTTAACCTGAGCGACGTTGTACGGGAACACCGGCGAGAGTAGGTCAGGCTAGTGCATATCTAGCCGCCGGTGAATTGTGCGCCGAAGTCAGCGGCAGCGGCAGAGCGCAGCGCCGGGTCTAGTAGAAGGCGGCCTAAGCTTTCTACAGCGAAAGCCGGGCGCGCTTGTTCTGAGCCTGCGCCAACGCGCTCCGGCCGGCCGACGGGTCTGTCTACAACGGTGCGCTGCTCTGGGCGTAGTAGACGCCCGTTTATCGCCTGGCGCATCCCAGAGAGGGATTAATACCCTCTTTTAAATTCACCCCGTTACAGTATATATATAAATATAATTATATATATATATATATAATCCATTAACCACGACTTTGCGGCAATAAGTTGTAGGATACTTTAAAAGTGGTCCTTCCTCCACTGTCATTCTTCCCCACAAATACACACATACACACATATATAGTCTAATTCCCACTATGGACTGGAGATCGGACATAGGGTATTCTTACAGTGGCCCTTGCTCTACTCTCGAAGTCGGACGGACACACACACACACCCACATACACACAAACACACAAACACACATTCACACGCACGCACACACACACAGACAGACAATCACGTATATAATATAAATACCGCTATTTTGCGGCAATAAGACGTAGGATATTTTTACAGCGATCGTTGCTCCTCTGTCATTCTTGCACACAGATACAAATGCATACATATATAATGTAATTCCCACTATGCAATGGCAATCAGAAATAGGGTATTTTTATAGTGGCCCTGGCTCCACTCTCACACTCGCTCACACACACGCATATAATCTGCTTTCCTCAAATTTGCGGCAGACAGCCATAGGATGTTTTAAAGCGGTCCTTACTCCACTGTCTTTCTCGCACACAGATACACACGCACACACAAATGTAATTTAATTCCCACTATTCAGTGGTAATCAGACGTTTGGTATTTTTATAGTGGCCCTCGCTCCACTCTCACTCTCGCACGCCCGCGCACACACACACAGTCACGCACACCACACTCACATAAGCATATATATGTCATCTAATAACCACGATATTGCGGGAATAAGATGTAGGATATTTATACATTGGTGCTTGCTCCACTGTCTTCCTCGCACACAGATACACACAGACACACATAAATAATGTAATTCCCACTATTCAGTGGCAATCAGACGTTGGGTATTTTTATAGTGTCCCTTGCTCCACTCCCACTCACGCACGCCCGCACACACACACACAGTCACACACACCACACACACATAAGCACATATATGTCATTTAATAACCACGATATTGCGGCAATAACATGTACGATATTTTTACAGTGGTCCTTGCTCCACTGTCTTCCTCGCACACAGATACACACAGACACACATATATAATGTAATTCCCACTATGTAATGGCAATCAGAAATAGGGTATTTTTATAGTGGCCCTTGCTCCACTCTCACACTCGCTCACACACACACATATAATCTGCTTTCCACAAATTTGCGGCAGCCAGCCGTAGGATGTTTTAAAGCGTTCCTTGCTCCACTGTCTTTCTCGCACACAGATACACAAAGACACATATATAATCTAATTCCCACTATGTATTGGCAATCAGACACAGGGAATTTTTATAGTGGCCCTTGATCCACTCTCACACTCGCACACACACACGCACACACACACACGCATACATACCCAAACACACACGCGCACGCACGGGCACACAAACACGCATATATAATCTAATTTAAACGATTTTGCGGCCGGTAGCCGTAGGTTATTTTTAAAGCGTTCCTTGCTCTACTGTCTTCCTCGCACACAGATACACACAGCCACACATATATAATATAATTCCCACTATGCTGCGGCACTCAGAAATAGGGTATTTTTATAGTGGCCCTTGCCCCACTCTCACACTCGTACGAGCACGCAGGCATACACAGACGCTCACACATAGAAACACGCCCACACACGCACGCACGAACACATAGACACACATATAATCTAATTTCCACGATTTGCGGCAGTCAGACGTAGGATATTTTTAAAGCGGTCCTTGCTGTACTGTCATTCTCGTACACAGAAACACACTTTCACACATATATAATCTAATTTCCACTATGTATTCGCAATCAGACACAGGGAATTTTTGTAGTGGCCCTTGCTCCGCTCTCACACTCGCGCGCGCGTGCACAGACACACACACACCATACGCACACAATCACATATATATAATCTAATAACCACGATATTGCAGCAATAAGATGTAGGATATTTTTGCAGTGGTCCTTGCTCCAATGTCATTCTTGCACACAAATACACACACACACACATATATAATCTAATTCTAACTATGTAGTAGCAATCAGAGATAAGGTATTTTTATAGTGGCCCTCGCTCCACTCTCATACTCGCTCATACACACACACGTATATAATCTACTTTCAACGATATTGCCGCAGTCGGCCGTAGGATTTTTTAAAGCGTTCCTTGCTCCGCTGTCTTTCTCACAAAAAGATACACACATACACACATATATAATCTAATTCCCACTATGTAGTGGCAATCAGACATAGGGTATTTTTATAGTGGCCCTTGCTCCACTCTCACACTCGCACACACACACACACACACTCACGTATATAACCTAATTTCCAGGATTTTACGGCAGTCAGCCGTAGGATTTTTTAAAGCGGCCCTTGCTCCACTGTCTTTCTCGCACACAGATATACACACACACACAAAAGTAGTTGTTGTGGCACCATGGGGCAGACACAACAAACCCCCACCACCGACTTTGAGGTCACTGACCCTTCTGTTGGTGGGGCTTTATTATGGCTGCCCATTGTGCCACAATATTCAATATTTAAAACTATGATTTAAAATTTTTCTTTTATAATTCAACTTTATAGTTTAAAATTTGACTCTATAATTTGAAATTTGGAATATTTAACTTTATAATTATATTTATTTATATTCATTTATTTATTAAGAGTGCGTGCGTGTGTGCGTGCGTGCGTTCGTGCGAGAGTGAAAGAGAGAGAGAGAGATCACACCAGCCAAGCACTAGTCGACGCGCCCCACTGTACTACGAGAGGGCTCACCGTTGGAGAGCTCTCGCTATATTCGCAAGTGCCAGACAGAGCATGGATTCCCCGTCTGACGCGGCTCGCTGCTCAGGGCACACTGCATGATTGTGCAGCACAGCGCGGCTATGAACTATAGCTTCTCCACCATCGGCTGTAGTGCGGATAGCGAGCGCTTACACATGCATCGGCAAAGCTTACACTTACCGATACACATTTGCATACTACTATACCAATATTTATTTAAATAAAACAATATTTATTTAAAAAAACAATATTTATTTAAATTTAAAAAATATTTAGTAATGATTTTTTATTTTAATTTAAATAAATATTTATATAGTAGTATGTAAATAGAAAATTTTCAAACTACGATCGAAAAATTAAAAATAGAATAATTTACGCGTAGGCGAAACACCCAAATATTTAAAGAAAATCCCACATGCGCACAAATAATATAAAAACTTACAATTGCTGCAACTGCTGCTACTGCTACTGCTATCGATGCAACTCATAGCAACTTCTATTATTGTCTTTTACACTACACTACAATATATACTACTATACACTATTTGCAGAGTTTTAATTTCTTAGAAAAGATCCTGTTCATTTTGACAATGAACAGGATTTTCATTCAATCTGGGCATAGCCAGAACCCGCACGCGTCACAACGCGCTCACTGACGGTTTTTTTGACACCAAAATCGCTTAGCGCAGCCGAAACAAAAATCTAAGTTCCGACGCGGCACATTAACCAATTCTTGGCGGCGTTGTCGACGTGCTTCCTGCTGCACTATCCGTAGCTGCTCACGCATCAACACTATTTCATTGATCCGCGCTTCTCTAAACACAGCGCCGACGTTTCTGTGAAAATCTCGACGAACATTGATAGCACGTCTTAACGCCACTTCATGCATCTGCGGGGGGTATTCTGGCACATAGTCGCGATCACCGTCACCATCAACATTACCACCATCGTGATTGTTATCAACAGTTTCCATGTCGGAGTCCACAATTTCTTGCTGTTGTTATTGCACTATTTCTCCGTGTTCGCTCAATATATCTGACTCGTAGTCAGATTCAACTTCATCCTCGAAGTCGTCTTGCACAACCTCTTCCTCCTCCGCGTCTTGCATGAGGTCAGCAAGTGCGGCGTCCTCCTGAATTTGAATGCGTCTTTCCTCTTCCATTTGGATGCGTCTTTCCTCTTCCATTTGGATGCGTCTTTCCTCTTCCATTTGGATGCGTCGTTCCTTTTCAAGCTGGATGCGGCGCTCTTCTTCTTCTCGCTGTTGTCGTAGGAGGATATCCTGATTTTGGAGGAACTCCTGCATGATCTCCTCAGGTACCAACTCGTCGATGGGGATGTCTTGAAACTCTTCAAGCGGTATTGCTGGTGGTGGTGATAATGGTGGCGAATTAGCCACAATATTTACCAAACCGTTGAGGAATTCCTCATTATCCCTAGGTAGTGATGCAGGTGGCGAGATGTTTTGGTCCATGATGAGAGAGAGCGAGGTGTTGTTCCAATAAAATCTTACAGCAGACTGGCGGACAGCAGGGTGCTCTAGCCATCGTTTTTTCAAAAGTTGGCGAAAACTGATGATAAGCTACACTCTTATTACATTGAGAGTGTGTAGAAATTTGCAGGAAATTGGATTTTGCATTCATATTACACATGGCGGAGGAAGTAGGAGTTATTTTTCAGGTAAATTCTAAAATCATACGATAATAAGTGATGGAACAAAATCCTCGGTTTACTCTTATTACGTCTGGCGAATACTCTAAAATTCTTTTCTCACGAAAACTTTCAATATCAGCCGATACCAGAGACATTTGTCTACTATATTCTCTAAATAATTTATAAATAATTTGAGAAAAGTTTATATAAGCACTGTTTCAGCGCTTGTACAGCATTTTACCGAGAAATATTTTAAAATATTATTTTATGTTTCATTATTGTTTATTTATTATAAAACTATGCTGAGGAAGTGTTTATTTATTAATTATACATAAAAAGTTAATATTAGTATACAATTAAATCGACCCAAGCTAGCAGAGAAACATCTGAGCAAGTAGGTTTATTAAAAAGCTACGAAAAATAGAATGATAGCCACTGCATTAGGACTATCCCACTAGCACGCGTTAAGCTACACCTACTTTATGTGTATTGCCTTGAAGTTTTTTGTTGGTTGACTCTTATCATAAGTGCAACGAATGAGGTGTCGTCGTTTCTATGCCAAGCAGGCCGTCATAATGGCGAACTGACCAGCCGACATAATGGTCTATTTATGACTACACATGTGCCACTTTTTTAACTTATACGTTCCTGATACATGTTACGAAAAAACTACAATAAAATTTATTTATTATGATTCCTAAGAGCACAAACCACCCCTTTACGTAAACCTCAAGGCACGATGATAAAATAGAAAGAGTTTACTACGCGAATCAACATATTGGTACGGTATTGGTGCGATTTATCATCTGAAATTACACTTTTTGATAAGGTACCATATCTTCTTTCAAATGAAGATGTTTTGGAACCTCATTGCTTGATCGATTTCGTTATCGATAGATTGATCAGTCTAATCAATGGTTACATCAGCTCGCGGTATTATAGTTTTTTACTAACCACTTTTCCCGCTAACCATTTCGCATATTTATAACTTCCATAACCCCCAATTAATTTTGTTATTGACTGGGTATTAGTAAGGTATTGGTACGGATATCTTGAAAAGTTACATTCAGATTAATTCGCGGTATTGTACTTTATTGTTAGGTACAATACCCTCTTTTTATTGGTGGTATTTTGGAACTTCGCAGATCTATCGATTTCGTTACCGATATATCGATTGATCCAATCGATAACCATTACAATAACTTAAACTCTTTTCGATGGTTGTTTCTTATGATAAGTACAACGGGTGAGACCACCGGAAATAATACCCAGATCGATTCATGGTATTAGACTTTTTTATAAGGTACCATATCTTCTTTTAAATGAAGATGTTTTGGAACCCATTGCTTGATCGATTTCGTTATCGATACATTGATCACTCTAATCGATGATTATATCAGCTTGCGGTAACATACTTTTTTACCATCCACTGTACACGCATATTTATAAATTTCATAAACCAATTAATTTGTTATAAATTCTGTATTAGTAAGGTATTGATACAGATATCTTGAAAAGTTACATTCACGTTAATTCGTGGTATTGTACTTCGTTGTTAAGTGTAACAGACTCTTTTTATTGGAGGTATTTTGCAACCTCACAGATCAATTGATTTCGTTATCGATATATTGATCGACTCAACCAATTTTGATATCAGTTCAGAGTAACATGGTTTTACTACACAAGATATTCTTGTACCAGTTCTATTTTATAATTTACTTATAAAATATTAATTTACGGATTTTCGTTTGATTTTTGTAATTTTATGTATCATAAAATATTTTACGGGCTTTCTATTATAAAATGCTGAGTTGTAATTATTCTTGTATACTCTTGAGATATCAAGAAAAGTGTCTATCACTTCAAAAGTTTTGGTGTTTTGTAGTGCATTTTTCATTCCAATCTGTCGCCGATTTGCGTAGTTTCATGATCTTTGGCGGGTATATAAAACCCACGATACCACGTACATTCACAGATCACTTTTGTCTGCACCCTCCGGAAACGATCAAAGATTAGTTGAACCAGACGTCTGTTAAAGAGACTTATAAATTTAATTCGAGCACTTATATACTATACAAGATAAGTTTTAAAAGTATTGATATTCTTTCACGTTAAACTATAAATGAAAAGTTACTTATTAAACGATTCATATTTTAATAAAAATTACATCTAAATTATTAGAGTATTCTTGCAATTTAAATAATTTTTCTTAGATACCATAGTATTTGAAGAAATTTTCCTCAAACTACAATGGATTCAAGTAGAGAATTATTAAGAATTATAACCGCTATTTATCATATTGCAATCGTAAGACATAGTATTATTAGAACATTTTGTGACAATCGATGGCTTACAAGTTTAAAAACACTTTCTGAGAAAACATTGATTAGAAAATTACGATTTATTATTAGTCTTTGCTCGTTACGAATAGTTTTATACATTTATAAGCGCGGTATTTTAAATAATAAGAAATCAATCTATGTACTTGCTGACCACTTCAAATCACGAAATTTGCACGGTTCACCATTTACCGCTGATATAATGCAGCAGTACAATCACTTTATACGTAAGTAAATATCGTATTTAATATTATTTATTTATTTAAAATAATATATTCAAAATTTTACAGACCTTGATAGATTTTATAATAACGATGGTGGAGATTACGTTCTTTTCGAGAATATCACATATGGTGCGATAAGTGATATATTTTTATTTTCTAATGATGCTACTATATACTAATTTGTTTAATAATTTATTTTCAGAAAATACAAACGATGTTACGTATGTAATATTTGATGTAGAGGCTGGGACTTCAACTAGTTCATTAAGAAGTACATATCAATCACAAATTAATTATTATCATATACTTATAATGTTTAATAATATTTTTCGTTTAGATAATACCTACGAGAAACAAACTGTATTGAGCATGAAGACAAATTCTGATAGTAGCAGAAGTAGTAGCAGGAGCAGTAGCAGAAGCAGTAGAAGTAGTAGCAGAAGCAGTAGAAGTAGTAGCAGAAGTAGTAGTAGCACCGCTAGTAGTAGAAGTAGTAGCAGAAGTAGTACTTGTAATTCATCAGACACAGATACTGGCTCGGATGAAAACGGTAAAATATTTAATATATGAGTACTAGATAGAGTTTTTATTTGTACATATAGTTAAAAATTTGCAGAGCGGAAGAGGGAATGAACATACCGTGGAAGAAGAACATAGAGAAGAAAACATAGAAACGTCACTCATCGCAATAATAGACGAAACTACCAGACATTATCGGCGCTTTGGTATTGAAGGTAGAGAAATGCGCGTTCAAATACGACCACCACCTGCTAGAACCAATGTTTATGAGTGACTTGAGAGGGCAATACAGGAATTGCACGGAAAATTATGTGCTACAGCAGCACCCGAAGATTTTATTGGTGTAGCTCTTTCATCCGAAAGATTTCTTCACGGTCCTACATAGATTTCATTTAGACGTGTGAGTGATTTATCTACTAAAGATTTATGGGATAAGCTAGCAAGCGTTGCACAAAGCGCTAATAATTTTGAAATTGATGATACATTATTAGTATCTTGTAGCATTGCATCTGTCCCCGTAGGATCTGGTCGCGTAACTTTAACTCATGAAGGTGTTTTTAAGCGTTCTATATTAAAAATTAGAAAGGATGATAATTTATGTTTACCAAGATCTTTAGTAGTTGCATACGCGCATAAGATACGGGGACAAATACGTTCAGGAGCGCTTCAACAACAGTGGGAAAAAATTAGAAACAGTCGTCAAAAGTATCAAACTGAATGTGCGCAAAATCTTGTACGCAATGCTAGTGTAATTATACCCGAGGCAGGGTGTAGGCTAAATGAAATTCATACGTTTCAGACATTTTTTGCTAGAATAGGTATTGTCATAGTTATCTACGCGTTTCAACGATTTGGACGTGGTGATAAGCCATTATATGACGGTTCGAAATTTGTCCTCGATACGAATAATATAATTAAATATACTCTAAGGATTATGTATTACGAAACATCACATCATTATCAACCTATATTAAATTTGGTTGCTGCTACCGGCAGTAGAGGTTACTATATACCGTGTAATAAAATTTTTACCTGTGAAGAAAATCATAAATGTTCACAAAAATGTAGTAAGTGTTTTCAAAAGCCTCTTTGTGATGTTGAAAATGTTAAAATGAGCTGTAGGTTTTGTGGTAGAGATTTTTTCGGTAATATTTGTTATAAAAATCATCAAAAACCAAAATCTTTTGACAAAAAACTATCAGTCTGTCAGAGTGTAAGAATTTGTACAGTGTGTAATAAAACGGTTAGAATAAAAGAAGGAAAACATGAATGTGGAAAAACATTTTGTAAAGTTTGTAAGGAAATGTTACCAACAGATCATTTTTGTTATGTACAACCAATTGAACCAAATAAAAATTCAACAAATTTATTTTTCTTTTATGATTTTGGGACACAACAATGTGAAAGAGTAGAAGGCGATGACAAAATTAAAATACATGTACCAAACTTGTGTGTTGCACAACAAGTTTGTAGTTTTTGTGATAAAAATACAGACGTATCGACAATATGGACATATTGTGGTGTTCGGGAATATGTGTTTGATCGTGATCCTGTCAAACAATTTACCGATTTAGTTTTTGCAAAAAGAAAGACGTTTAAACAGATTGTTTGTATAGCACATAATGCACAAGGTTTTATTCTTAAATATATTGCTGAACGGGATGACATCCGTGTTAAACCATCTATTATATTAAGCGGTACAAAAATAATATTAATGGAGCTTATGAATGTTAAATTTTTAGATAGTTTGAATTATCTTCATATGCCTCTTAGTGCTTTATCAAAGGCTTATGGTTTAACACAGATTCAGAAAGAACATGGTTACATCTTTGATTTTCAGAAAGAAATTTTGAAATATTGTAAACAAGATGTTAAAATTTTAATACTGGCATGTTTGGCTTTTCGAGACACTTTTTTGAATTGTTCTAAAGTTGAACCTTTTACTGAAGCAGCAACAATTGCATCATCTTGTCTTCGTGTATATAGAAAACACTTTTTAAAACCAAAAACTATTGGAATTATACCTCAAGGTGGATACAGACGAGCAAATAACCAATCACTTAAAGCAATATTATGGTTAAAATGGATGGAAAAGGTTATGGATTGTGAAATACAACATGCTGATCGTTGCCATGAAAAACGGCTTCCAGAGGGACCCATCGTTGATGGTTTTCTACCATCTTATCAAAATAACACTCAAAGTAAGGGAATAGTATTACAGTTTCATGGGTGTTACTGGCATGGTTGTCCAAGATATTATCACATTAACAGAGACACACGTCTGGTAGTAGGTAATGAAACAATGGATGATAGGTATGAAAGAACTTGCAGAATTTCTGAAAAAATTAGATCATATAATTATTATCTTATAGAAAAATGGGAGTGTGAATATGAGAAAGAGTGTTTGGAAAATGAAAGTATGAGTCAATTTGTACAAAAGGCTAAACTTAAAATGCAGGAACCCTTAAACCCTAGAAATGCTTTCTTTGGCGGCAGAACAGGTAATACAGCTAAAGTTTATGACGTACAGGATAATCAAAAAATTAAATACGTTGATGTTTGTTCTCTTTATCCGTACATATGTAAACGAGGTAAATACCCTGTTGGTCATCCAAAAGTATATGTTGGCGAAGGAGAGTGTCTTCAATTGATTGGTAATATAAATAATATTGATAAAGTCGATGGACTTATTATGTGCGCCATATTACCACCACGTAATTTATATCACCCTGTTTTACCTGTAAAAATGTATAGCAAATTACTTTTTCCATTATGTCGAAAGTGTGTAGAAGATAAAGTGTATACACGAAAATGAAGAAGACAGATGTAACGGTTTTGCTTGAATGTTCGGGTTGAGGAAGATCTCCAGACTACGTGTCTGGACGGGAAGCTGGAGGATTTCGGTGGGCTATCAATTCACTGTCGTCACCACAAACACTTTTTTTTTAACAAATCACGCTTTATTCTATCACACACGTTCTTGGCTTGCTTTACAAATTGCTGAATATATATATCCACAGCGTTTGGCGCCTTACATTTTGCTCGCACAAATGAGATGAAATAATGCTTTCTCTAGTAAAACTACTAAAAAAAGAGATAGGAAAACGATACCAAGAAAAACCTGGATATCTACTGCAATCATTATATCTTGTAAAAAAAAGAAATGCTATATAAACTATGGAAAATGAAACCTTATTGTCCAGATCTAAAAAGTGAATACAAAAATTATTCGAAGTTATTAGACAAAGTAATAAAAGATGCGAAATTTAAATTCGAAAGAAATAATATCGAAAAAAGTAGTAAAGATCCGAAAAAACTATGGGAAATAATCAATAATAAGTTAGGAAAAACAAAGAAAGCTAACAAGACAATAGATTACATCTACGCTGATAAAAATAAAATTATAAACAAACAGGAAATTGCAAATTGTATGAACACATACTTCTGCGAAGTTGGTGATAATTTAAGTAAAAATATAAAGCAACCGAGCAATGTGTGCGTGAAACCAATTGTGCAAAACATAAAGTCAATATTTATAAGGCCCACTAATATCGATGAATTATGCAAAATAATTCAAGACCTAAAAAGAAAAAGCAGGAGGTGTAGATGCTATCAATGCTAAAACTCTCAAAACGATTGCGCCATACATATTAGCACCTTTGCAACATATTTTTAATTTATTAATTGAACATGCAATATGGCCTGATAGTCTAAAAAGTGCGGAAGTTGTACCTATTTACAAAGCCGATGCAAAATCGAATATTACTAACTACAGACCTATATCATTAATATCCAATATAGAAAAAATATTTGAAAAAATAATAATAGATTATATAGCTTTCTTAAGGATTGCAATATACTATCTGACTCGCAATATGGCTTTGTTAAAGGTAAAGGTACAACTGATGCACTTAATAAAATCACAGACATCATATATAAACACTTGGACAAGAGTAAACCATTAACAATCTCATTTCTAGACCTAGTAGAGGCTTTTGACACTGTTAACCATAAAATTTTAATTGGAAAATTAGAAAGATATGGAATAAGGGGTAAAGCTCTTCAATTAATGAATAGCTATCTTTCCAATAGAAAACAAATAGTTAGAATAGAAGATAAAAAAAGTACTGAAAGAGAAATACCAACGGGTGTTCCTCAAGGAGCAATACTAGGACCACTGTTATTTATATTATATGTTAATGATCTATTGTTGGATATGCACAAAAATACAATTCTTTCCCACGCCGACGACACTGTCGTCATCTCTGGTGATGATACGTGGGTTTCTGCGCAAGAAAAAATGAACAAATTTTTAGATAAAATAGCAAATTGGTTAGCTTTGAATAAACTGTCTTTGAATGCGAATAAAACGGTCTACATGACGGTAGGAAATTATTGTGATAGTGTACCAAAAAACATTGAAATTGAAATCCATAAACAAAAAATCAAAAGGGTCACAGACTACAATTACCTGGGGATAATTTTTGATTATAATATGAGGTGGGATAAACATATACAATACATTATAAATAAAACTAAATACCTAATTTATATCTTCGCAAAAAGAAAAAAATACATGGACATAAAATCTCTAACAGTAATATATTACGCCTTTTTTCACAGCTACTTAAACTATGGTATAATCGCATGGGGAGGGGTTTACAAAGATAATATGACTGGTCTGCAAAATATTCAAACAAGAATCTTAAAAATTATACACAAAAACTGTTTCGTAGAAAACACGCCTTTAAATGTAAGGCAAGTTTTTACTTTGGAGGCTATAATGTATCACTATGAAGATTTGAAAGAAATATACAAAAAAAGTACTTCTAAAACGAGAAATAAGAGTATTCAAACTCCAAAAACAAAAAAGGCTGTTAGCAATAAAAATATAACCTAATGAGCTAAAAAAATTATATAGGAGCTAAAATAATAGGAAATATAAGATTAAGAACAAATTGAAAAAATATATTGTAAAATCGTTATAATTTGTGCCATATATATATCTAATGTTATTATTGGTTAATGTTTAAAATTTTACTATCAAATTTATAGTATGACGTTACTATGTTTACAGAAATTTTTCCCATATCCAGCAAGGTCTCATCTTGTAGATATTTAGCAAAGGAAAATTTTAAGGCCCAGCTGTAAATTCTAAAACCATACTGTAACTGGGTGTAATGAAGGGCAGTACTGAACCCTCACCGGGGTGCGGGAGGTAATATGCAGACGTCTCTTACTTCTGGGAGCTCGCCAATGTAGGCTCACCTGTACGCCGGTACTTACCGAGTGGCACAGGTTCAGAGCGCTCACGCACCCGGCCTCTAATGTAGAAAGCCTAAGCCGCTTTCCACCAGAGCCGGCGCTGCTCTGTCTCGTTGCTGCCAACTTCGACCGGTGAAACTCCCGGCTGCTAACTGCTGCGCAACCTTACCTGCGCAGCCGGCGTTTTGTTACAACGCCGCGGGTACCTAACCTCGGCGGCTTGCTTACTTACTTCTTGGTAAGTCGTAGCCCCGCTACGACGATGCTCTCGGCCAGCTGCAGCTAGGAAAACGGGTAGTGGGCGGTATTCGGGGAATCGGGCATAGGTTAAGGCGCGTAGAATGAACACACGTGACTCGACGATTTAAGATAAAACAAAGGGGTTTATTAAAAATAAGATCATTCACGATGGGGTGCGAAACCCGAACAATGAATCAACATAAAATTACAAAGGATGTACAGGCCGAGACTTCATCCACGTACACACGCACGCGGCCGCCGATGCGCGGCGGCGACAAAGGTCGCTCGCGATAATCAAAACGCATAAATTAAGCGCGACTTACTTTCGGCTGGCCAGCCATCGCAGACCCTAACTCGAACAGCTCTCTCTCTCTCTCTCTCTCTCTCTCTTTCTCTCTCTCTCTCTCTCTCTCTCTCTCTCTCTCTCTCTCTCTCTCTCTCTCTCTCTGTCTCTCTCGGTCGTACTCGGCCACTCTCGCTGGTGACGGCGCGGTGGTCCTCGCTTACAGTGGTGGAGGCGCGGCACATACACATAGACCTCTTAAAGTACGGAGGTGACGGATGACGACTTTTCCGTGTCACGGCGGTTAACAAGATGGCCACGCGCTCACGTTCGCAACGGCGCGGCGGCTTCGTCTTCTTCTCCCTCTCCTTTTGGTTTGGTCCGCGTGGCGCGCTATCAATCACGATACGTGCAAGCGCGCGAGATTCGAATCTTGCGATGCGGTATACGTGATTTCCTTACCTTATATCGTCGCCCGTCACAATACGTAGCACTGATATCTCATTTCAAAGGTTTTTTTACAACTGTTCATTGTCAATTTTCATGGCATAAATCTAATGAAAATTCTACCCAATTTTACTTACAATTTGGAAACTTTTTCCCATACAATGTGCTATACAAAATATTGCAAATGTTTACCCACAAAAAATCATGAATCCCCGCTCCCAATCCGCTCCCCTCAGTTATAGGATGTAGCCGCTCCCCTTTCCGCTCCACTTCGACTTCCCATCCGCTTCCCCCCGCTCCCCGTCCGCTCCGCCACGCTCCTCATCCGCTCCCCCTCCGCTCTCCAAAATAACGTAAAAATGTCTTTAGAAATAGTAGTTTTTTATGGGTAAGCTCCCCGCGGCTTTAAAAAACTTATTCATTAATCTAGCTAGATCCATTGTTATAGTTTATTAAAAGAATTATTGAGGCAAGTACTAATCGAGAACAACAACCTTCCATTTATCAGTTCATTTTATGAATGAATAATTGCGCAATGACCCTGTCATATCACTTCTTCTAAAGAACTGGACCGATGGGATAGATACTGAGGATGGTAGTGCATTGAACTAATCGAGTTAGAACTAGCAAATGCAGCTGAACAAATTTAAAAACGTGTAGTTCTCGTAAAATCGTAAGAAAACGTCGATTGCTGAGATTAGCGCTACTTTTCAGGTGTTTCTCTTGTTTTCGATAATTGATCAAACTACACCAATAAAGAAAGCCATTCTCTAGCTGCTCTAAAAACTCATCGAATTAATATAGATAGTTTTTAGAGCGTTGGCTCAGTGGTTAGCATGCTAGTCACGGAAACAATGTCGTTCCAGGGGTCGTGGTTTCGATTCCCGGTGAAATCACTAGGATTTTCTTCGAGCTGTTTTTCAGCGGGAAAAGTACCAAGACACCGGCTGCTTTAAGGCGGGTTTTTCCCCGGGATTTCCCTTCAGTGGAATCCCTGGTTTTCTCTTGCCTTTCAGGCGCAAGCCTGGGCGAATACGAAGCAGTGTTAGGGAAATAGGAAGGTCGATAAGGTAGGTAGGCCGATCTGATGCACTAGGCAGGGAACGCCGGCCTTACCGGCGGAGAGCTGGCCTGAAATATGGGCTTTCTCCGGAGAGGTTTCTCTCGAGTCCACGTCTCGTCCCCTGGGCAACGGAGCCGTCGCGTCAATGCTCATTGCAGCAACGCTATAACGGCCGCGCCTAATGAGGCACTGGATCCGGGCCCATCTGGCCTCGGATAGCAGCACCCAGAAAGGACCCGGACCCAGCTCAGGCCGGGAAGGGTCCGAAGAGGTCCGCGTCAGGATAAGACCCCTAATGCTATGGTGTTAGCTACTGTGCCTAGGGCTTCAAGGCACCGGGGAAAAGGTGTCGCAAACGGTGCCTCTGTGATACCGTAATGGCGACCTCCCGGAGTAAGCAGCGTTACCCCCGCAAGCAGGGCTCTGCCGGGGCGGACCTAACACTTCTTTAGCTTCTCGTGGGACTTAACATGGAGACTCTTAAAACCAAACAAAAAAAACAAACGATGAAGCGATGGACGAAGGAGCGGTGGCAATCGGAGGTACTGATGGCTCTGCAGGGGCTAAAAGCTACGGAGAGATGCCACAGGACGACCCTATGTAGGAGTTGAATCAGGTGCTGAAAGACCTAATGAAGCTCGTCACCAAGCACGGCAATACCAAAAAGGAGATTAAAGATGGCATAGAAAAATCGTCCTATTTAGTGGAGCAGGTCTTGCAAATGAGGGGGGCAACCTCCCTGAAGAAAACGAGACCTCGGGAAGATACCCCAAGCCCCAAAGAGACGGCCGACTTGAAGGTGAAGAATAGAGTGAAGAGGACCAACGGATACACGGCGACTCCGCAACCAGCCCATCAAGGATCAGCACGGGCGCAATCCCGAAGGCACAACCTGTCACGACGGGCCTCAGGGACCGGGGCATCGCAAATCGTACAGGGGACAGGGATGAACCAGTGGTCGCACCTTCGACGCCGTCGTCCGCGCACAGGAGACGAGAGGATGCCATAGATAAAGAAGAGTATAAGGATGGCTGGAAGGAGAAACTATCCAGAAAGTCTCTCAGAAAAGCGAAGAAGAAGAACAGCGAAGGCGGGCAGACGGCCAAGCCGAGGAGCACCACCAGGAAGACGAGGCCTGCAGCTGCGTTGCTTACACCAGCGCAGGCAGTTCATACGCGCAGGTGGTTTCCAAGGTGACGGCAGCTGTGAACGTGGACCAGATTGGGGCCAAAGTTCGCACCATCCGCGAGACCGTAAAAGGTAGCGTGTTGATAGAGATGGGCAAAATGGAATCCCAGGTGAGGACCCGGTTCGAGAAGGCCATCATCGACGTGATAGGCGGGGAGGCATCCGTCAGGAGTCTCACTCCACAGCTCATGGTAGAGATAAGGGACGTCACCTCCACCTGTACGAAGGAAGAGGTAGAGAAAGCACTGGGAGAGAGCGCACCAGATACCATGGAAGTATGGCTCTCTCCAACGGCTTTGCGAGGGACCCGACTGGTAAGGGTGAAGCTAGCCGCGCAGATGACTCGAACCCTGGCAGATAACAGCCACATCCGTATGACCAATATCCTCTGCCGAGGCGATATTGGTCATCGCCGGAGTTATCCCCATAGTATTGCTGGCTGAAGAGAGGCGTCAGCGATACCTAGAAAAACGGCGGATCGTTCGGCACGAGGAGGATCACCGTCGGACAGAAACTGTGCTCAGATGGCAGGGAGAGTGGGACAAAGGGGATAAAGGTCGATGAACACATCGATTGATTCCCCAGATCCGGCCGTGGTTAGACCGGCCCCACGGGGAAATCTCGTTCTACCTGACACAGTTTCTGTCAGGCCACGAAGCGTTTGCAGGGTACCTCCACCGCATGGGCAAAAAAGTAACACCGAAATGCCAGTATTGCCCAACAGAGGTAGATACCGCTGAGCACACGTTCTTCACCTGCGGCCGATGTGCCGCTAGAAAAGCACGTATGGAGACGATCCTTGGCGGGCTGATTACACCCGACAACCTGGTCCCGACCATGCTTCAGGGTCGAGACCAATGGACGGCGATCAAGGCATTCGCCAGGGACGTCCTTACAACGAAGTGGCTGGAGCAAGAATAACGGCAACTCCCCAACTTAAATGGGGAGATAGCTGTAGCGGAGGCGACAAGCGACCTGGGTGGGGATAGGGGCAGGAGTCCCAAGCTGGGGCTCCGCCAGCCAGGTCGGTCGCTGATGGGAGAGCGAGTTTACACTCGCCACGTCGTGGTTCCACCCTGAAGTAATGCTAATGCAGCCCCAGGGTGGAGGCATTCCCACGACCAAATGAAGGGAGTTTTAGTTTGTATACTTGAACGTGACTTCGACAATCACAAGATGGTCCGATGCGTTTTCGCAGAGCCCAACACTGTTGGCCGTCCCGCCAACGTGCGTAAATGCATTTCTCCTCTGTCAAAAAAAAAAAAGCGATGATTTAATGGGTATAGACGTAGAGTATAGAACCAATTGACATGAAATGATTATTTTTTTTTTAATTATAAAATGGTAAGGAAACATAACATTTATTATAAATAATTCTTATATTTATTATAAATAATAACAATTTAACAATTTTCAAAAACTTGTTAAGAATTTTTCTCCCATATTATACATTGACATTCTCCTTCTAAGAAATAATTTGCTCCATAGCTAATCGTAATTTCTTCTGATTTTTCTATGTCACGAATAGCCTGAAGACAGCATTCGCCCGCTATTTTCATACAATAAATTTGGCAGTTCGGATTGCAGTCGTGGTTGACAAAAGCACCAGGCCCTAACCACAATTGACATTTTTTACCGACACCTGCTGTGAATGAAAAATCTAAATGATTATTCTGCAGATATTTAATCTCTTCATCGTTCAAACGTACAGCATACCCATTAAGAGAGTCAAAAATCGCATTTTTTGGCCAAAATTTTGTGGCACATATTTTTGCCCCTAAATTATCTTCTTCTCTGCACCTGTAGATATAAGTAATTTCATTAATTTTGTTTGTTTTCTAATCAGAGAATATTAATTAATAAGTAATTACAATTATGATGTACCTACGGCAAATCTGTATTTTGAATTCAGATCTTGCATCTATAAGCTTTAAATAAGATTTTATTAGCAATATCAGCTTTGTTAATGGAGGCATTACCAAATCTGGCATATAGACTTTTATGAGTTCTACTAAATTTGTAGCTGTTTGAACTAAGTTCCTTTTTCTCTGAATAAAGTTATGTATTTCTAAGCAAACTTCTTTTTTTAATTCACTTCTATTTACCACAAAGTGGTTTATAAATTTATTTATTTTGTGTGTTTGAAATTCTAAATAATATTCGTCTAGGACAACCAATGTCGCTAGATCATCAGATACTGCAACTGCTAGTGTACGTTTAGATAAAGCTATTCCATAGCTAAAAATCAAAGAGAAAAGTATTTAAAAGATATAAACTTAAAGTTGTAGAATTGAAGGTTTGGTAAACTATGAAAATTTAAATTTATTATTTAGACATGGTAAGTATTTAAAATTTGTTTTTGATCCATAAATATAATAGATTTGACCCATGCACTAGAGGGGTTTTACTTTTTGCTCTCGCTGCGCATCCACAAAAGGATATTACATATTACACATTACAACACTAAGCGGCAATCGTTTTTATTTGGTAGTTAATTGATTACTATTAACAGCATTATATTCTTCATAAGAAATCTTTAATTTAATTTTTTATTTAACAAGCACTATTTTACTAGAAGGCAATAATATGATTAAAAGTGACTTTCGATAATCTTTTTTGATAACAGATCAAAAGTTCAAAGAATAATTTAATTTTTCTATACATTTTAGGAACATTTAGTTTTTTTATAAAAAGTCGCCAAAGCCACTTTAAAACCTTCAACCTGGCTACTTTCATGGTTAATATTTTTCAAAGGAGGATATTTTTTTTAATGCTTGTTGAATTTCATGTTAAACTCCACGAGCTATTTTACTTTACTTTACTTACCATTTAGTATATTGGGATAACTTCGATGTTGCATCAGTATCACTATTTGTTGGGTGTTGTGATAACTAATAAAAGAGTACAGTATCTTTAATTACTTAGCAATGTTTTGGCGGTTAAAATGTATGTTGCTTAATTACGCTTAATAGTGAAAATTATCTTACAACTCCATCTCTCCTTGATTTCATCAATAAGGGCTAAATAATAACTACAAATTGCGTAATTTGTAGTTATTATTTAGCCCTTATTTATGAAATCAAGGAGAGATGGGGTTGTAAGATAATTTTCACTATTTAATAAATGAAACACCTATAAATAGTGAATAAATAGTGAAAATTATCTTACAACTCCATCTCGCCTTGATTTCATCAATAAGGGCTAAATAATAACTACAAATTGCGTAATTTTTACGCAATTACGCAAAAATTACGCAATTTGTAGTTATTATTTAGCCCTTATTTATGAAATCAAGGAGAGATGGGGTTGTAAGATAATTTTCACTATTTAATAAATGAAAGACCTATGCTTATGCTATTAAATTTTAAATGCTATTAAACTTGAACAAATATTAAATGTCATTCACTTTGGAGAATGTATGCGCTATAATACGGGTCAATCAAGTACAAGTACTAAATAGGAATATAAATCCAAAAATATGAAAAAAATACATGCATAGAAATTTCTTATTTCGCTATTAAAGCTGTACGTAATCACGATTCATATTTTAATTATAAGTGTATAACACAAGCTCCTACTTCTGAATGAGAACATTTTTGAGGTAATGCAGTAGAATCTATCACATCAAATTGTCTAAGGCTGTCTACCTTATCTGCCGTAGTAGACGTGTTGTTGATTTGATTTATAGCTGAAACATTTTACTATTATGTATTGTTTTATTATGTTTTATTATATTTATTTTCAATATTGCGCTCATTCGAAATAACTCCTTCAGAGCTCATTTCAAATAGCTCCTTTTTCAACGGTATTTTGAAATAGCTCTTTTTTCCTCCCACCCGACGAAATGTAATATCACGAGACATGCATGATGAATTTACAAGGTTGAAATCAACTATAAGAGGAATTATGGCCAATAGGCCTACATTGAATTTTATATCTTAATTTATTTTTTTAGATCTAATTTAAAATGTTATACACACACACACATATCAATCTTTCTAATTAGTAAATAATGAATTACCTTCAAGAAATAGATTCTCTACATCTTCAAATACTGCTCCATGGGACAGATTGTTTACTTCAATCCGTTTAGATTGAAACAATTTACAAATATCTATAACTTGTATTTTTACTATGTGACGGTAACGTATTAATGAATCCAGTAAAATATAATGCAATTTTTTCAATCTATCACTGTAAATCTTTTTTAAAATAGTTGTTTTTACTTCTTCTGGACCCTTTTATTACAGTTCATAAATCTATTAAGATCCAATTGGTCAGAGGTTGATGTAGTTTTAAGAATTATTAATTTCTTAAGGAGTGCAATTTGTTCATTATCGCACTTATCTACAACATAAATGGTTTGATTAGCATCATAACTGTTGAAGCTTAGAATAATTACTATTTCTGATATACTTGATTAGTTAATTGTATACCATTCTTTAAGTCAAATTTTATCATATCTCCTGTTATTATTTTGTGCAATCGACCTGAAAGATAAATTTATCCATCTTTATTTTTAGAATACTATGAATAGTTATAAATTTTTAAATTATAAAGAATCTTGATTAATGAATTTGTGAAGACATTCACAAAAAAAAATTTGTAAGTTGCTAACAGTTTCATACATTTTAAATATATACTACTTGAAGTTAGGAGTTTTGGATAATTTTTAAAAGTTTATTCATTTTATATTACGAAAAATTAAAGATGATAAAAATATAAGGGAAAATTATTTTCTTATAAAAATAGTACATTTTGATACTAGTGTGAGAAAGTGATTTTATCTTCGTGTAGTTCTCACACAAGGTTAAAATCACCTGCTCACCCGTGTATAAAACAGTATTTTTTGACACTACTCATACAAAGCTTGATTCAGCGCATGCTTTTTTATTCAAGTGTGTGTGAAATCAAGTTTTGCACACGGTGTCAAAAACATATTTAATCATTTATATAAGAGTTTTAGTTACGTTTTATTTCCTAATTATTTACCTTCGGTAGATTTTTTTGTCAATTTTTTCATTTTAGTTAATTTGTGATATTGATAATTCTGATTATATATTTTTTCTTGAATAATTTCTGCTTCTGTAGCTTTTGATGAATCTATGAAAGTGTCTTTTTTATAATTGTCATTATTATTATGTTCTGAAACATCACTTGTATTTAAAAAGCAAATATTGGTAGACACAGAAGAAAAATCTTCAGTATCATTTATTTGACTAAAATTTTCATTAGTACTCTCTTTTGCATATATAGGACGAGAATGAACACTAACATCTATGTTATTTACACAATTAGAAATTTTATTTGTATGCTTTTCTATTTCATTATAAGTAGCAACAAAATCTGCTGTATTATCTATAGGACTAGGATTGTCATTTTTAGTTTCACATTTGTTAATTAACAACTTAATGCATTCGCAAATTTCTTCTCTATTAAATGACAATGCATTTAAAAGTTTTTTCATCATCCATTTATCATTTCTTTTTTCATCTTTCTCATATACAGTATTTAAAATTACTTTTCTTTGCTCAAGTGATATGTTATAAGTAGGACATTTGAGGAATTGCTCGACTTCATTTCTTAGTCAGGTATGGACAATCGCTTTGGTAATATCATCCCTGTATTTTAACCAATCCTTCAATTTTGGTGCTATGATTTCATGAATATCATTGTTCTTGAATCCAAAAATATTAAATAATAAAAAACAAAATTAATAGAATGATTAAATTTTGTAAACATAGTTTAATCATGTATAATTATAATGTGTAAATAGCATAAATAATCATCATTTTAAATTTGCATAAATTCAGAGATAATTAAATATATTTATATTTTCTGTAATATAGAGGATGACCATTCTTTATATTTTATTATTTTTGAAAAATCCAAACAATTTAGGAATATGCTATTTCCATAAAAGAATCTCAAAGAAGCAAAAAATTTAAAATAAAACTGTGATATTAAACTGATAGTGATAATAGTTTGTGTCACGTTTTACATACACATAGTAAAATATAGCATGTTTACATATAATATATAATAAAATAGTATATTGTTACGACCCGAGTCGGGGTCTGAGAGCAGAAAGGCGCTTCTGCAATGGTCGCCGCGTTGACCAATAAGATTGTGGATTCGTTGTTCGATGAAGCGCTAAAGCGCAAGGAATTGCGGGAACTTTAAATGAGAACTCGAACAAATAAACTTTAACTTTGGAGTTTATTCAATTTAAATAAATACTTGTAGACTTTAACAAATAAAATATACTTTCCAGCGTGACTCGATACAATCAAAAGTAACGTAGAGTATAATTTGCGACTGATATTACAACGTGATCAGAGTGCTTGCACTAGTGCAACTAACTACAGAGCTTCTCATGTGCTCGGTAGCGACTGAGCTTTGGGCTTGATTCCTCTTCCTTTTATAGTCCTCGGGAAAATCTAGTAGTCGGAGCAAAGACCAATCAGAGCCGTTTCCCCCTCTCAAGTGGGAGGAGCTCCGCTGGAGAATTCTAGTTTTCTGGGTTTTCTCTCGAGCGTGGCTGTGGCTTAACTGCTTTTATCTTCGAGAGTGGGGGATATCTGGATTTATCTGGTTCCTTTGTTTTCCTTTAATTGTAACATTATAAATACCGCGTAAAGGAGGAGGACATGGATAAAATTAGTTAGGTAGCAAACACGCGTATTTTAATTTATCTACATGGACTATTTTGGTTTTACTATTTCCTAAATCTATTTTTGTGTTTCTATCGCCTATTAATTCAGTTATTTTATATCGGCCCGCGTAGTGTTCGTCGAATTTCCCTACTTGTGGTTCTTTTAATAAATATACCTCTTCTCCGACCTTGAAATCTTTCGCGTTTAATTTCTGATCGTAATATCGCTTTGATCGTTCTTTCGCTTCTAGTAATCGCGCTTTCGCCATTTTTTGAGTATCATTCAATTTAAATATTAACTCATCCAAGTATATTTCATACGTTTTCTCTATGGTTCTCGTCTCAAACTCGGAAGGTAATCGCGCCTTTTGTCCAAAAATTAATTCATGGGGAGTGAAACCGTGCGCTGAATGAACGGAGGTATTATATGAAAACATAGCCATTTCAATCCACGTATCCCAATCGGTTTTGTCAGTGTACATTTTAAGATATTCGACAAGGGAGTGATGACTTCTTTCTAGGGAATCCATGGCCTGGGGATGGAAAGAGGTAGATCGTAACTGCTTAATTTTGAATTTCTTAGCTACCTTTTGCATTAAATTGCTCTGAAAATTGCTGCCCTGATCGGTTTTAATCGCTTCGGGACAGTCGAATCTAGTAATAAAATCGTGAACTAATGCAGTGACAACTATCTCAGCGGTCATATCGGAAATAGGAAGGGCGTCAGAATACTTAGTTAGGTTGCACTGGAGGGTTAATATATATTTATTCCTGGCCAAAAATATTGCTCACGGACACGACGATAGGTTTTCGAGATATTCTTGTTTCCCCTAGTAGCTGAATCATGGGCCTCACTAATAATGCTCGTACACAATGTGCTCGTAACGTTAGTTCTATAGACAATGATTCTTTTCCAAATCGTCTCTGATTTTTGAGATACTAACGGAATTTACCTTTTCCTCATTCATCGCGGCCCGAAGAGAACATTATTGGACTATTATAGCTGCGGTTACTATTTCATCCGACTTTTCTTTAATAAATAACGAATATACTATTTTACCGGTTAATTAATCCATTCGCACTATCGCGCCCACGCCGATGGGTTCTAATTTTAATCTTTCGATTCTATCATTTCTAAATCAACTAATTGTTGGCAAATTGGAGTACTTTTTTCGCAATCAACGGACATAAAGTGCGCGACGTTATCACGTTTAATTGGAAGCTGATCTCGCGAGTAGTCAACGGATCTTGTCAGTAAAATATATTCTATTTTATCTACAGGGGGTCGTATAGCACATGATTTTACTCTAATTATAGGACACGTCTCTTCGTCATCTAGGGTATTGGGACTATCTCCTCGTTCTCTGAAGTGCAGGAGCTCCTGAGTTCTTGGCTATTCTGCCTCGCTATCTGTCTTGTCATCTGAGATCTTGGGTCTTTCTGCCTCGCTATCTACCTTCTCATCTGAGGTCTTGGGTATTTCTGCCTCACTATCTGTTTCGCTATCTGAGGTCTTGGGTATTTGGCCTCGCTATCTGTTTCGTTATCTGAGGTCTTGGGTATTACTGCCTCGCTATCTAGGGTCTTGGATTTTTCTGTCTAATTACTTGAGGTCTTGGATATTCTGCCTCACTATCTATTTCGTTATCTGCGGTCTTGGGTATTTCTGCCTCGCTACCTGTTTCGTTATTTGAGGTCTTGGATATTACTGCCTCGCTATCTAGGTTCTTGGATTTTTCGGTCCAGTTACTTGAGGTCTTGGATATCTCTGCCTCTTTATCTAGGGTCTTGGGGTTTCCTGAGGTCTTGGGTATCTCTGCCTCTTTATCTAGGGTCTTGGAGTTTCCTGAGGTCTTGGGTATCTCTGCCTCTTTGTCTAGGGTCTTGGAGTTTCCTGAGGTCTTGGGTATCTCTGCCTCTTTATCTAGGGTCTTAAGGTTTCCTGAGTTCTTGGGTATCTCTGCCTTTTTGTCTAGGGTCTTGGAGTTTCCTTAGGTCTTGGGTATCTCTGCCTCTTTATCTAGCTCTTTATCTAAGCTCTCTAGTCTTTTTCCTCGCTTTCTGAGGTACGGGAACTGTCTGTCATGATTGTTAATAGTGTGTTTATGGTTAGTGTTTATGTTAGTGTGCTGTAGATTGATGGTGTGGTGTATGTGTACTGTTTCATCCCTACTTTTGCCTGACGGGGCTTCTTGATAGGAATTTTCCTATTGGTCCCCGGCCCTATCCTTCTCATGATCCCCAGGAGCTTCGGTTGTGTAACCAACAACCGGATTCTTAGCTAACCACCCAAAAATGCCTGACGGGATTTCTTGATAGGAATTTTCCTGTTGGTCCCCGGCCCTATACTTCCCAGAAATCATGAGAGCTTCGGTTGCATCCTCCGCACCTGGTTCATTGTTCCCCGCCTGTCGAGGTTTCTTGATGGGAATTTTCCCGTTGGCCTTCGGCCCGCGCCCATTTAACCTGAGCCTGTCCATTTTGCTAACCTTCCTTGCAATTAAGGGCTTCGGACCATGCTTCCCATGCCGGGCTAGACCTATCTTCCCTTCTTCAAGGGCTTCAAGTGCGGCCTCTACAATCGGTTCATTTAAGTTAATATCCCTGTGCTCAGGGGCGATCATGCTACCCATGGCCGGTGTGTTGGTGATGTTAATCCTTCGATCACAGGATTGTTAGAGTGTTATCATGTCAATGGTCCGTCCGTTGTTCATTCGTGTCAAGGTGTGAGTTGATTTGGGATCCTCGTCCCCTTCAGGAATTCCTTCCAGAGACTTTGCATGACTTGTAAGAAGGAACATTTTTCGATATTTGTCTCGGTGAACAATCCTTCTGGGTCGAGAAATGGTGGAACAGGAGTAGGTTGTGTGGATACGGGATTCCCTGAAAGTGCACCCGCGTTCATATTAATTTTCCCGCCCTCGTGGACTACGCTTGATGTTTTTTTAATTCAAAACTCATATCTAAGAGAAACCGCGATGTACCTTTAACTAAATTCTCATTCGAGAATGCAACAATAGGGGATTTTTACATCTTGGAAAATGGTGGTGGTAATAATAATGACATTAGAGCTGGAGGGATCTGAGGGTTTACCATTGCGCCCGGATGACGAACCGCTGTTGGGTTATGATAAAAATACGAACTTTGATACTGATTTACCCGTTTACTACATTCATTAAAATTATGCCCGGGGATTCTGCAATAATTACAGAATTTTGATTTGCGTTTTCTTATATATATGGGACAACGTCGAAAACCATGACCTGGATTACCGCATTGATAGCACTTAAATTCCTTATTCGCGGAAGTATCCTCATTTTCGGGATTGTTAATATGTGAATAAAATTTTCTCCGATATCCGCCTGACATATTTCCATTTAATTCTTTTCGACGCTCGCGATTCATCGCGGTATTAATTGGAAACTCAAGAATAGATAATTCCTTGTCTATCAAGTTAAAACACCCGACATCGGTATTACTGATCCATTCAATCATATCATAGGCTACTATGGGGTTAAATCTTTTTATAATCTTTAAACCATATTCCGACACATTTTCCTGGGGGCATTGCATGGCTCGCGCAATATTGGGTCGTATTTGTGTAAAATGTTCTAACTCGGATAACAATTGGTCTAAATCTTCAAAAATATCTAATTGTAAGTGATTTTTGGCTTTACCTGTAATACGGGATTTTACTAATTTTAAAAAGCATGTTTTATCATTTGGATTGACGAATTTTTCCGCGTCTCTACATCTTCTTATAAATTTATTTACTGATATATTTCTACCATTAAACTTAGGAATGATTCGCGCGACTTCACTAGTCTTTTTATAGATAACTCGTGATTCCCGGACCACCATTTTATTTTTTGGATTTCTATTTATATTATTACACCTATTAGAGATTGATGTTAAATCAAAAATACTACCGTCCGAAAATTAATCCCGCCGTAATCCGATAATGTCAAGGAACCTAGCGCGGCTGATAAATTCAACTCCTCATTACTCGATAATTATCTCAATGATTTTTGATTATTCCCCGACATTTTTACACTATTCGCTCGCTCGCTCAGGTCCTTAGCTTGGGTTATTCGCTGTCTCGCAGATGGCCTTGGTGCTTTGGGCAGAGGCTGAGGACTCGTAGTAGGTGCTGGAACCTCGTGAATGGTGCTGGTCACTTGTTACAGATGCTGGAGACTTTTGATCGATGCTGGTGACCTTGGAGTTATATTATTCGTCCCACTCTCGTATCCTGAATCCGGGTGATTTCTCTCGAATCTTGTGGAGTTCTGTTGTTGGCGTTCAAGAAGTCCTTGATCCTTGATCGGTTGGGGATTTCTCTCTCTTATTACTGCTGTGGACCCAACTTCCCAATCAAGTGTTTCGGCATTCGCCCGTGTCCCAGGGGAAACCACAGCTCAAAAACCCTGGACGGAATACAACACTGAACTTCTTCCTCTTCTCTTTGGATCCTTTTCCTTGCAATCCTTCAAACAATCCCACCGCTGTCACCAAAATGTTACGACCCGAGTCGGGGTCTGAGAGCAGAAAGGCGCCTCTGCAATGGTCGCCGCGTTGACCAATAAGATTGTAGATTCGTTGTTCGATGAAGCGCTAAAGAGCAAGTAATTGCGGGAACTTTAAATGAGAACTCGAACAAATAAACTTTAACTTTGGAGTTTATTCAATTTAAATAAATACTTGTAGACTTTAACAAATAAAATAAACTTTCCACCGTGACTCGATACAATCAAAAGTAACGTAGAATATAATTTGCGACTGATATTACAATGTGATCAGAATGCTTGCACTAGTGCAACTAACTACAGAGCTTCTCATGTGCTCGGTAGCGACTGAGCTTTGGGCTTGATTCCTCTTCCTTTTATAGTCCTCGGGAAAATCTAGTAGTGGGAGCAAAGACCAATCAGAGCCGTTTCCCCCTCTCAAGTGCGAGGAGCTCCACTGGAGAATTCTAGTTTTCTGGGTTTTCTCTCGAGTGTGGGTGGGGCTTAATTGCTTATATCTTCGAGAGTGAGGGATATCTGGATTTATCTGGTTCCTTTGTTTTCCTTTAATTGCGTCCTTGAGTTTTAAAAATAGAATATTCCCCGAATTTCCGTTGATGATTTCTTGGAAAAAATCCAGTAAACAACTCCTGGAATTAAAGATGATAAATATTTCCTACAAAGGAGAAGAGCGTTTCCCTGAATTTCCGTTGATGATTTCTTGGAAAAAATGCAGTAAACAACTCCTGGAATTAAAGACGATGAATATTTCCTAAAAAAAAAAGAAGAGCGTTTCCCTGAGCGAGTTTTCTCTTATGATTTATTTATTATTAAATTCCTAAATTAATTGTTATTGATCTATTTGAATCGCAAGCTATTAATTATCAAATTCAATTACATTCGGAATTAGTATTTATCGTTAGTCATTTATTTCTATTTGCGTTATCGTAAATTTGTTTATTGTTTCTTTATTATTTATTTACGGAACGATTGATATAAATTATCTGATTAAAATTAAACAAATTAATTATTCTATTGTTAAAATCTTCCATAGGTTTTTATTTTATGGGAATACGTGTCAATATGTTTGGTATTTAATTGGTTGATTTATTTGATATTATTTTGAAATCAATCTTTTATATTCCAAATTATGATTGTAGACCGATCCTGAATATTCTGCTACTCGTTCACGCGAACGCGGTTCATAACAATATTTACTTACTTATACAATCATCAACAATATTTTCAAATTCAGTCTGAAAGAATGTCAGCACACTTATTTTATGGCTTTTGTAATGTCCATACATAGGATATATATGGTGAGATAATTTTCCAATATCATCGAGTGACATATTCTCAACTATTTCTTGGTTCAGTGATAATTCATTATTAACTATGAACATAAGAAATTTCTGGTACAAGTCAGTCTCCCAACACAATCCTTTCCTTCGTTTTTGCTCAGACATCGTCCAATATTTGTGAATAATCTTCTTATAAACTTTCGGACAACATTTCTGTGCCACATGTAGAGTCCGAGATGTTTCTTCTCCTTATAAACTTTCGGACAAAATTTCTGTGCCACATGTAAAGTCCGAGATGTTCTTTTTTCTCTGGCCATAGAGGTGTTACGACCCGAGTCGGGCTCGGCGAGCAGAAAGGCGTTTCTGCAATGGTCGCCAAGTTGACCAGTCGGAACGTGGAATTCGTTTGCTCAATTAAGCGCTGAAGCGCAAAGAGTCGCGGGAAATTTGAAATAAAACTCGAACTCGAGAGAATAAACTTTAACTTGAATTTATTGAATTAGTTCAGAACTTTGTTAATTTTGACAACCAATGAACTTTAGAACCGTGACTCTATACAATTCAATGACTATTTAAAGCTTCTGGGCGCAACATGCACAATGTGCAGCAGAGTACCAAAAATATTGATAACGACCCAGGTCAAAGCTACGAAGCGCCTCATGTGCTCGATAGCGACTGACTCCGGCGGCTCGGCGCTCTCCTATTATATTCTTGGCGCGAACCTTGAGCCGTTGACGGTGGAACGCTATTGGTTGGCAATTTCAGGTTGGTAGTGGGAGGCAGTATGGTGTAGAGGCTGTAGGGTGCCAGGTTGCCTCAGAAGCCTTCCCCCACTCCCAAGTGGGGAGAGTGGCGATGGAGGGACCTTAGACCAGAAAACAGGGTCGAGAGCGATGAGCAGCGGGTGATAGACCGCCTCCCTCCAGTGGCGTGGGACGCTGCTAGTCTGTGATTGGCTGTTGACGATGGCTCGGGCCGTTAGGCTGTTACGCCATTGCGCAATGATTCTCGGAAGTGTTTATGCTCCTCGCTAATGGATTCTCGGAATTGTTTACGCTCCTCGCTAATGGATTCTCAGAAGTGTTTACTCCGGTGGGTCGCGCTCACTAACGCATTCTTGGAATTGTTGACCTTGAAGTGGCTAATTGATTCTCGGAAGTGTTTACATGTTGGACTCTCGAGTTATTTACGCGTCGATCCTTTTGACCTTGGGTGTGCTTTCTCTCTTAAGTGCTTTTTGACCGTTTGAATTTGACTTCTTGGTATTGTTGACATCTAGAGTATTTCCTAGAAGAGTTTTCGTCTTTTCGCTTGTCCTTGGTAATTTCCACGAAGGCAGTTCCTGTAATAGAGTTATTCCCTACCTGAGCGAGCTTTTCTAATTAATTATTATTACGCCTGCCATTATTTATCGAATCGCTAATTATTATGACGTAATTATTATTTGTTTAGTTTTATTGCTAATCTCAATTTGTTCGTTAGCGCGTTGACCTTGCCATTGATAGTTTAATTATGCGGGCGCAATTACTATTTGTAATTAGTTAATAAATTCATTATCGCTTGTTTATCATCGATTCCTATTCGAGTTATTGTTAATAACTTGTTTATAACTTAGTTAATTAATTAATTAATATATAGAGTCTACTATTGGAATTTTAGATCGAGATTATTATGGGAACGCATTCAACTATTATTATTTAATTTATTATTTTCTTTATCTCTCATCAGAAATCAGTATTTAAGGTTCTATTATAGAATTGCCTTTATGTGTTGCACGACTCGTTTAGGCAAAAGCAGTTCATAACAGAGGTTTATCCTCGTGCTGCCATCACCCGGTTCATTCCGAGATGTTTTTAAGTGATCCTATATTAAAACTGTAAGGAACTGACGTTCCTTGGACTACATAACCGACATAGACCCAAATTCTAGGCCCCTTTTACAATGACTGCAATCGATCGAACCCTTTTACGCTATGCGTTCATGCGTATTATTGGCATGTGAACGAGCCCAAACGATTATTGAGAATAAATAATGATAATAGGCTAAAATTATAACAAATATTGTAATTATTGTTAACAATATTACGAATTTTATTAAAATCTTAGGTGCAGTTGATATTATGATGTCTAATTAAAATAACAAATGCTACGCTGACATGAATTCAGGTTAAAAAACATAATAATCAGCAATATGACAGTAATTAACAAATTATGAGCATCACCGTCGCTGATAATTAAATGTTAAAATATAACGCTTATAATTATTATAATTATTTAAGAATGCACGGTGTTGTATAGCAAACGTTGCGCGACGTATAATCGGAGGATAATAACGTTGTGCAACGTTGTGTAAATAAATGAATATAATAACTAAAAATAGTTAAGGAGTTGATTAGCAACAATCATCATAACCAACTAAGGATATTAATAACATTAATAACAATAATTTATCACAGGGGCTAAAAATAAAAAATAAAATGTAATTATAGATAATTAACAACAAATTTAAGAACAATCTTGAATTATCCAGATAATTGGCTATTTTTGGAGGTACTGACCGTAATAACAACAATTGTTTATAACTAAGTAGTTTTCCGGGACAATAGTAACCAAACGTTGCTCAACGTAAATTGGAGGTTAATAATATCATGCAACGTTATAAAGTTAACGAACTACGACCAATTCGGGGATAATTAATGTCAATTGCAATAAATAAATATAAATAAATAAAGGCTTTATTTATACAAGTTGTCAGCGACTAGCAAGAAAGTTAAGAGATGCGTAATAAAACATAATTGAACGTATAATTAATTAATAACATCATAACTATAGAAGCGTTAATAATAAATGCATCGAGGATGTTTAATAATTGCCATGTAAGCAAGGATAAACAATTATTGAGAATCCACGTGATTTGATAACCAATTTAGCAACAAATTCCAATATATTTTTATAGATAACTATTAGTTTAAGGTATTGATAAATAATATTGAAAATAATTGCAATTTAATAGATAATTGAGACAATATGCAACAATGTTATGCAACGTATAGTTAATGATAACATATAAATTTGTCTTGAGAGGTTAATTAAGATTAATTAAAACAATTGAACTGAGTAATTAATAAAGTTTTTAGCGATAGTTTATCAGTTGGTTAATAATTGAGCATTTTAAGCATTTTTCATCAATAAATTGAGATCATTTTTATTAATAAAGAAGAGACCGGGTAAATAAATAAAGTCACAAGAAATTATCGGTGTTACAAGTTGCATAAATTGTTGATTAATATTATTATTAATAATACGTCATTAAGCGTAATCTAACATACATGACAATCTGTTGCAGAGTATTCTAACGGATATTTTATTCCAAGAATCCCTAGGTAGTAAACAATTCCACGAAATTACGTAATAAGTAACCGGCCAAAAGGGGAACCAATGAGAGAAGCAGAATCTCCTACCCCAGAAGAAGGGGGCGGAGCCTCCTTTCAGATTTTGAGGTTCTACAGCACTTCCACAGGCCATAGATGCATTTCAAGTTCTCGACACCAGAGGAAGAGAGATCATCCTCAATGGCTTTCAGGTCCGCGCTCACCATATGAAAAGGGAGCCCAGCACCCCGACGAGCGGTCTCGCTTAGAGAAATAATCCAATCTTGTACCTATCAGCACCCACGTATCTTCAAGAATTACGCTGAATATATATAGTTATATCAAGATCAACGCATTTTCAACGATTTATATCAAATTTCAACGACTTTCATCAAGTGTTAACTGTTAACAAGTATTAACAAGTTTCAACAAGCTTCAACGAGTTTCAACAAGCTTGAACGAGCATCAACAAGTCTCGACGAGTTCGAACGAGCTTCAACAAGTGTTAACAAGTCAAAACAAGCTTCAGTTGACCGACGATCTTTCAACGAGTCAACTACATCAACAACAACAAGCCAACAACAACGAAAGGATCAACAATCTCACCAATCAGAGAAGGGAGAGCTGTCCTACCCAAGGTTTTTGAGGCTGTGGTTTCCCTTGGGACTTCAGGATGAATACCAGGACAGCGGGTGATTGAAATTGGGCCCACGGCCGTCCATATCGAAGGAAGAGCCCCAATCAACGCCGAATCCGAGGGATAAATCAGATAACATATACACATATATATATTTGCAATATCGTCTCATCATTAAATCGATTAAGAGACTCGAGTCATAGTAGCAAATTTAAGGATAGATAACTTACAAATTAATTCACTCTTTATATTTAACTCTGTGTTTTAAAGAATGACGAATTAGATAAGATTTTAAGAAGTTAAGATTATTAAAATTATTAAGAATCATTTAATATAAATTAGACTTTATTTTAAAATATTTCAAATCATAATAACTAAATTCAAGGATAAATAATTTACGATTTAAAGTATAAATCAATTAACTGTTTATAATTAATTCTGTATTTTAATAGCATAATAAGGTAGTTAAGTCTTTAAGAATTTAAGATATAAGATTGGTAAGATTACTTAATATAAATACGTAATAGATTCTCTTTATTAATTTCAACTAAGGATTTTGATCGCAATAACAAATTCAATTCATTCAATTAACTTTTATATTAATTTTCGTACTTTTTACATAGCATCTAGTAAAAGATAGATAAGATTTTTAGAAACTCTTAAGTTAACCAGTTAATATTTAATAATTTTATGTAATAACTATAACCATCCACGAATGTAACATCAATTACGAGGGTCATTTGATAAGTACCTAGCCTACAAATGAAAACACCAAAATTTTACAAAAAATAAAATTTATTTTTCAATGTAGTCTCCTTTTAGTTGAATACACTTGGTCCAGCGGTGTTCCAATTTTTTTAACCCCGTTGAAAAAAATGTTTTCTCTTGGTTTGCAAAATAGGCCTCCGTGGCGGCGATTATTTCGTTATTGGAGTGGAATCTCTTCCCGGCGAGCGATTTTTTTAGGTTCGGAAACAAAAAAAGTCGCACGGAGCCAAATCTGGAGAATACGGTGGATGGGGCAGCAGTTCGTAGCGTAATTCGACCAATTTAGCCGTGGCGAGTGCAGAAGTGTGAGCCGGTGCATTATCGTGGTGGAAAAGCACTTTCTTTTTAGACAAATGGGGCCGTTTTTCTTCTAACACGGCGTTAAATCGGCTCAATAGTTCAGCGTAGTACTGTCCTGTGACCGTTTTGCCCTTCTCCAGATAGTCAATAAAAATCACACCTTGGGAATCCCAGAAAACAGTGGCCATCACCTTTCCGGCCGACGGAACCGTCTTCGCCTTCTTCGGAGCAGGTTCACCGGGTAAAGTCCACTGTTTTGACTGCTTCTTGGTCTCTGGAGTGTAGTAGTGAATCCATGTTTCGTCGACGGTCACGTAACGACGCAAAAACTCTTTTGGATTGCGATTAAACAGCTCCAAACACTGCTCTGAACTGGTCACACGGATGCGCTTGTTGTCTGCAGTCAGCAAACGCGGCACCCACCTTGCTGACAGCTTCCTCATGCCTAAAATCTCATGTAGGATATGCCACACGCGTTCTTCTGAGATGCCTACTATCGCAGCTATCTCGTGCATCTTTAATCGGCGGTCTGACAAAACGATATCGTGTATTTTTGTCACGTTCTCCTCCGTAGTGGCTGTTTTCGGAGCACCTGGGCGTGGATCATCAAAAACCGACGTACGACCACGTTGAAACTCGTTATACCAAAATTTAACGGTCGTCATCGAAGGAGAAGCATCCCCATACACTGCATCCAAGCGTTCTTTAATTTCACTGCGCGATTTCCCTTCCAAAAACAAGAATCGAATCACCGACCGATATTGTTCTTTCTCCATTTTTTCAAAAATCAACGGACACATTTACTTTCACACGCTCTCAAAAATAAACTACAACTCCGATCCGGCTGAAATTTCGTCTGTAACCGTTTACAGGAAGACACTGCACTGTAGTGTATTTCTGGTGCGATAGTGGCACCATCTGGCGGTAAGGCTAGGTACTTGTCAAATGACCCTCGTACACTCTTGATTAATTTTATTTAAATTTATATTTGTGCGTAGAGTCTCTACTTCAATTAAGAACTATAAAATAACAATATATGTTATTTAGTTTATAATTTGAGAAAGTGTAATAAATTTATTTCTTGTGCTATTTGTACTTTTGTACTTAATTGGACGACGATCCCATCACCTATATAAATCCTAAGGCCATTCTAGAATTTCCTTAGTCTAATATTACATTCGCTTGCTGCTTTATATTAAAGACTTTAGTTTATGGCCACTACGTTCGTAACAAAACATGGCGACGAGTAGTGACAGCGAATCCACATTGCATGCCGTATGCGCTATGCGCTATGGCGACAGAAAAAGGTTTTCCGAAATCTACAAGATTTATAACTCTATAGTTATAAATCCTATAATAATTTTAATCATAGAGTTATAAATCTTATAGATTTCGAATAACAACTTTCTTTGTGACGGCATAGCGCATACGGCATGCAATATGGATTCGCTGTTATGGGAGATTTTACTCGATACTTCCAGAATCGACCGAAACATTCTACGGAGAATCGATTATTTAGCCGATTATTTTTATAAGTCGATTCTTAAATATCGATTCTTTTTTAATCAAGAATCAAAGAATCGACTCTGAAATTTGGAAGAGGGGATACGGATTATAGATGTGCGAATTATTGAGTGGTTTCTGCTGGCGGAATATATACAACGTGCATATATCGTGCAACAAGGCAAACAATAAGTATGCGCAGTACCTTTTGCACACACGATTAAGGGGTACCTTACACCGACAGAGTTCTCTACCATACCGACCACAACGTTTTTAATTAAATCTTAATTGTTATTAGCTTTTTCTTATATTCTGTGAACACATATGGGCACCACCTTTTGCAATTTAAGAAAAAGCTAATAACAATTAATATTTTATTAAGAACATTGTGGTCGGTACGGGAGAGAACTCTGCCGTAAGCGATTTTTCGATCCTTCGATACTTTTTCAAAATGATCGATTCTTCAGTATCGATCACGGTCGTATACACAGTCGTATACACAGGTCGCGTAACTCCAGTGGTGGGGGTAGGCCCACTAACGAAGCATAGGTGCATTTCAAAACTTGGTCACAGGGTGGCGCAACATTGTAAAAGTCAATAGATCACGTGGTGAAAAGATGGACCGCGCAGGTTCAAATAATAATTTTTCATGCATTGTGAGCAAAGCTCACTTTTACTTATAAGTATTATGCAACATTTTGTTTTTAATTAACTTATTTGCGAGCGTAGCGTTTGCAAGCGGGCGCAAAAGTATCAGTTTTCGATCAAAGTAACAAAAAAATGTTGGGTGTGATAAAAATAATTAACATATTATTTCAAACTAGTTTTAAACGTTTTAAATATTTTAGATTAGTGGTAAAATAAAAGATGGCTAAGAATGAAAAATAGCTCATAATAATTAGTTTTATTATGATAAATCTACACGGAGAGAAATTTTAGAGTAAAAATTACCAAGGTGCCTTGGTAGCGCATGGATAGACTGTCAAAAGCCGTGATATTCCGAGGTTTCTAATACAATTTATAAGTTTCCCAGGAAAAACTACCATAACCACTTAAAAAAAATACCAAATTATCGGAATAAAAATTACCAGACACACTGGTAAAAATTGAGATCTAGTCATTTTTACAAGGTAACCTAAGAATTTTTACTAAGAAAACTGATAAATTTTACCAAATAACCTGGTATTTGTGTATTCGCGCATGCGCACTGCGCATTATTGTGTTTCAGAAGATTGATACTAGAGGCGTGCGCGACGTTAAAATGAAAACAATACACATATTTTCAGTAAGTAATAACGGCGATTCAAATGACTGTTGGTAACAGCTTCCGTGGCGCAGTCGGTAGAACGTCGGACTCTCAACCCAAAGATCGTCGGATCGAATGCCGCTTCCGTAAAAAATTTTTTTCAGTTTAATGTTTTTTCATCCTTGTTTCTGTTTCTATATTTCTATATTAAAATACTATATATCCATCAATATGGATAAAAAAAGTTAATTTTTTTAATTTAAATTAACTAAAAAAAAATTTTACCAAATCAGTGAAAGAGGCCTTTTTCTAGTATTTCAATACTACTCATAGATTTAGTGTAATTAGTTTCATTCTATTAATTATTGACAAGCAGTATTGCGTAAAATGATAATCACGAATAGCAACCTTGCATTTATCGATTCATTTTATGAAATAATTTCGTGATGTTCTTATCATATCACTTCTCCTACCGATCTAAATCGATGAAATGGATACAGGGCATAGTACTGCACTAAAATAATCGATTAAGTACTAGAAAAAAGAGATAAAAAATTTAATGACGTATATTTCTCGTAAAATCAAAATAATCCGTCGATTGTCGACTTTGACGACGGTTTTCAGGTGTTTCTCGTATTTTGAGAATTTGACGAAACTAAATCAGTGAAAAAGGCCTTTTTCTAGTATTTCAGTACAAATCAAAGATTTAGTGCAACTAGTTTTATTATATTAATTATTGACAAGCAGTATTGGGTATAATGATAAACACGAATAGCAACCTTGCATTAATCGATTCATTTTATGAAATATTTTCGTGATTTTCCTATCATATCACTCCCCCTACCGAATTAAATCGCTGTCAAATATAGAGGGGATGGTACTGCTCTAAAATAATAGCTTAAGGGGACAAGCCATGGTTGAACCTGAAAAAAAAGCTATTGTATTAATTCTTTAATAACAAAGCCAATATATGATTTTAGAATTCAAACTTTTTTTTATTATTAAGTTATACAATTACCTATAATTTAAGACTACATCATCCAGGTGTTTAAGATTTTGGTCTTGCAGTCCATTAGATTAAGAAACCCGTCTGAATTAGAAACTGGCATGTCATTGCCGCAGGAAATTTTTTGAACAAAGCAAGGCAGGGGTCTGGTTACTTAGGAGTACCTTTGTAGTTATACCAGTTATAGAAAATGTGAGCTACTTTTTGTTTAAAAAATTTTTAAAATTGTTTTTTAATGAAAAATCTAATTTTTTTATGTTTTTTTTATTAAAATTTCAATATTTTTTGTAATTTTATTTTATAATTTTTTTTCTAAAGCCTTTTTCAAAAAAGTACCTCACATTTTCTATAACCAACACAATTTTAAAGATACTCCTAAATTCCCAAACCTCTAGCTTGCTTTATTTAAAAGAAATCCTGCGGCAAAGTCCCTGTAAATACAAAAAACAAGTTATTAAGAAATTCAATTCAAAGTTTTGGTTTTCTATAACTTTATATAAGTTTCAAAACTACTTACCAAAAATTTTTTTTTCATTCTGTATGATATACTTTAGTGGAGAAATGAAACAGATGCCAATTAGATGAAAGTAGTCCTGGCTAAATCATTTTAACTGTTGAATAAACCTATAAAAAAGAATTTCATTAATTCAACAATACTTTTAAATTTTTTAGATTAATACATAAATGTTGTACTTATTTTTTTTTTCGTACTAGGCTGAAAACATTGTTAGTCATAAATGTTATTGACAGTAAAAATAACCTCAAAATAAATTAATCCTTTCATGAGAGCCAATAACACACCTGTAAAAAGAAAAAAATGAATAAATATTATATTAGCTATTATCGCATAAAAATAACTTTTTACCTACTCTAGTAAGAACCTGGTGCATATGACTCTTCAGGTAAATTCAATTGCAGTCTCCTTCGTTTTCTCCTATTTTCTAAAGTGTTTTCTTCGGCATTCCTCTCAGCATGAAATAATCTGATGTCATTGCTTTTCTGTGCCCACTCAATTGCAGCTACTCCAGGTTTCACATCAAAGGCTTCCATAATATTCAGAAAACCAACTCTTCCATCGTTGAAGCAAGTGACAGCAATACAAGCACCTGCTGTGAGCACATGTACACCACTGAAGGAGGTCTTGGTTACAATCTTCCAAACTGAATTATTAAAACTCTCATTACTATTTTGGGTGTAACCTCCTAAACATCTGTGAAGCAGCTCCTGTTCAGAGGGATCTTTGTAAATTGGTTTCAACTACTCCATAATCACTGCAGGAATACTGTCTTTATGATGAAAATCTTTTAGTTTTTTTTGAGCCTTCGCTTTTTGCTACTTGCACCAACTGCTCTGTCCTGGTGGGCATAAATGATGTTGACGATTCTGCTCTGTGGAAATCTTGTGGTAGTACGCAGCCCATATAGCATTCAGCATTTTTTCTACAGAGTCCGTGTTGTTTCTGATGGCATTACCATAATATGTGGTGAGCTGATCAATTACTTTTGCTGTTAATCGTTCTTGGCCTCCAATGGTTTTTCCATCGTCTAATAACTTTTTTCCAAAATTTTTCTTTAAATTCCTGAGTCTGGTTCCCATTCGTTTCTGGACGTGTCCCACACACTCCTTCTTCTCAACTTTAACTTCATCTCCATACGGTTTGGCCTGGCACAAAGCACTGTACACTTTCGAATCTCCATCTTCAATGTAATGATGGTATTTTACATTATACTTTTCTTGAGATCTTCTAAACATTTCCACAACTCCATCGACTTCCATCTTTCCAGCACTTCCTTCATGGTTTGCTGCACATTTATCTTGATGATCACTGAACCAGTCTTCATATTCTTCTGTGCCTTTTCTATTTTCCCACTTTAAACATGCTTTACAAAAACTGTTCTTGATAAATATGTCAAGAACTTGTTGAGAACGCAAGCCAATCAAACTTGAAATTCCTTGAAGACTGCGTCTATTGGTTTCATAAGCATTGCTTTGAGCTCCAACTTGCTTGCTCGTGCTTATAATTCTTCTCTCTGAACAATTTTTGCACATAATGTTAAATTTGGAGCCAAGTCCTCGAATATCTTCTTCTATAATTTTAACTTGTCCTTTACATGTTGCACATACAAGAAATTTCTCCAGCTGTAAGAACAGAATGTTTATATCTATTATTCTGTTTCTTGTTTGTGACGCTTCTACAGATATATCTTTTATTTTCCCTGAAGTTGTACTTCTTTTCCTTTTGTTCGTGATTTTTTGTTGAACATTCTCTGAATTTTTGTTAAATCCTTTATGTTTTTTTTTTCTTCCAAATTTTCTCTTCTTTCCTGGAGCTCCTGATGTTCTATTTCTCTTGTCAGAATCCATAGTGGCTAATATCTAATCCTCTATAATGTTAGTTATTAAAAAACACAAATAAAAGTCACTCACTGAACTCACTAAATTAAAAATATTAACAACACTTTGCACAGTGCAGTTAACCTAAAATCGCTGTCTTCTACACTCTCAGTTAAAAGAGTTCTACACAGCACTTTATTGACAAAAAAATTTTTTGTCAATACTGAATAAATTGCATTGAAAAATGCAGATTCAATTATATTCAAAACACTTTTAGTTTAAATCCCAACGACTATGGCGCTGACAGAACGTAAAAAGATGAGATTTTAAACCATCTATATGTATTGTACGTATTATACTTTTGTATAAGTAGAGTAAAAGTAAAATACACGAGGTTTATACCTCGAGTTAAGTTTGCCTACTATGTCAATGTACATTTACGTTCTAAATTCAGTATTGTATGCTGTGAAGCATAAAATAATATAAGATTAACAATAGTATATCTAAAATGGATAATTTAAGAAAAATCACTAAATATGCAAAAAAGTGACTTCACGGTTTTAGCTGTATTTTCTAAACGAAATCGAATTAGGAAATGCAGTTGGAAGCATAGTATTCAGCGGAAAATTTGCTATCAAAATAGTAGATAAAAAAAAAAATCGATTTTTCGACTAACCATGGCTTGTCCCCTTAAGTACTAGAAAAAGCAATACAAAATTGAGAGACGTATATTTCTCGTAAAATTGAAATAATCCGTCGATTATCTACTTTGACGACGGTTTTCGGGTGTTTCTCGTATTTTGAGCCATTGATGAATCTAAATCAGTGAAAAAGGCCATTTTCTAGTATTTCTATACTATTCATAGATTTAGAGCAACTCGTTTTATTATATTAATTATTGACAAGCAGTATTGGGTTCAATGATAATCACGAATAGCAACCTTGCATTTATCGATTCATTTTATGAAATATTTTCGTGATTTTCCTATCATATCACTTCCCCTGTCGAACTAAATTGATGAAATAGTTACTGGGGCTAGTACTGCACTAAAATAATCTATTAAGTACTAGAAAAAGGCGATAAAAATTTGATGGCGTATAATTCTCGTAAAATCGGAATTAACCGTCAATTGTCAACTTTGGCGACAGTTATGGGATGTTTCTCGTATTTTGAGTATTTGGCGAAACTAAATCAGAGAAAAAGGAATTTGTCTAGTATTTCAATACGACTTATAGATTTAGTGCAATTAGTTTTATTATATTAATCATTGACAAGCAGTAGTGGGTACAGTAATAATCACGAATATCAAACTTACATTTATCGATTCATTTTATGACATAATCTCCTGATGCTCCTATCATATCACTTCCCCTACCGATCTAAACCGATGAAATAGATACAGGAGATGGTACTGCGCTAAAATAATCGCTTAAATACTACAAAAAGCGATACAATACTGAGAGACGTATATTTCTCGTAAAATTGAAATAATCCGTCGATTGTCGACTTTGACGACGGTTTTCGGGTGTTTCTCGTATTTTGAGCAGTTGACGTATCTAAATCAGTGAAAAAGGCCATTTTCTAGTATTTCAATACTATTCATAGATTTAGTGCAACTAGTTTTATTATATTAATCATTGACAAGCAGTAGTGGGTACAGTAATAATTACGAATAGCAAACTTGCATTTATCGATTCATTTTATGACATAATTTCCTGATGCTCCTATCATATCACTTCCCCTACCGATCAAAATCGATAAAATAGATACAGGGGATGGTACTGCGCTAAAATAATCGCTTAAGTTCTAGAAAAAGCGATACAAAATTGAGAGACGTATATTTCTCGTAAAATTGAAGTAATCCGTCGATAGTCGACTTTGGCGACGGTTTTCGGGTGTTTCCCGTATTTTGAGTTGTTAATTTAGGATGTGGAAGGTAGGGTTCTTCAAATAACCCACTCTGGTTAACAGCAACAACGTTTTATTCAATTACAGTACAGCTCTCTCTCTCTGATTACAACTGCTCTCGGCAGAGGACGGCGAACGAGTGAGTGCCCGCTTCGGCCGCTCGCTCTCGCTAGCTCTCCAGCTATGCTCGCGTGATGGCGCCACGCATGCGCTCTCTATTTCGCACGCTGACATAAATGTACACGTATTCTAACACGCCTCCTTACATTTATGTTTCTCGCAATTACAATATTCTTTAAATCAAATTCAATAAACTTCTCAAGTTTTCAAACCTTACTCGTCCAAGAGCCTTTGTCAAAATATCCGCAACATTTTTCTCTGTACTGACCTTAACAATATCAATTAATCCATTAACATAATTCTCATTTACAAAATGATAATGTACTTCTATGTACTTTGATTTCTTTGTAAAATTACCAAATTTCGCAATGCTCACAGCGCCAGAATTGTCTTCATAAATATTTACAGGTTTCTTAATTTCTACTTTAAAGTCACTTAACAAGTCTTTTAGTAATATTACTTCACTTACTGCTTCAGACAGTGCGACATATTCAGCAGCTGTCGAAGACTTAGTTACACTTCCTTGTTTCCTCGATTTCCAATATATTACATTTCCATACAACTTAACAATATATCCAGTTGTCGACTTTCTGTCTACACAGTCTCCTGCCCAATCGGCATCTACATGACATTCAAGAATATCTACATTATTGTTTTTCTTAAATCTTAATTTTAAACTTTTAGTTAAATATAAATATTTTAAAATTCTTAAAGCATATTTATAATGTGTCTCATCATAACAATTCTGAAATCTACTCAAATAATTTACGCTATAACTTATATCTAGTCTTGTTCCTGAGCTAATATACAAAAGTGCTCCTATCAAATTTCTATACTTTATTTTCTCATCTATCTCTTCAGCGGGTTCTAACTTTAAATTTTGTTCCATTGGAGTCTCATACAATTTTGCTTGTTCAATCTGATATTTTCTAGCTAACAATTCAATATACTTTTCCTGATCTAAGGACATCTCATTTTTGTTTTCATCATATTCAATATTAATACCTAAATACATACTCACTTTATCTAAATCTTTCATCTGAAATCTTTCTTCTAACATTCCTTTTATGTAATTCAAATTTTGTCTTTTCTTACAACATATTAACAAATCATCCACAAATATAATTAAATATATAATCTCATCTCTTTCTCTTAAAGTATACAAACAATAATCATGTTCGCTTCTTACAAATCCTAAAGAACTTAAATAATTATCAAGACACTCATACCAAGCTCTTGGGCTTTCTCGCAAACCATACAACGCTTTATTTAATTTACAAACCCTTTCTGTTCCATCCTCATAACCTTCAGGCTGTTTAACAAATACTTTTGATTTAACTTTACCATTTAAAAACGCTGTTTCTACATCCATTTGCTCAATTAACAATTCGTTTTGGCAGCAATACGATAACAATACTTTCAAAGTTTGTGTTTTCGCAACAGGTGAATAAATGTCATCCAATACATCTGTTTGTTGGTAACCTCTTACCACTATTCTCGCTTTATATATATTTTCACCTTTTTTAGTATAAATCCATTTTAAATCTAATATCTTTTCATTCTTTGGTTTTTCAACTAATACCCATGTTTTATTTTTCTCTAAACTATTCATTTCTTTGTTCATAGCTTCTACCCAAAAACTAGACTCATTACTATCTATAGCTTCTTTAAAGCTTACAGGACTATCTGCACTACAATAATTTACATAAATACATCCGCTATATACATAATTATCATCAAATCTACTAGGCTTTTTACTCGTTCTTTGTGACCTTCTTAAATCAGTTACTTCTTTAGTTCTTTGTTCTATCGATACTAACGGTCGTGCTGTCCAAGGAGTCAGGATGGTAAATGACAAGCCGTGTGTTTAGCTTAATGTCGACGTTTCGGACTCTTTTTTTATTGAGTCCCTTCTCAAGTCTAAGAAACAATAGTCTAACAAATTTTTAGGTGGTCACAGCGATTCCGCCAGTCAAATTGGTGTACCACCAGTTACTTCTTTAGCTTCATTTTCAGCATTTTCTATATTATTCAAATTTTCATTTATATTTTCTACATGTTCATTTTCTTTATCAACATTTTTATTTAAACTCTCATTTTCTAAATCACTATCATCTAAGCCAATACATATTACATCTTCCTCAACGACATCAACGTGTCCTGCAACAATGACTCTATTGTTTATCAAAACTCTATACCCTGTTACATCATAACCTATCAATATTCCTAACTCAGCCTTCCTATCCCATTTCGAATTTCTTTTGTTTTCCGGTACTCTAACAAATACTTTACTTCCGTATAATTTTAAATGCTTCGTGTCTGGTTTTTCATTTAAAAATATCTCATAAGGAGATTTATTTCTAACTAAGGTGTTAGCAATAGTTCTATTTTTTAAATAGGCTGCGGCGCAGACTACTTCTAGCCAAAATCTTCTTTCGATCTTAGACTCAGCTAACAAACACCTTGTACTATCCATAACCGTCCTATTGTACCTTTCTGCTGTACCGTTAAGCTCATGTACATAAGGTGGATGTTTCTATTTCAATTCCCTTTTCTCTACATAATTTATACATGTCTTTATTCAAATATTCAGTACCATTATCACACCTTAATTTCTTAATTTTCTTTCCAGTCTTATTTTCAACTAAATTTATATATTCAATAAATTTATCATGTACTTCGTCTTTAGACTTAATTGCATAAATTTTTGTTAATTTACTAAAATCATCAATAAAAGTTATGAAATACTTTTCTCCTTTATAACCTACTGTATTGTGTGGTCCATTCAAATCTGTATGTACTATTTCTAATATATCTTTCGCTCTTTTCCTATTATTCTCAAACGGGATATTGTGCATTTTGTTTTCAATACACGTAGCACATTTATAGTAATCTGATTCTATTTCGTTAGGCAAACCTTTCAAAACATGATTTTTACACATTGTTTTTAAATAGTTAAAATTAACGTGCCCTAGAGTTCTATGCCATTTTTCCTTTAAAGTCATTTTCTCATTTTTAACTGTCAAATTTGATTCTCTTGTTCTTTTTTCAATAAAACTAGTCATTTTATACATTCTATCTTTTTTCCAAGCTATCGCAATTAATTTATTATTTTTATTATAAATTTTAGCACTATCACCGATACATACCACTTTACATTTATCAGTTACTTTAGCAAAACTCATTAAATTTCTGTCCATATCTTTTACGTAAAATATATTTTCTAATTCTATATCTATCTCTTCATTAAACGTTTTGAATTTACTTTTTACATGACCTACTTTTGTTGCTTTCAAAATTCTACCGTCTCCTACTTTTACATTAATCGGTTCTTTCAATACAATTGCATCATTAAAATAATTTTCGTTATTTATCACGTGGTCTGTACAACCGCTATCTAAAATCCAATCTATCTTATTTTCGTTTACTTTACCGTTACTTTTATTCGCAGACATTATTTCTACTGAAGTGCTCAACACTTCGCTCTTCTCGGTATTTTGATGACCGCTGCTGTTGTTGTCACTGCCTCTCGCGCCTCGGCCATGCTGTCGGTATCCGCTCCTTCCACGCCGGTTGGAACTCGTTCCTCGCTGCTGTGTGTAGCCTCTGCCGTTGCCCCCTCCTCTCTGTGGCGCACGGCTTCCTCTGCCGCCTCCTTGCTGTGGCGCGCGATTCCCGGAATTGTTTTTCGTCGGGCAATCGTATTGTATGTGTCCTACACCACCACATACATAACATGTTCTTTTCTTCTCTTCTTTCTTAAACACAAAAGCGTTCGACTTTGAATTTCCATTTTCACTCTTCTCTTTTAGTTCAGCCATTTTAATCTTATTTTTCACATATTCCACGTTTTGTTCTTCTTCTTTTAACACATCGATTAAGTCTCCTATATGGCTCATCGAGTCTGGCAATGTCCTTAACATATAATTCATTTTTACTTTCTCCGTCACTTTTGCACCAGCTTCTTTTAAATCGTTCACTGATTTTTCAAATTCGTTAAAGAATTCTGTTGAACTATCAAAGTCTTTTAGTTACAAATTTTCTAATTTATTTCTACACAGTATCTGGAGAGCTGTTGATTCTTTCAAATATGTGCTATCGAATTTCTTCATAATATCAAACGCCGTTTCTTTATCACTTATGAATTCCATTTGTTTGTTTGAGATCGCACTATAAATATAATTTATAGCTTGCACGTCTTTTTCGTCCCAATCAACTTTGTCCGCATCCACTTTTGCACGTGTAACTACAATATCACACTTTTTCATTTTAAAATACATTAGTATGCGTTTCTTCCAATTGCTGTATTCTTGCCCATCAAAAATCGGTATTTTTACTTCCTGCATGTTTTCTTCCTTTTTATCTTCTTTAATTTCAATATCAAAAAACTCTTCTTCACTATCAGTTCCACTTGACTTTTCACTTTTTACTTCTCGAGGCTCTGTCTTTACACTCATGCGTTTTTCTTTGTTCTTGCGCTTACCATGCGCTAAACTTAAAATCACTTTTCCTTGTCGTGGAATTTAAAGTGTGTTACTGCTCTCACAAGGAGAAACAGTACCGCAACTAAAAATAACGACAACAACCAAGCATTCTGCTACCATGTTGAAATAATAGGTGAGGATGGATGAGACACAGGGCTTGTTCAAATAAGCCACTCTGGATTAACTATAACAACCTTTATTGTGCAGCTCTCTCCATAATACATCTGCTCTCGGCAGAGGACGGCGAACGAGTGAGTGCCCGCTTCGGCCGCTCGCTCTCGCTAGCTCTCCAGCTACGCTCGCGTGATGGCGCCACGCATGCGCTCTCTATTTCGCACGCTGACATAAATGTACACGTATTCTAACAACATATAAAGCACGATTAGTTGTTAGAGGCTTCCAACAAAAGGAATGTATTGAAAATGTCTATTCACCAGTAGGGAAAATGCAAACTTTGAAAATTTTATCGTCAAATTGTTGTAAAAACAATTTATACATAGAGCAAATGGACGTTGAAACTGCTTTTATGAATGGTCATGTAAAATACGAAGTATATGTTGATGAGCCGAAAGGTTATGTATCAGGTAAAAATAAAGTCTACAAATTAAAAAGGGCACTTTATGGTTTAAGAGAAAGTCCAAGAGCTTGGTATGATTGTTTTTACAAATATATAGAAAAGTTGAGTTTTGTAAGAAGTAATTATCAATACTGTCTATATGTAAATAACACAAACAAAGATCCAATATACATATTGGTTTTTGTAGATGATCTTTTAATATGTTGCGAAAATAAAAATATGATAGACGAAATTAAAGAAAGTTTAATGAAAAGATTTTCAATGAAATATTTAGGAAAAGTTGGAAATTATATTGGAATTGATACTGACCATAGTAAAGATAGAAATAAAATGACCTTAAGTCAGACAAAGTACATTGAGTCTTTGGCTGTGAAATACAATCTAGAAAATGCGAAGTTATATGATAAGTCCTATGGAAGCAAATTTAAAATTAGAACAAGCTAAAGAAATAGACGAGAGTATAAAGTATAGAAATTTGATTGGTGAATTGTTGAACATAAGTACAGGCACGAAGTCAGATATAACATATTCTGTAAATTACTTAAGTCGATACCAAAGCTGCTATCATGCAATGCATTACAAATATGCGATGAGAATATTGAAGTATCTATAGAAAACCAAAGATTTAAAATTGACCTATTATGATAATTTGCAAAATGAGACGTTAGATTAGGCACTATCACCGATACATACCACTTTACATTTATCAGTTACTTTAGCAAAACTCATTAAATTTCTGTCCATATCTTTTACGTAAAATACATTTTCTAATTCTATATCTATCTCTTCATTAAACGTTTTGAATTTACTTTTTACATGTCCTACTTTTGTTGCTTTCAAAATTCTACCGTCTCCTACTTTTACATTAATCGGTTCTTTCAATACAATTGCATCATTAAAATAATTTTCGTTATTTATCACGTGGTCTGTACAACCGCTATCTAAAATCCAATCTATCTTATTTTCGTTTACTTTACCGTTACTTTTATTCGTAGACATTATTTCTACTGAAGTGCTCAATACTTCGCTCTTCTCGGTATTTTGATGACCGCTGCCGTTGTTGTCACTGCCTCTCGCGCCTCGGCCATGCTGTCGGTATCCGCTCCTTCCACGCCGGTTGGAACTCGTTCCTCGCTGCTGTGTGTAGCCTCTGCCGTTGCCCCCTCCTCTCTGTGGCGCACGGCTTCCTCTGCCGCCTCCTTGCTGTGGCGCGCAATTCCCGGAATTGTTTTTCATCGGGCAGTCGTATTGTATGTGTCCTACACCACCACATACATAACATGTCCTTTTATCCTCTCTTCTTTTCTCAAACGTAAACGCGTTTGATCTCGAATTCTCACTTTCACCATGTTTTTTCTTAAATTCGAATTCCAATTTTGACTTCACAAATTCCACTGTTTTGTCCTTTTCAGCTAATGCGTCCACAATATCAACCATGTGTGACATACTTTCTGGTAGCGTTAATAAGAAGTAATTCAATTTATCTACTTTCGTCACATTTTCTCCAGCATTTTTTAATTCGTTCACTAATTTTTCGAAGTTATTATAAAAGTCTGTCGGGTTCTCACTTTCTCCCATTTTCAAATCGAGCAGTCTTCTTTTACACAATAATTTCACAGTACTACTTTTAACTAAGTAATTTTCATCCAACTTAGCAACCATTTTCTTTGCTGTTTCTTCTGAAATAATTAATTCTAGTTGTGTATTTGTCATGCTGTTCACTATATAGTTTTTAGCTTTTATCTCTTTCTTTTTCCACTCAACTTCTGTTATTGCTTCCGGTCTTTCATCATTTTCGATAACTTCACTGCACACTTTAAAATCCAAGAATAATTTTAACTTGTACTTCCATTTATCATAGTGTGTCCCATCAAATACTTGTAACGTGAATCCTTTGTTCTCCGATGCCATCTCGCTTTCAACAGGAATTTCCTTTTTAACTTCCTTATTTTCAATATTGTAAAATTTTTCTTCACTTTCAGTTTCACTTGACTTTTCAATTTTTACTTTTGGTTCTTCTTTTACACTCATGTGTTTTCCTTTGTTCTTGCGCTTACCATGCGCTAAACTTAAAATCACTTTTCCTTTTCGTGGAATTTAAAGTGTGTTACTGCTCTCGTAAAGAGAAACAGTACCGCACTAAAAATAAACCAGGCACACTGCTACCATGTTAATTTAGGATGTGGAAGGCAGGGTTCTTCAAAAAACCCACTCTGGTTAACAGCAACAACGTTTTATTCAATTACAGTACAGCTCTCTCTCTCTGATTACAACTGCTCTCGGCAGAGGACGGCGAACGAGTGAGTGCCCGCTTCGGCCGCTCGCTCTCGCTAGCTCGCCAGCTATGCTCGCGTGATGGCGCCACGCATGCGCTCTCTATTTCGCACGCTGACATGAATGTACACGTATTCTAACATGAGTATTTGACGAAACTAAGTCAGTGAAAAAGGCCTTTCTCTAGTATTTCAATACAACTCATAGATTAAGTGCAACTAGTTTCATTCTATTAATTATTGACAAGTAGTATTGCGTACAATGATAATCACGAATAGCAACCTTGCATTTATCGATTCATTTTATGAAATAATTTCGTGATGCTCCTATCATATCACTTCCCATACCGAAGTAAATTGATGAAATAGTTACAGGGGCTAGTACTGCACTAAAATAATCGATTAAGTACTAGAAAAAAGCGTGTAAAGGGATGAGTTTAAAAGAGGGTATTAATCCATCTCTGGGATGCACGAGGTAATATACGGGCGTCTACTACGGCCGGAGCAGCGCGCCGTTGTCGACGGACCCGTAGGCCGGCCGGAGCGCGTTGGCACAGGCTCCGAACAGGCGCGCCCGGCTTTTACTGTAGAAAGCTTAGGCCGCTTTCTACTAGAACCGGTGCTGCGCTCTGCCGCTGCTGCCATCTTCGGCACACGAATCACCGGCGGCTAGCTATGTAGTAGCCTTGCCTATACTCGCCGGTATTCCCGTACAACGCCGCTAAGGTTAACCTGAGCGACTTTAACTTACAATTTCCCCGTCGACGTTGCTCCTCTGGGAGGTGATGTCTCCGACTAGCTGCAGCTGCTGAAAAGGTAGAGGGCGGTATTCGGGGAGATAGAGAACGGTTACTCGCAAAATCAAGGGCTCGACACTAACGAAGTAAAAGTAAAACAAAGAAGGGTTTATTAAACGGAAAGGATGGCGCTAAGGGGCGCGAAGCCCGAACATCATCCACAAAATCGAAAGCGCAGGCCGGGACTTACGCGGAGCCGACCGGTCGCACGGCTGGCGTCACCGCGTCGCGAGACGCCACAAAATGGCCGCCACACGCTCGTACACGAGGCCGCTTGCCTCCACGCAAGCGGCATCGGATAGCCGCGAAACACAACTTACGCCTGGCCGCTCGCACGCAAACCTATGCGGCGTATAAAAGAAGGGGCGCAAAACTTACGTTTGCGCTGGCCAGCGCGTCCCACCACTCTCTCTCCCTCTCGTCCGTCGGGTAAGGCGCCGGGCCTCGCGGCGTACCACTCTTCGCTGCCGGCGAACCCTACTCTCTTCCTCCTCTCTTGCTCTCTCCTCCTCCTTCGTCCGTCGCTCTTGGCCGGGCGCACAACTGCAGCCGGCGTTGCACGGGCGGCTGCGTGATGGCGGAGAGAAGGCGCGGGGGGAAGCACGGGGCACTCTCCTCGGTGCAGCACTGGCGGAGCGCGTGGGCACGTGTGCACCTGTTGCACGGCAGGATCAGACTCACCAATGGCCGCGGCATCCCTCTCGAGCGTCGAGGCGTCGTCTTCCTTCTCCATGCTCCGCCTCTCGCGCGTCCCGCTTGGGCGCGCGGTGAGTCGCTATACGTGCAAGCGCGCGAGATTCAAATCTCGCTGCGCGGTGTATGCGACTACCCTACCTTATTCGTGCGCCCGTTACACCCCCCACCCAGATTTAGCGTACCCAGTACGCAACATCTGAAAAGAGGAAGGGCGCAGTAATAAGGTGAAAACAACGAGTTAGGTGGAGGCTCTTCCATTTATTTCAGCCGCTCGGGCATTGGCACCTATTTACACTATGTATAAGAAAAAATCTTTACCACCAAAAAAACTACATACAAAATATCTACAAAAAAAATATGTACAGCATTGCCCCTCGAAGGGAGGGGTCTTTTTGTCCATGAGCGTCCCTCCCCGGGCTAGCCACGGGGAGGCGCATCGGGTCTCGGGGGGTGCGTGGCGGCCCTAGGGTACTTGCGCGGCACCCGAACCCCTGGCCACCCGCACACGTAGCAGTAGCGGGGGCGTCCTGCTCCTGTAGGGTTCGGTTGGACGGGCGAGCGCTCCCTTGCGATGCCCATGTTGTCGGCCGCCCTCTCCTCAGCACGACGAGCCTCGTCCCAGCGGGCGTGCGGTCTGGAGCTCGGCCTCCTCGGCGGGGCGGCGCGCGCGGGCCTCTTCCAGAGCCCGCTCTGACGCGGCACGTAGGCGTGCCTCCTCTTCCTCCTTCTGGCACTGAAGGCGGGAGCGCCGCTCCGCTCGCCAGGTGGCGAGGTGCTCGGCCTCCTCTCGTTTGGCCGCCGCCATTCTGTGCCAGGAGGCGGCCTCCGGGTGAGGCTCTCCGCAGGCCCCCACGTACCGCTCGAGGGCGCCAAAGACCTCGGCGCGGGCCTCGTTGGCGGCGCGGTCCATCGCTTGGACGGTCGTCAGCCCGACGCGCAGCTCATACCAGGTGGGCTCGGGCGGCAAAAGGTGGGCCTCGGTTTGCGAGGCGGCGTCGCTCTGTACCCGTCGGGGGTAGCCGGCGGGGATTGCGCCGTGTCGTGGCATGGCAAGCTCCTCCTTGGGGACGCGGCACGCCTGGGCTAGTACCCGCCCGGCTCTCTTCGTGCGCGTCGGCCTCCTCCAAGTGGGGCTGCTCCCGCAGTCTCTCCCTAGTCTCGTCCTCGAGGCGCTGCCGACGTTGGCGCAGAAGGTGCAGCACCGCCTGGGCCACACCCTCTACTGGTTTGCCCAGGTCGAGGGTGATGAGCGCGGCCATCGCCTCCTCCAGCGTCTGCTCGGGAATCTCCAACATCTGAAAAAGGAGATCTCAGTTTAGGCCAGTGTAAATGTTATCAGCGCGGTGTTGTCGCACTTTTTATTTTGGGGAGGAAAGAAGCGCAGGGCTTGCAACGCTACGGAAGCTTGTGGGGACGACCGCGTCCCCTACCAGGAGCGTTCGGGGCTCTCTGTCCTGCCGAAGGTGGTTCGGCAGAACCCGCAGTTAGGCCGCGCGCTCTCAGGTGTCTCCCCCGCGTACTTTTGGGGATCACCCTGGTCTCCTGAGAGATGGGCGGTTCCCCCGTAGGCGCTGTTTCGGAGTCGTCTTCCACGTCGACTTCGTTCGACTCAGACGGCTCGCCATGGTAGGGCTTAAGCTGGTCTGCAGCCACTACCTCCTCGATTTGTCCCCCCTCCCCTATTAATTTATAGGTGTTGGATCCTAACACGGCCGTAATCCAATACGGCCCTTCAAAGTTAGGGGCCAATTTTGCCGCGATACCCTTCGCGGCCGAGGAGGGTGTGTGCCTGCGTTTCCAGACCCTGTCTCCTGGCTTAAAGTCTGGCTCTCGCCTGCCGGCCTCGTAATACCCAGCTTGGCGGTCTTGAGCCGCTGTCGCCTGAGAGGCGGCTCGTTGATGAAGGTTTGGAAGGGCGTCGAGCCGCTCCTTCCAACGAGCCAAACTTTCTTCTTGTGCCGGGGTCTCTGCTACGACCTCTTGCAGCCTACGCTGCGTACCAGGGGGCTCTGGCTGCCTACCGTAAAGCAACATGGTGGAGCTGACTCCGGTAGAGCTGTGCACAGCCGTGTTCATGGCGAAAAGAAGTTCCGGAAGCTTCTCGTCCCATGTGGTGTGTTACTCCTTAAGGTAAGAGGCGACCATCGTTAAGGTACGATTGGCGCGCTCCACCGGATTAGCCTGTGGGTGGTAGATGGGGGTATTGGTGTGATGCACACCTCGCTCCCTAAGAAAGTCCTCTACGACACGGTTCTTGAACTCGGTGCCGTTATCAGAGAGGAACACTGCCGGGCAACCGAATCGGAGGAGGACCTTCCGATCCAATTCTCCTACCACCGCCTTGGCGTTAGCTTTACCTATCGGCGAAGCCTCCGCCCACCTGGAGAAAAGGTCTTGAAACACCACAATGTATTCAAAACCTTTAGAGGTGCGAGGCAGCGGTCCGATTATGTCTCCAGCGACGACCTGACAGGGTCTGTCGACGAGTCGTCGACCCATGAGGCCGGCTGGAGCTCGTTGTTCTACCTTAAACCGCTGGCACGTTTCGCAGTTGCGCACGTACTCTTGCGTATCCGCATAGTAACGTGGCCAGTAGTAGTGCAGGGCTACTCTGGCAAACGTCTTTCCTCGTCCGAGATGACCAGCGGTGGCGTCGTCATGGCACTCTTGCAACACCTCGCGACGATGCTCTTCTGGTACTACCAGCTTCCAGGCATCCTCATCGCCGTCGAGGGTCGCGTCTACGTCCGGGTACGGTCGATAGCGGTAAAGGTTGCCCGCGACGAGCTTGTAGGTTGGAAAATCGTTGGGTTGCTCCCGGACCTTGGCGCTCCACTCTCGATACCACGTGTCCGCGGTGTCCGTCGACGAGAACACCGCGGCTACCTCCGGGCCTTCCTCATCCTCGTACATACAAGAGAGGGCGTCGGCCACGTTGTTCAAGGCGCCTTTTCGATGCTCGATCGAAAACTTGTGGCCTTGCAACTCCAACGCCCACCGAGCAAGCCTGCTCGTGAGGTTTTTCATCTGACAGAGCCATCGCAGACTGCTGTGGTCTGTCACAACCTTAAACTCGTAGCCTTCGATGCAAGGGCGAAACTTCTGTATCGCCCAGACAACCGCAAGGCACTCCCTTTCCGTGACGCTATAGTTTCGCTCCGCCGGGGTTAACACCCGGCTAGCGAACTCGATTACTCGCTCTTGTGCCTTTCCTTCCTGTAGCAGCACCGCGCCAAGGCCTACATCGCTCGCATCTGTCTGCACGATGAAAAGGCCGTTTGGGTCAGGGCGATGTGGGACCGGAGCGGTCATAATCATCGCCTTCAACAGCTCGAAGGCGCTTTGCTGCTCATCGAGCCACTCGTACTTCTGGTTCTTCTTTGTCAGACTCGTGAGTGGCTCCTGAATGAACTTTCTATACCACGATGAAGTACCCAGGAATCGGCACAGCTGCCTCAGATTCTGCGGCTGCGGAAAATTCTTGATTGGCTCAATCTTGGCCGGGTTCTGCCTCGTGCCGTCCCGGTTAACCAAGAAGCCCAAATATGCTACCTCTTGTTTGCAGAAAACACATTTTTCTGCGTTGAGTTAATCCAGCGGCGACGAGCCTTTCCAACACCATTTTCAAGCACTTCTTATGCTCCTCGAACGTCTCTGCGACTACGATGATGTCGTCGAGGTAGGCGTAGACGTAAGGCTCCAGCTCGGGTCCGAGCACTTGGTCAATGAGCCGCTGGAAGGTAGCCGGCGCGTTCGTCAGTCCGTACGGCATCCGCCGGAACTGGAACAGGCCCAGCCCCGGCACCGTGAAAGCGGTGATGGGCTGTGCCTTCTCCGCTAACGGTATCTGATGATACGCGCTCTTGAGGTCAAGTGTGGAAATGAACTTCGCCTTCCTCAATTTCCACAGAATATCTTGCATATTCGGCAGGAGGTAGGCGTCGGGTTCGGTGACTGCATTCACCTTCCGCAGGTCGTTGCAGAACCGTCGTGTGCCGTCGCTCTTCGACGTCATCACGACGGGGCTCGACCAACCATTCTTGGAGGGCTCGATGATGCCTTGGTTCAGCATCTCGCAAACCTGGCGATGCATCTCCTCCTGCACCTTATCCGGCACTGGATAATGGCACTGCATAATTGGTCGAGCGTTTCCTACGTGAATCTCATGCTCCACGCCTCTGATGCAACCTAGTCCTGGCGGAAGCTTGCCTAGGACCTCGTCCACCATGACCTTCAGCTCCTCTCGCTGAAGGTCTGTAGCGTCCTCGAGCCCAATTGCCACTACCGAACTAGGATCGGGGGTCAAGTTGGCTACTTCCAGCTCTACATAGGCTTCCGTCTCCTTACAGAATAGCCTATCCGTATCCGGGTCTAGTACGGCCCTGAACGCTCGTACAAAATTGGCCCCTAAGTAGCAGTCGGCATCTAAATTCGGCATTTTGGCGACTTGGATATCGCGAGTGAGGCCAGCCACAGTGATGGGCAGCATCACGTGGCCTAGCAAGGGGCTGCAGCTTCCATCCGCCAACCTTACCCCTCTCTTCTCGGACGCTACAAACTCCCGGTCCAGCGCTGTGGCTAGTTGGAGCCCGACAGAGCCCATCACCGTCGTGGATGCTCCCGGATCCAACAGCGCGCAGAGATTAAACTCGCCGACCTTAATTCGCAGCCATCACCTTGTTTCTGCGTCGGTCGGTTGCTTCGCCAAGGCCTCTCCTCGGTTCGCAACTGGCGAGGGTGCCGCGGACTCTTTCGCGGCAGGGCGGCTATCGCACGCGGCCAAAACATCTTCGGCTTTGGGAACCTCTTCGAGGAGGGGGGCGGTAGTGATCCCCTCTACGCGCTCCCTTTTCCGTTTCCCGCGCAATTAGGGCAGTAGCGCGCTATATAGCCGACAAGGCTGCATGAGTAGTAACTCAGCGGCGGCCTTGGCCCTTTTGGAGGGCTACCCCCTCGAGGCTTACGGAGGGCGCGGAGCCGTTTGGTGGGCTCGTCGCCTTCGCCTCCTGCCTCTGTTCTGGGGGCCTCCTTGCCCCGCCACGCCCTGATGGCTGGTTACCGCGCCCTCTGCGCGGTCCAGGGGGCGTATTTCGCCCGGAGCGCTCTCCTCCGGAGCCTCGCCGGTCGGAAAGACTCTCGCTCAGCACTCACCAAAGCATTTCCTCCAAGCCCTCCAGCTTGGTGTCCTTCTCGGCCACCGCGGCAGCCACTTTGCCTTCCTTGGCATCGCCTTTAGGCTTTCGTGGCGCGTCTGTGTTTGCCGGCGGTTTATACGCCATTTCAGGCAGTAGCGCCGCTGTTGGCGGGGGGGGGAGGTCGGAACGTCTTCGAGTTCTCCAAAGTTTGCTCCGCGTCCTCTGCCAACTCCAGTAGCTCCTCTATTGTACTGAAGTCTGACCTACGGACCATCGCTTGCAGCTGTGGCCATAGGTTTCGGTGCAGCTGGTCCAGCTGTTGCTCCGAGCTGGGAGGCGGCGATATTTTCCTCACTATCGCGATGAGGCACGTGATATAGTCTCTCACGGCCTCGTCCGCCCCTTGGGTACGGTTTTTCGCCTCTGCTATCAACCGCTGCTGGTACCTCTTCGTCGTCCCGTACCAGCGTTTCGCTGCAGTTACGAAATCTTGCCACGTGGCCCATTTCTCCTTCTTGTTACGGTACCACGTGGCCGCCGTGTCAGTAAACAGCTCTGACAGCGACGACAACACCTCTTCTTCGGAGAGGTTTGCCAGAACTCGACAGTCCTCAAGCCTCGCTAGGAATACGTCGATACTCTGGCTCTTAGCGCCAGAGAATCGAATTTGCCATTTCCTCACGATTTGGCCTATATCTCGCGAATGGAACATACTCGACTTCGACAAGTTCCCTGTCGCGCCTGGCGCGCCATATGTCGGCCAGCTCGAGCCTCTCGCCGAACCTCGGCGGTCACCCCCCACCCAGGCTGTGTTTACTCCTTGTAAACCAGCCTGACCATCACGCCGAGCTGGCGGTGGTGTCGATGGCGAACCGATCCACGCATCGTTGCCGTTGACGGTGATTGCACGTTGTGACCTTGCCGGGGTTCCGCAATGTGCGTGCTGGAAGCGGCGTGTCGCTGTTGGTTCAAAATCAGATCCTCCAGTGACCTGACTTTCGCTATTAGTTCCGCTAATAGCGAGCCGACTTCCCGAGGAATGTAAAACTCGGAGCCGTCCTTTGCCAGGAGGCGAAGCATCTCTTCTGGCTGCGCTTACTGTTCATCGCTGTCGTCGTCGTTTTCGTCGCTCTGATGTTGTAGGGGTTGTTGCGTGCGTTGCTCCTTACGTTGTTGCGTGTCTTCGGTGTTCCTATTACTAGTTGTGGCGTTTGGGTGTGGTGAGTGCTGGGTATTGGACACGGCCTCCGCCGTCGTCCTACGCAGTATCTCTAATTTCTGCTCGCTTTTGAGTACTACGTCCAGGGGGTGTAGATCCCAACTGGAGGTTTCGACGGAGGAGCCGTCGTCTTCTGCCAGCATTTTTTGCAAGAGCTTTTCTCTTAGCTCCATCCGCCGGGGAATTACATCTCCCGGCCCTTCCGGCTCCTCAAACCCTTGAGGCGCATAATTACCCAGCACCCACTGGCTTAGCCTGTGCATCCTCAAGAAAGTAGAGTCTTGTCGCCTCAATTGCAACTCAGACAGGTGGCTGTCGATCTCCCTTGAAGAGATCGACCACGCCCAATCCTCCACAGCTTCCTGAATGTTGTACGACATCATTCGCTGGCTGTGTGTGTGCAAGGGGATTCCTCTTCAATCCCGTAAATTTAAAATGCTTTCGCACGGCCAGTGGTATCCTTCACAAGGTACCTACTGGATTACCACTGGCTCAGGAAGTAACGATCTTCGCAACTGCTGGTTTGGTTTTCGAACGCTAGGGCGGGGTAAACTCGCTTTTACGCGCCCGCTTAGAGGTTTCGTCGCTTATTGCGTAATGCGCGAGCGATTCCGCGTTCAAAAATAAGATTTTAAATTTTCAACCATTTGCGCATGCGCAACACCGAAATTACTGAATGCACCCACCTCCCCGTGAGATGGGTAATTGAAATCGCGATAGTGATTTTTCACTTTTTATTTTCGGTTTTACGCATGCGCGGATCCCAAAATTACTATGCGCGTGTTCTAAACTAATTCCCGCGTAAGCCTTTACGCGAGTTAACCCATTAAATAAAAAAAACGGCGAAATCCTCCAATTCACCAATCGGGTGTGAAATCCGTTACACTTTACTCCCCGGCGTGCACGTGTGTTGACGCGCAAAGAGATAAAACGCTAAACCTATTTTAATCCCTAATATAATGAATAATTAATAAATAATTAATTGCTAACTAATCTCTTTGCTGTCCTCACTATGTACTTCAACAAATGCTCGGCCTTCGCAAGCAATGTTCCTCACTAAGTACATGCAGGCCGGGTTATTTCCACCAAGCGGGGTTATGAACCATCAGTTGGTTACCCTTGCACACACTATACAGTTTTATAATAATTAATTATCACCGCGATAATTAATTATTCGCAACGCGTGTCCGACCTGTTTCGAAAATTAGCTAACTACTATAAAATTCGCCGTTCCCTAATCTAATGTGCTGCAACACATTAATGGGCGCCAGTTGTAACGGGGTCAGTTTAAAAGAGGATATTAATCCCTCTCTGGGATGCGCGAGGTAATATACGGGCGTCTACTACGCCCGAAGCAGCGCGCCCTTGTGGACGGACCCGTAGGCCGGCCGGAGCGCGTTGGCGCAGGCTCCGAACAAGCGCGCCCGGCTTTTACTGTAGAAAGCTTAGGCCGCTTTCTACTAGAACCGGCGCTCCACTCTGCCGCTGCTACCAACTTCGGCGCACGAATCACCAGCGGCTAGCTATGTACTAGCCTTGCTTACACTCGCCGGTGTTCCCGTACAACGCCGCTCAGGTTAACCTGAGCGACTTTAACTTACAATTTCCCCGTCGACGTTGCTCCTCTAGGAGGTGATGCCTCCGACTAGCTGCAGCTACTGAAAAGGTAGAGGGCGGTATTCGGGGAGATAGGGAACGGTTACTCGCAAAATCAAGGACTCGACACTAACAAAGTAAAAGTAAAACAAAGAAGGGTTTATTAAACCGAAAGGGTGCGAAGCCCGAACATCATCTACAAAATCTAACGCGCAGGCCGAGACTTACGCGGAGCCGACCGGTCGCACGGCCGGCGTCACCGCGCCGCGAGACGCCACAAAATGGCCGCCGCATGCTCGTACACGAGGCCGCTTGCCTCTACGCAAACGGCGTCGGATAGCCGCGAAACACAACTTACGCGTGGCCGGTCGCACGCAAACCTACGCGGCGTACAAAAGAAGGGGGGCAAAACTTACGTTTGCGCTGGCCAGCGCGTCGCACCACTCTATCTCCCTCTCGTCCATCGGGTGAGGCGCCGGGCCTCGCGGCGTGCCACACTTCGCTGCCGGCGAAGCCTACTCACTTCCTCCTCTCTTGCTCTCTCCTCCTCCTTCGTCCGTCGCACTTGGCCGGGCGCACAACTGCAGCCGGCGTTGCACGAGCGGCTGGGTGGTGGCGGTGAGAAGGCGCGGGGGGAAGCACGGGGCACTCTCGTTGGTGCAGCACTGGCGGAGCGCGTCGGCACGTGTGTATCTGTTGCACAGCAGGATCAGACTCACCAATGGCCGCGGCGTCCCTCTCGAGCGTCGCGGCGTCGTCTTCCTTCTTCATGCTCCGCCTCTCGCGCGTCCCGCTTGGGCGCGCGGTGAGTCGCTATAAGTGCAAGCGCGCAAGATTCAAATTTCGCTGCGCGGTGTATGCGGCTACCCTACCTTATTCGTGCGCCCGTTACAAGCGATAAAAAATTTAATCACGTATAATTCTCGTAAAATCAAAATAACCCGTCGATTGTCGACTTTGGCTACGGTTTTCGGGTGTTTCCCGTATTTTATCTCAAACTACGAGAAACATCATTTAATTTTGGAATTTCTTAGTTGGTTTTCTTTAAGAAAATGTAAAATTTACCTGCTTATTTAAGTTTATAATCTTAAATATGAGAAATAGATAATTGTACAAGACTTGTGTAACGGCTATAATAACAACATTGTCGCAACCCAGATAGAGGTATCCAATATTATTGCAGCACATAAAAATACAGTTATTTTTGCTTATAGAAAATATTTCAAGAATACAATACATATAAGAATGGTGAACACAATTTCTTTTCTTGTTTGCTAAATTTGGTTGCCTCAACCTCAAATGTATATGTTAATATATGAGAAGTAAACTGTAATTCAAGCGTTCGGTTGATATTTATTAAAATATGCAAACAAAATTTTTCTGTTTATGTAAATTTAGATATTTAAATACGGAAAGTCAATAATAATACGAGAGTTATGTTAGTAAAAGATATAATAATCTCATTCTTGCGTCGCTGATGAAAATCAAATCATTACGAAATGTATATCGCAATATTCTGTTATTCTAATTTTCTTTACCATGAATATACCCAGCTGTGTATAAATTAAGATTCTTTTGGTTTAGTTGAACTGGAATTCAATATTGATTAGAGCCATCTTCTCGCGACCCACACATATATTCAATGATAAATTTTATTATGGATATTAGTCGGTCCAGGGGCGATCTGGTAATTATTCACTAGCGACGATGACAATTATTGGTATCCATCAAAACCTAGCCAGAAGCGGATAGTGAAAACATGTGTCTTTCTAAAGTCAAGGTAAGACTGGTTTTATATAATCTGTGTATTTCTGATATGATTTTCAGAATAAATATGTATACATTTTCCTGTTTATTTAAATTTAGATACTTAAATATGAGAAGGAAATTATAGTACAAAACTTAAGTTGAGGAACGGCTATAATAACCACATTCTCGCAACCCAGATAGAGGTATACAATATTTATTTAGAACATAAAAATACAGCTACTTTTGCTTATAGAAAATAGTTCAAGAATACTACACATACGAGAATGGTGAACACAATTTATTCTCTAGTTTGCTATAAATTTGGTGGCCCAAAACTAAAGTGTATATGAGCAGTTCTCTGGAAGATCGTGAGCAAAAAATTTGTTTTCCTTTGTTAACCATCTAAATGTCTTCCTAGGCATCCCATGAATGCCACTGAATTTTTCAGATTTTTTTGGACCCTGCAAAAAGAAGCTGTGGCGTCATATATATGACCAGATCTAGCATTTTTAGCTTTTTTGCTTATTTTCAAGTCTAAATTACTCCAGAACGATGCCATTATTACAAAAAGTGATACATACATTTTTGCTTGCAAATTTTCTTATTTTTCAGAAGAACATTATTTCAAAGTCATTGGAAAAAGTTTGAAGGACATTTTGGCGGTTTTAGGCCTTAAAATGAGCTTTTTAAACGGCTCGATCACAGCTAATGCCATAAGCGCATAGTCCCTAAAGTAGTGTAAAGTAATGTAAAAATGGATTTTACCACCAAAAGAAATCCAAAATCAGCTATTAATTGTCGTACTCTTCCGAGTCAATATCTTAATTAAATTAACTTATTATTAGACCAATATTACTTCTTATGTATACGCATGAAAACTAATTTTTTCTTAGCGCTCAACCAAATTATCTGGTTTCCTAGCTCTCGTTCGGGTTGTCTGGTTTCGTAGCGCTCGGCCGAGTTGTCTCGTTTCTTAATATTTTTGTTCGTCTATATGATATGAATACATAGAATGATTTTAAAACCTTTTAAAATATAGTTATTTAATGTTTTAAATGAATCTTCTAAAATTTGTTGATTACGTTTTTATGACATGATTTTTAAATAATTCAAAAATATTTTGAAATATAATGTTGAAATATTATAAATAAGGCTTTCAAAAAGGTTTTGAAATATTTTATTTGACCTTTTTTCAAAACCTGCATATTTTTCCAATATTTTAAAGGGATTTTAAAATATATCATTAAAATGTTTGATATAAATCTATTAAAAATGTTTTTAAATAACTAAATAAGATATTTTTCTTTGTCTTTATAATACATATTTTTAAAATAATTTATAACGATTTTAAAATATATCGACGAAATATGTCAAATAAGAGTTTTAAAAATATTTTAAAACATTTTATGAAAAATTTTTTTTTTTCGTATACGAACTATCTATTTTTCAAATAATTTAAAACGATTACAAAACATAATTCTAAAATATTTTGAAAATATCATTTTACAATATTTCACAATCTTTTTTTAAAATAATTGTTTTTGTTTTCATAAAAATATATTTTCGAAATCATTTAAAAACATTTTAGAATATTTCTACAAAATATTTTCGAATCTTTTATTAATATATTTATAAATAATATTTCCTCAATATTTTAAATTATTTTCAATAAAATCTATTTAACAACATCTTTTAAAAATCTCTTTAAAATATATTAATAAAATATTTTAATATGATTAAAAAAAATGTTCCTACAACATCTCAGAAATATTTAAAAAATCTTTTGAAATATTTTAAATCTTTCGAAATATTTTGTGCTATTAGGATAGAGCTCTTTACTTCAATATTTAATTTTTCAGAAATATCACAGTTTCCTAGGAATAAATATTTGGTTTTGCACAATTATTCACAGTTTTTTAAGCGTTTCCATAGAAATACAGAGGATTACCTAGTTCTTGCCAGATTATGAAAACAGAGTATTGAAATTTTTTTGCTAAAACTTCTTATATGTTGAAGACTTCTGCTAATACTGTAAAAGCATTGATTTTTATTTTAACTTAATTTGGCTACAGTACGATTTAGATCTGTTAGATTGTACAGTAATAAAAAAATGTACCGATTGACCTACTTCTCGCGACCATCTTGTATTCCGGCTTAATAGAGTTTAATAGAGAAATAAATATTTTGTTTTGCATAATTATTCTTTACATCAATATTTAATTTTTCAGAAATATCAGTTTCGTAGTAATAAATATTTGATTCTGCACAATTATTCAGAGTTTTCTAAGCGTTTCGATAGAAATACAGAGGCTTACCTAGTTGTTGCCAGTTATGGAAAATAGAGTGGGTCAATTTTTTTGCTAAACATGCAGATATGGCGAAGACTCCTGCTAATCCTCCAACACTGTCATTATTTATTTGAACTTAATTTAAGCTTAATTAAAGCTCGATTTAGCTACAGTACGAGTTATACCAGTTAGATTGCACAATAATATATTACTGTACTGATTGACCTACTTTTCGCGACCTTCTTGTATTCCGGCTTAATAGAGTTCTTTACTCCAGGATTTAATTTTTCAGAAATATTCACAGTTTCCAAGAAATAAATATTTTGTTTTGCATAATTATTTTTTTTTTGAGCGTTTCCATAGAAATACAGAGGATTATCTTGTTCTTGCCAGAGTTGGAAAATAGAGTTGGTCAATGTATTTCTAAACGTGCAGATATGTCAAAGACTCCTTCTAATCCTCTAACACCATCAATATTTATCTGAACTTAATTTGGATATAGAAAACATAAAGGTACCGATCTACCTACTTTTCGCGACCTCATGTAGTCAGGCATAACAGAGTTCTTTACTTCAATATTTAATTTTGCAAAAATATTCACAGTTCCCTAGTAATAAATATTTGGTTTTGCACAATTATTTTAATAGGGGTACAATATAGACATTTCGAAATAGATTATTAGAAACAGGTTATGTTTGCTTTAAGACCGTATTGATTAATTATTTACAATAAATTGGGAAATTCACGAAGGTGTTTCCTTGCCGTTACGAACAACCGACAGTAATGTGCAAATTACTCCATCATTATGTTTCTGTTTTTTATTTACGTAAAACGAGAAGCTTGTTTTTAATTCTACAACAAAAATTTGGTTTTTAATTCTTTTGATTTTCATTGTTGTTTGTCGGGTTCATATAGTATTCGATTTTGATGTCAGCCTAGCATTTTATTAAAAAAAATTTGTAACGCGACAATATTTAAGAAAACTAAGGAATCTCATAACAGTTGTGAGGTATTCATTTTTCCTATAAATTTTGTTCATCAAATATATTTGATGCCTAAGCTGCAGAGGTTACTGAAAATTGTTGGAAATTACGTTTGGAATAGCGTATGGCAAGTACGAGGGTCATTTGACAAGTACCTAGCCTCACCGCCAAATGGTGCCACTATCGCACCAGAAATACACTACAGTGCAGTATCTTCCTGTAAATGGTTACAGACGAAATTTCAGCCGGATCGGAGTTGTAGTTTATTTTTGAGAGCGTGTGAAAGCAAATGTGTCCGTTGATTTTTGAAAAAATGGAGAAAGAACAATATCGGTCGGTGATTCGATTCTTGTTTTTGGAAGGGAAATCGCGCAGTGAAATTAAAGAACGCTTGGATGCAGTGTATGGGGATGCTTCTCCTTCGATGGCGACCGTTAAATTTTGGTATAACGAGTTTCGACGTGGTCGTACGTCGGTTTTTGATGATCCACGCCCAGGTGCTCAGAAAACAGCCACTACGGAGGAGAACGTGACAAAAATACACGATATCGTTTTGTCAGACCGCCGATTAAAGGTGCATGAGATAGCTGCAATAGTAGGCATCTCAGAAGAACGCGTGTGGCATATCCTACATGAGATTTTAGGCATGAGGAAGCTGTCAGCAAGGTGGGTGCCGCGTTTGCTGACTGCAGACAACAAGCGCATCCGTGTGACCAGTTCAGAGCAGTGTTTGGAGCTGTTTAATCGCAATCCAAAAGAGTTTTTGCGTCGTTACGTGACCGTCGACGAAACATGGATTCACTACTACACTCCGGAGACCAAGGAACAGTCAAAACAGTGGACCTTACCCGGTGAACCTGCTCCGAAGAAGGCGAAGACGGTCCCGTCGGCCGGAAAGGTGATGGCCACTGTTTTCTGGGATTCTCAAGGTGTGATTTTTATTGACTATCTGGAGAAGGGCAAAACGGTCACAGGACAGTACTACGCCGAACTATTGAGCCGATTTGATGCCGTGTTAGAAGAAAAACGGCCCCATTTGTCTAAAAAGAAAGTGCTTTTCCACCACGATAATGCACCGGCTCACACTTCTGCACTCGCCACGGCTAAATTGGTCGAATTACGCTACGAACTGCTGCCCCATCCACCGTATTCTCCAGATTTGGCTCCGTGTGACTTTTTTTTGTTTCCGAACCTAAAAAATTCGCTCGCCGGGAAGAGATTCCACTCCAATAACGAAATAATCGCCGCCACGGAGGCCTATTTTGCAAACCAAGAGAAAACATTTTTTTCAACAGGGTTAAAAAAATTGGAACACCGCTGGACCAAGTGTATTCAACTAAAAGGAGACTACATTAGTAGGTAAGCTAGGAGAGTTCTGCCTCCCCCCACCACTCGGCCACCGGCCGCCCTGTGCAGCGCTCTGATAGGTTGAAAGGGGGGAGGTGAGGCTCCGCCAACTTTCGAGAAGCTTCCATATGTAATGACGTCATCAAATAAAATTTATCCGTATTTTATTGTCACATTTTTGCATGACGGTCAAATGTTTATTTACGAGCGACCCGGGCGGCGGGCGGCGGGCGGCGGGCGGCGGCGGCGGCGCGCGCGCGGGGACTAGCATCTTACCGCGTTGACAAGCTGGACGACAGCGGGGATGAGCTGATTCGCGCGGAGATGAGCGTATCATCGCGGTGGTCAGCTGATTTCCGCGGTCATTAGCATATACCGACCCGCGTGTAAGTATATTTACCGCGTTGATGAGCGGACTTTCGCGGGCATTAGCCTACCGTCGCTGGTAAGATATTTACCGCGCGTTTATTTTTTTCGACGTGACCTGCCGGTTTGATGTGGCTCTAAATCAGTAAATGTATTTCGGCTATAGCATGCTATCGCATCTCTTCGTTGTTCCGATATTCGTAGTTGCCTTATCGCTATTAATTCTAAGAACTCCAGAGTATTTCAATTGTGTTCTCATGGCAATCGTTTCCTGACAACGACTCACAAAACTTAATAGTATTTCATGTAATTTGACCCGCTAAATCAAAATACTGTTTTGGTTAACTGAATATACAAACGATAAGAGTGGCGGCGTCGATGGAAACCCTAGATATAATAATTATTGAAGTGACTCATACAAAGGAGGCAAGACGAAGAGTATTTCACTCTTGCCAGTAACCCCGACACGGGCGACGTTATCGCATGCTGTGCAGGTTGAAACGTGCCTTCTCGTGCGAGTATTTTCCGGGCATTAGTCTATCGTCGCTGGTAAGATATTTACAATGGCCTCATTGTTTTCAAAAAAGCTACTGAGAAAGAGAGAGAGAGCGCGAGAGAGAGGGCGAGAGAGATGGAGAGAGAGAGTTTTCGAGGTGGGTGGCCTGCATCTATGATGTGTAAGTATATTTCAGCTGGCCCGACACAACAGGATGTATAGTTTTATCTCGAGTGTGCTTCATGCGTCAATAAGGTCGTATTTTTTACGACACTGACCCTTGCACGTGTGTGCGTGTGCACGTTTGACGAAGCGTTGTTCCTTTTTCACATCTGGAGTGCGTGTATAGTGCCGCTAGTCTTTTCGATGCTCACACTTTTTTTATAAGATGTGTATTTTGAATCTCAATAATGTTTCGAAGCCGGCAACCCCTACACGGGCGGCGTCATCGCATGCTGTGCAGGTTGAAACGTGCATCCCGGTACGAGTATTTTTCGGGTATTAGTCTATCGTCGCTGGTAAGATATTTACAATGGCCCCACTGTTTTCAAACAAGCTACTGAGAAAGAGAGAGAGAGAGAGAGAGAGAGCGAGATAGAATAAGAGAGCGAGAGAGAGTGAGAGAGCGAGAGAGAGTGAGCGAGCGAGAGAGAGTGAGAGAGCGAGAGAGAGAGTGAGAGAGCGAGAGAGAGCTAGTAAGTATATATATATATATAATGAAAGTTGATTATATATATACATACAATCAATCTTCATCTATTTTATATATTTTATAATGCCCCCACGGTAGAGTATCTGTTTCATTTGGTATGAGATATCTCTTATTGTCATGTGGACTTAGAGCTAATTTTGTTTGTTTCACAGTACGCACTACATGAGCTTTAGACTGTATGATACACTGATGTCTGTATTGTGTAGTTGAATTTAGTAAACACTGATGATAGTCGTCGAAATTGATGGTTTTGCTGACAACTCCACTTTTCACACCTTTAGCTTTTTTCATATGGTCTTGGCCATTGACGCGTACACTATACATTTTACTACGTAGTCCAACGAATTCTGTCATAATGCAGCCATTGCACTCATCCTTCATTAATCCTACAACCTTCTTATTGGCTTGTGGAATTCCAAATACATTATTAGATGAATAGTCCGAGGTATCAAAATTTGCAATATCCCTCTTAATCATTTCATAAATATCATCATTTCTTATTTCATATATTAAGCTGTCAGTGTCAGTATATAGTAGTTTACAACGGTCCTCAAATTTCGTTTTCATATATTTGTAGTGAAAATCGTATACTAAAGTCTTTGATAAATCAAGTACACAAAGTCCTACGTAAATTGGCTTGTTAATATACACTTCAGTTTTTGCTAACTCTACAATAACAAGATTTTCATCGATGATAGTACTGCTTTGAAATTCTGGCTGTGCAATACGAGCTTCTGCTCCATATCGACCTTCCCATTTAGTTAGTAATTTAACATTAACTCTTTTTCGCACATTTTCCATCGTCTTTCCAAAAACGGCATTATTGATTAATTTGTAGAGATTTTTTTCAAAATCATTTTTAGCTGTTTGTCGCATTCTACTGTTTAAATCAATGTATTCTTTGAGCCAGGGTCTTTGATTAAATTTCAGTATTCTATGAATTTTTTTGAGTTTTAATTCATTTTCTAGAGCTTGCTTCAAATTGCGATAGTGTAGAATGTATCGCGATTTCTGCTCAACAGTCGTAAGAAGTTTAGCTTGTGAGGAGCCTGGTGGTTTCTTGTGCTCTGGACAAAATGGTAGATCTTTATGTGTATCGTGTAAATGTTCTGGATATTCCAAGTCCACTTCAAGTATGTAACTAACTGAAGCATTATCCGGAATATTGAAATTTATTCGTTCTACATCATCAATCCATTCAAAGCCGCCGTAGGGTAAATATTGTTGCATAGCCCAGCCATAGAGATTATTTACATCAAAGTACATGAGATATTTGGACTCCTTATCTACTTCATAATCATTGCCCATATATTTGTTATTGGCTCGAGCATAACGGTTGGAACATTGACTCACTCCACCTCGTATACCGCGTTCAATGAACATAATCTGATCAATATCTGTAAGTAATTCTAGTTGTATTTTCGTATACTTGAGCATAGCATCCCAAGTTAAGCCTGGAGTTGTGTAATAATGCGCCGGATCTAAACCGTAAGCTTTCAGACAGCTATCGCGAAAATTTTCAAATACTTCTACCAAAAGTAGAACATCTGTTTTTAAGTACAAGTCTGAATATTCGCCCAAATTTGATATATTAAATGCTGTCCAAACTTTTTTTGCATGTTCATAATCCTCATTTGATATGTGGCAGCTATTTAGTTTACTGTAGAATTCATCTTTCGATGGTAGCTTTGAAACTTCAAGTTTTTCCTCAGAGTCTAAATAATCATATGGAAAGACTCCTTTTCGTTTGAGTAATTGAAATTTCTCTTCAGTTAATAGTTCATCTCGTGAGAACTCTTGCCGCAAAATTCTAAGTTCCTCGAGGTATGATGATAGTTTATCCAGCGATGATGCCATGAATCGGTAGGAATCGATAAATCTAAAGTTGATGTCACTACCATCAATGTGTTTAGTAAACGAAATGAAGCGTTCTTTATTCACTGGTAAAAGATCTACTCGTCCAGGAAAGCTATTGGCAATATCCTTTATGAGAAAATGTGAGTCATAGCCGGTTAAATTATGAAATACCACTGGAATACTATGTGAATCTTTATAATTGAAATTGCAATCTTCGTGAGCAGCACCTCGATATCTAAAACATAAGAAAAAAAAAAAAAAAAAAAACATAAGAAAAATATGTAAAATTTCTGCTTGAAGCATATTTAATTTTCTTTTAACTTTACCTTCCAGTCAGATGACAATGATCTCGTACACGCTTCTCTGCTAAAGGTTTATCGCAAATGTGGCATAATGTTGTATTTCGAAATGCTTGTTCTTGTTTTAAATTTAATGTTTCCATTGGTACTATGAACTTGAAGATAGTCTCAAATTTTTTTTCTACCAGACTTTGCAGCTGCTCTGCAAACCATTTAGCAGGATCTTTTCCTCTGTAGCTACTGTAGTGAGATAGGGAGTCATCATAACTGCACTTTAAATAATATCCAATACTAAATGCTTCATGTTCTTGATAAGCATTTCCAATTTGCACAGCTTTTAGAAGGCACTCGAAATCTGCGTATATGGCGAATGGAACTTTTTCTTTATAATTAAAATTTTTAAACTGTAAAATTTTGTCTCTTGGTGTAGGCAAAGTTACTTTGTACTTGTTGAGTTGCATACAATCTTGTTCATGTAAGTTCAATTTAGAATCATTTCTGAAATAATGTAGACATCGATCACAAAAATATTTTCTACCATTACGTTTTGAAAGTTGTGTACATACTAAACGCGATAAATCTTTGATCCAAACATAGTGGAATATCGATAAATCATCTTCAAAGTTTTCCTCCTGTTTACTTTCCTCATCATCTACGTAATAGTTTTGTAGAAGAAGAAGGTTGATATGTGTTTCCTTCTTACATGATGTTATGTGAAGCGGCAAAATTTTAAAATTTCCACTAGACTTTTTTAAAATATAAACGTTAACCGAGATGTTATTTTGTTTTTCAAATTTCGGAATTTGTTTAGGACTCATAGGAAATTGTATTCCATTAAAATTCAATTCATTCTTATAGACATTATATGATGATATTCGGTCAGAGTTATGTGTAGGGTGCAAAGCCGACAGTATTGCCCACTTGAAACATGCATCATCGAAATTCCGTACATTGATACATGCATGTTTCTTTTGTATTTGCGGAGGTAGACTGATGTATGAGCCTCCGCGCATCGGATTATATTTATTAATGTGAACAGATAAATTAAGAATCTGTCGAAGTGTCCAGCCAGTTCAGCATGCTATAGTCGAAATATACTTACTGAGTTAGAGTGACGCCATACATGCAGGCCACCTCGAAAACTCTCTCTCTCTCTCTCTCTCTCTCTCTTTCTCTCTCTCTCTCTCTCTCTCTCTCTCTCGCTCTCTCACTCTCTCTCGCTCTCTTACTCTCTCTCGCTCTCTCTCTCTCTCTCTCTCTCTTTCTCAGTAGCTTGTTTGAAAACAGTGGGGCCATTGTAAATATCTTACCAGCGACGATAGACTAATACCCGAAAAATACTCGTACCGGGATGCACGTTTCAACCTGCACAGCATGCGATGACGCCGCCCGTGTAGGGGTTGCCGGCTTCGAAACATTATTGAGATTCAAAATACACATCTTATAAAAAAGTGTGAGCATCGAAAAGACTAGCGGCACTATACACGCACTCCAGATGTGAAAAAGGAACAACGCTTCGTCAAACGTGCACACGCACACACGTGCAAGGGTCAGTGTCGTAAAAAATACGACCTTATTGACGCATGAAGCACACTCGAGATAAAACTATACATCCTGTTGTGTCGGGCCAGCTGAAATATACTTACACATCATAGATGCAGGCCACCCACCTCGAAAACTCTCTCTCTCCATCTCTCTCGCCCTCTCTCTCGCGCTCTCTCTCTCTTTCTCAGTAGCTTTTTTGAAAACAATGAGGCCATTGTAAATATCTTACCAGCGACGATAGACTAATGCCCGGAAAATACTCGCACGAGAAGGCACGTTTCAACCTGCACAGCATGCGATAACGTCGCCCGTGTCGGGGTTACTGGCAAGAGTGAAATACTCTTCGTCTTGCCTCCTTTGTATGAGTCACTTCAATAATTATTATATCTAGGGTTTCCATCGACGCCGCCACTCTTATCGTTTGTATATTCAGTTAACCAAACAGTATTTTGATTTAGCGGGTAAAATTACATGAAATACTATTAAGTTTTGTGAGTCGTTGTCAGGAAACGATTGCCATGAGAACACAATTGAAATACTCTGGAGTTCTTAGAATTAATAGCGATAAGGCAACTACGAATATCGGAACAACGAAGAGATGCGATAGCATGCTATAGCCGAAATACATTTACTGATTTAGAGCCACATCAAACCTGCAGGTCACGTCGAAAAAAATAAACGCGCGGTAAATATCTTACCAGCGACGGTAGGCTAATGCCTGCGAAAGTCCGCTCATCAACGCGGTAAATATACTTACACGCGGGTCGGTATATGCTAATGACCGCGGAAATCAGCTGACCACCGCGATGATACGCTCATCTCCGCGCGAATCAGCTCATCCCCGCGGTCGTCCAGCTTGTCAACGCGGTAAGATGCTAGTCCCCGCGCGCGCGCCGCCGCCGCCGCCCGCCGCCCGCCGCCCGCCGGCCGGGTCGCTCGTAAATAAACATGTGACCGTCATGCAAAAATGTGACAATAAAATACGGATAAATTTTATTCGATGACGTCATTACATATGGAAGCTTCTCGAAAGTTGGCGGAGCCTCACCTCCCCCCTTTCAACCTATCAGAGCGCTGCACAGGGCGGCCGGTGGCCGAGTGGTGGGGGGAGGCAGAACTCTCCTAGCTTACCTACTTACATTGAAAAATAAATTTTATTTTTTGTAAAATTTTGGTGTTTTCATTTGTAGGCTAGGTACTTATCAAATGACCCTCGTATTAGAAAAAAATTGTGAATTTAAGCGAAAGACATTATATTTCAAAAGACTGATATTTCATCATACGCTGTCCCAAATGATGATTTATGCGCTGGCTAGGACAGAAATTACTTGCTATCGTTTATGTTAATGGTTAGTTAATTATTTACAACAAATTGGCTAATTCGTGAAGGTGTCGTTTTTTTTTCCTATACTAGTAAACCACCGTCATTTGCAGATTGTTTTAACCTCAAATTTTTATTTTTCAATTACATAAAATAAGAAGATTGCTATTTGATTGTAAAACAAAAATTTTGATGCTGATTGTTTTTATTGCTAATTACTACTTGTGGGGTTCATATAGTACTAGATTTTGATGTCCACCCAGCATTTTACTAAAAGAAAATTAACTAAATCGATAATCATTCGATTTTATTCTTCAACGCTACAATACTTAAGAAAACTAAGGCGTCACATAACATATGGGAGGTATGTGTTTTTTTATAAATATTATTCTTCAAATAAATTTGATGCCTACGCTGCATATGGCTACTGAAAAATCTTGGAAATTATGTTTGGAACAGCGTATGACGAGAATTAGAAAAAAATTGTGAATTATAGCGAAGAAAAGTATAAGTCAAAACGTAGGTTTGAAATTTATTAGCAAAATCATTAATGCAACGTAATATTAGCGGATATTCCTTCATACACTGTTCCAATCGATGATTTTGGCGTTGGCTAGGTGAGTTATTAATTGTTATCATTTATGTTAATGAATAATTAATTATTTACAACAAATCGGCAAATTAACGAAAGTGTTTCCTTGCCGTTACGAGCAACCGACCGTAATTTGCAAATTACTCCAACATTATGTTTCTGTTTTTTATTTACGTAAAATGAGAAGCTTGTTTTTAATTCTACAACAAATATTTGGTTTTTAATTCTTTTCATTTTCATTGTTGTTCGTCGGGTTCATATAGTATTCGATTTTGATGTCCAACCAGTATTTTACTAAAAGGAAATTAACTAAATCGATAATTTGGTTTTTAATTCTTTTCACTTTCATTGTTGTTCGTCGGGTTCATATAGTATTCGATTTTGATGTCCAACCAGCATTTTACTAAAAGAAAATTAACTAAATCGATAATCATTCGATTTTATTCTTCAATGCTACAATACTTAAGAAAACTAAGGAGTCACATAACATTTGGGAGGTATGTGTTTTTTTATAAATATTATTCTTCAAATAAATTTGATGCCTAAGGTGCATAAGTTATTGAAAAATCTTGGAAATTCTGTTTGGAACAGCGTATGACGAGAATTGCAAAAAAAATTGCGAATTAAAGCGAAGAAACGTATATGTCAAAATGTAGGTTTGTAATTTATTAGCAAAATCATTAATGCAACATAATATTAGCGGATATTCCTTCATACATTGTTCCAATCGATGATTTTTGCGCTGGCTATAAGTGAGTAATTAATTGTTATCGTTTATGTTAACGATTAATTAAATATTTACAACAAATTTGCAAATTCACCAGGGTATTTCCTTGCCTATACGAGCAAACGACCGTAATTTTCAGATTGTTTTAACTTTACATTTTATATTTTTCAATTACATAAAATGAGAAGCTTGCTATTTGTTTGTAAACTAAAAATTTGTTTGCTAATTGTTCTTATTGTTAATTAATGCTTGTGGAGTTCATACAGTATTGGATTTTGATGGCAACCTAGCAGTTTATTAAAAAAAATTCAAACAATAAGATAATTTTAACGATTTTTCTCTGCAACGCGACAAGATTAAATTTATGAAATCTAATGCATCTTATAACATTTGTGAGGTATGCATTTTTCCTATAAATTTTATTCTTCAAATATATTTGACCCTAAGGTGCATATGGTTATTGAAAATTCGTGGAAATTACGATTTGAATAGCGTATGGATAGAATTCGAAAGAAATTGTGTATTTAAGTGAAAAAAAGTAAATGTCAAAAGGCGAACATTTCATCATACACTGTTCCAAACGATGATTTATGCGCTGGCTAGGTGAGAAATAACTTGATATCGTTTTTGTTAATGATTAATTAATTATTTACAACAAATTGGCAAATTCACGAAGGTGTTTCCTTGCCGTTACGAGAAACCGAGCGTAATTTGCAAATTACTCCAAAATTATGTTTCTGTTTTTTATTGACGTAAAATAAGAAGCTTATTTGATTGTGAAACAAAAATTTTGTTGCTGATTGTTTTTATTGTTAATTACTGCTTGTGGGGTTCATATAGTATTCGATTTTGATGTACATCGAGCATTTTACTAAAAGAAAATTAACTAAATCGATAATCATTCGATTTTATTCTTCAACGCTACAATACTTAAGAAAACTAAGGCGTCACGTAATATTTGGGAGGTATGTGTTTTTTATAAATATTATTCTTGAAATAAATTTGATCCCTAAGCTGCATATGGTTACTGAAAAATCTGGGAAATTATGTTTGGAATAGCGTATGATGAGAATTAGAAAAAAATTGTGAATTAAAGCGAAGAAAATTATATGTCAAAACGTAGGTTTGAAATTTATTAGCAAAATCATTAATGCAACGTAATATTAGCGGATATTCCTTCATACACTGTTCCAATCGATGGTTTTGGCGTTGCCTAGGTGAGTTATTAATTGTTATCGTTTATGTTATTTATGTTAGTTCTTTAATTCAATATTTAATTTTTCAGAAATATTTAAAGTTTCCTAGTAATAAATATTTGGTTTTGCAGAATTATTCAGTATTTGGGGTTTCCATAGATATACATAGCAGTTCCTAGTTCATGCCTGATCTGGAAAAAAAATTGAAATTTTTTTGCTACACATGCAGATATGTCGGTGACTCCTGCTAATCCTGTACACCATTAATATTTATATGAACTTATTTTGCATATAGTCTGATTTATATCAGTTATTAGATTGGACAAGAATAGAGAAATGTACCGATTGACCTACTATTCGCGACCTTCATGTATTCCGGCTTAACAGAGTTCTTTAATTCACTATTTAATATTTTGGAAATATCAGTAATTTCTTAGTAATAAATATTTACATGTGCATAATCATTCAAGATGTGTTTTCAACGAATTCATAGATATACATAGGATTTCCTAGTTCTTTCCTGATTTGGAAAAAAAATTGAAATTTCTTTGCTACACATGCAGATATGTCGGTGACTCCTGCTAATCCTGTAACACGATTAATATTTATATGAACTTATTTTGGATATAGTTCGATTTATATCAGTTAGATTGGACAATAATAGAGAAATGTACCGATTGACCTACTTTTCACGACCTTCATGTATTCCGGTTTATCATAGTTCTTTAATTCAATATTTAAATTTTCAGAAATATTCAAGATTTCCTAGTAATAAATCTTTGGTTTTGCACAATTATTCAGTTTTTTGGGGTTTCCAAAGAAATACGGAGGATCACCTAGTTCTTGCCAGATTTGGTAAATAGAGTAGGTAAATTTTTGCTAAACATGCAGATATGTCGAAGACTCCTGCTAATCCTGTAACACCATTAATATTATTTTCAACCTAATTTGCATATAGTTTGATTTATATGAGTTATATTGGACAAGAATAGAGAAATGTGCCGATTGACTTACTTTTCGCGTACTTCATGTATTCCGGTTTAACAGAGTGCTTTAATTCAATATTTAATTTTTTAGAAATATCAGTAGAGTCTTAATAATAAATATTTACATTTGCATAATCATTCAAGATGATTTTTCAACCAATTTATAGATATACACAGGATTTCCTAGTTCTTGCCTGATTTGGAAAAAAAAATTGAAATTTTTTTGCCACACATGCAGATATGTCGATGACATATACTAATCCTGTAACACCATTAATATTTATATGAACTTAATTTGGATATAGTTCGATTTATATCAGTTAGCTTGGACAATAATAGAGAAATGTACCGATTGACCTACTTTTCGCCACCTTCATGTATTCCGGCTGAAGGGGGCTAGATACCTTTTTTCTCTGAAATAAGAAGTCGCATTTTAATACATAAATGTAAACTAATTATTTCATACTTTTTACATATAAAAGTGGGTATATTTACCTTACCTTAAAACTTTCTCTGATGGGCCTTCTATATGGTCCAGAACCATAGTCATCGATGAAACAAGTTTTTTCACTAACCGTAAGCTTTGAAATTTTCCTGTGGATGGATTGACTCCAGATTTGAACTAAATTACTTCTAAATAGTATAATTCTCATATGAGTGTAGGGATTTTTGATCTAATGAGAAAAAAAAAATTGTGCTGTTTTTCAAGAGTTTTTTTTTAATTTTTTAAAATTTTTTATATTTTTTCATAATTTTTCTAATGTAAAAATTTTTTCCGACATTTAATCCTAAATCCCTACACTCATATGAGAATTATACTATTCAGGAGTAATTTAGTTCAAATCTGGAATCAATCCATCTACAGGAAAATTTCAAAGCTTACGGTTAGTGAAAAAACTTGTTTCATCGATGACTATGGTTCTGGACCATATAAAAGGCCCATCGGAGAAAGTTTTAAGGTAAGGTAAATATACCCACTTTTATATGTAAAAAGTATGAAATAATTAGTTTACATTTATGTATTAAAATGTGACTTCTTATTTCAGAGAAAAAAGGTGTCTAGCCCCCTTAACAATGTTCTTTAATTCAATATTTAATTTTTTAGAAATGTTAGTAGTCTCTTAGTTATATATATTTACATTTGTATATTTATTCAGTGTTTTCAACTTTTTCATAGATATACATAGGATTTCCTAGTTCATGCCAGTTTTGGAAAACAAAATTGAAATTTTGTCGCTACATATGAAGATATGTTGAAGACTCCTGCTAATCCTGTAACACCATTAATATTTTTTTCAACTTAATTTGCATTTAGTTTGATTTATATTAGTTAGATCGGACAAGAATTGAGAAATGTGCTGATTGACCTACTTTTCGCGACCTTCATGTATTGCGGTTTATCGTAGTTCTTTAATTCAATATTTAATTTTTCAGAAATATTCAAGGTTTCCTAGTAATAAATCTTTGGTTTCGCACAATTATTCAGTTTTTTGGGGTTTCCATAGAAATACAGAGGATCACCTACTTCTTACAAGATTTGGCAAATAGAGTAGGTCAATTTTTTTGCTAAACATGCAGATATGTCGAAGAGTGCTTCTAATTCTCTAATATCCTCAATATACACGGTGACCCATTTTAATCGCCGCACTCGGATTTCTCGGAACCTAAGCCAGATAGAGAAAAATGGTTCAGACAAAAGTTATAGGGGACAAAGGGGGCCACATAATGGCGCTAACGTCTTTGACCTTGAACTTGACTTTTGAGGTTATTTCAAGGTCAAAGTGGTTTTTTCCTATGGAAACACGTAGTTTTGACACCGGATTCAGAAAGAGCGGGAAATTTTACGTTCAAAATCATATTGAGAAATTTTTTCCAAGGTCATTTCAAGGTCAAATCTAGGTCAAACTCAGAAAAGTCCGTTTAAAATCGTATTTTCCATGAACCACAGGCTAAGCTGGTTCAAATTGATCGTAGGCTTAATAAAGGAACCCACACACCCAAAACCCACACACTCCAAACCCAAAACTTACACATCCTAGTAAACAACTCAAACTCGCACATCCTAACCCCATACTTCACCATCAGACTTTTGTTTATGGTGGTATTTGCTATTTTTGAGAAACAACCCACTAGAAGAGCAGATATACAGGATAGGATTCGTCGAGCATGCGCTGCCATTCCGAGACAAACTTTGCAGAACACAGTTCGCCATTTTCAAAGGCGTTTGACTATGTGCCTTGAAGCAAATGGTCGTAATTTCGAACACTTGCTTCGAGGTTGAATAAAAATTTATTTACATTAGTGAGAGGCGAGGGGACTCACTATAATCAAGCACCCCGAACAGTGAGAGGCAAGGGGACTCACTATAATCAAGCACCCCGAACAGTGAGAGGCAAGGGGACTCACTTTAATCAAGCACCCCGACCAGTGAGAGGCAAGGGGACTCACTTTAATTAAGCACCCCGAAGGAAACAATCCTTAGTACGTCCACGTCGTTGTTTCTGGGTAGCGCAAAAAGTAAGGTTAATACATTTATAACAGAAGCTTCAACAATCTTAAAGTTTCCGTTAAAAAATCATTTTCCCCTTGAGAAAAATTTTTCAGGGTTCAGGATGTGTGGGTTTGGGGTGTATGGGATTAGCATGCGTGGGGTAGGGATGTGTGGGACTGGGGGGTGTGGGGTATGGTTGTGGGACCGGGGTATAACAGTTCAGCATGTGAGGGCATGAAGTGTATGGGGTTAGGATGTGCGAGTTTGAGTTTTGTTTACTAGGATGTGTAAGTTTTGGCTGTGTGGGTTTGGGGTGTGTGGGTTTCTTTATTAAGCCTACGATCAGTTTGAACCAGCTTAGCCTGTGGTTCATGGAAAAAAACGATTTTAAACGTCCTTTTCTGAGTTTGACCTAGATTTGACCTTGAAATGACCTTGGAAAAAATTTGTCAATATGATTTTGAACGTAAAATTTTCCGCTCTTTCCAAATCCGGGGTCAAAACTAGGTATTTCCATATGAAAAAACCACTTTGACCTTGAAATAACCTCAAAGGTCAAGTTCAAGGTCAAAGACGTTAGCGCCATTATGTGGCCTCCTTTGTCCGCTATAACTTTTGTCTGAACCATTTTTCTCTATCTGGCTTAGGTTCCGAGAAATCCGGGTGCGGCGATTAAAATGGATCACCGTGTATATCTTAACTTAATTTGGATATAGTTCGATTTATATCCGTTAAATTGGACAAGAATACAGAAATGTACAGATCGACCAACTTCTCGCGACCTTTATGTTGTCGTCATAACAGAGATCTTTACTTCAATATTTAATTTTTCAAAAATATTCACAGTTTCCTAGTAATAAATATTTCGTTTTGCAGAATTATTTTCAGTTTTCTCTCCGTATAAATACAGAGGATCACCTAGTGCATGCCAGATTTGGAAAATAGAGTATGTCAATTTTGTTGCTAAACATGTAGATATGTCGAAGTCACCTCCTCATCCTATAACACCATCAATATTTATTTGAACTTAATTTGGATATAGTTTTGATTTATATCAGTTAGATTGGACAAGAATAGATAAATGTGCCGATTGACTTACTTTTCGCGTACTTCATGTATTCCGGTTTTACACATTTTTCCAGTATTTTTTTTTTTTTTTTAGAATGGCCTATCTTTTTTCTAAGAAGGCGTTAGGATCTATAACTCTGCAGAGGTTTATGGTGAGGTATTATCTACAACATCTACAACTTTCAAGAAAATTGTGAAAACATCAGTTTTAAGAGTAACGAATTCAATGCGATAAAATACTTCAATATGCTCCATAAAGAGCTAAAGAAATTAAAAACTGTTCAAAAAAATAACAAACCATATTAAGGATTTGGATAAAAACTAATCACATACATGAATATTTTTTTTTTGTTTTCTTCTTTAATATATATAAACGAGTTTATAAAAGTTAAATTTTGTTAATTTTGTAAAAATCAAAACTATGTATAGGCTTTATGCACTTCTATTGGACGCCAGCTATGTCATATATTATGTCTTTTATATCTTTATATTCTGGTGAACAAAAATACCAATCTTAGAATAAAGACATTTATTATAAGTTAGCCTGTCACAATTTCACAAAACTCTCAACTTCAAATTTTTGTAAAACACGAGAGTTGATCTGACAGCCTTCTTGTTGCTTAAAAAACAGGAAGTTCTATAATTAATTAAGCCAGATACCAAAACTAGTTAAAATATATTGTATGCAAAATGATTTAATAGCAGGGCATGTTAGAATAGAGGGGAAAGGCATATTAAGTACATCTCAATCATGTAAATAATGACTCTCTTCCTCTCTCTCAACATCCGTCAAACTCGGTACCAAAAACTTTCATGGGAGCTTAAATATTTTTGTAAAACAATCAACACGTTTTCTAAAAAACTAGTTTTTTAAGTATGTTCTAAGAACACAATTTGTCTAGTTCTTTTATTTCTTCTAATCACATTTATTCAATAAGCACTTTCTATAAATGGTAATAATTTTTTTTATGACTGTAGAAATAATGATATTGTTAATAAAACTTTCTACGAAAGTATAAAATAAGGCAAGTATAGAAGTTTTTTCTGTATAATCTACTACAAATGGTAATAATTTTTTTCATGACTGTACAAATAATAATATTGTTAATATAAAACTTTCTACGAAAGTATAAAATAAGGAAAGTACTATAGACGTTTTTTCTGTATAATCTATAAAATAATAATATTTATGATTTTTAAAAGAAATCAAATAAATACCAGTCAAAACGGCTTTCACTTCTTTGAGTCATTGTATGTTGAAAAAATTAACACCTATAATAATCCGAAAATCGAGCGCGACGTGGATTTATTGAGTAAATCAAATGATATTACCACATTATAGCGGCATGACATAATCACATGAATGCCAGTCCGTGAGAATGAGACGGTCGTTTTCAAAGTGCTCTGTAATCAAACGAAGACACATTTGGGGCCATACAAGGCTCTCATTCATCAGCCAAAAATATGGGTAAACACAAGGAAGGAGAGTGACAAAGAAAAACTCAAAGAAGAAAGGGCTCAACTTAGGGATATTAGGAAAGAAAAAGGGAAGAGGAGAGGGAAAAGAAGTTGAAAGTGGCCGAGGAAAGTAGGAAAGTAGTAAAATAACATAGTCTAATTTTGTACGTTTATAGTGAATTGGATTAAAACTAAGAAAATTATATAACACAATAATACAAAATAACTTTTCAAATCTATGAAATGGCCACAGTGGAGATGGGAATAAAGTACTATATGCAACACGGGACCAAAGTCGATCATTCCCTTAGGTGATCACTGAGTGAACTCACCCACGGGAATAATCTGCGACTTTAGCCCCTCGTTACATAATGTACTACTTAAACCCAAGTAGATGATGAACGCCAGTTCCACGCATATAACGAAGTTATGTAGACGTGCGATGTAAGCAAGACTTTTATTTCCAAAATTCTTAACCTCTATAACTTGACTCCCTTATATGCGTGGACCTCGCGGTCCCGGCTACATGGGTTTAAAAGTTATTTAAATAAGTGCCTTGCTCATTGTTGCATGCCTACGTGACTCCCTTATATGCGTGGACCTCGCGTTCCCCAGCTACTTGGGTTTAAAAAATATAAAAAAATCGTTTTGCTTATTTTTTCATGTCTACATGACTCCCTTACATGCGTGGTCCTCATATCCTCCGCCTACATGGGTTTAAAAATTGTTTAAATAATTGTCTTGCTTATTAATGTATGTCTACGTAATTTCCTAATATGCGTGGACCTCGTATCCTCCGCCTAGTTGGTTTTAAAAATTGTTTAAATCTTTATCTTGCTTATTCTTGCACGTATACGTAATTCCCTAATATGCCTGTCTGGATCTCGCTTCCCCCAGCTACTTGGGTTTAAAAATTATTTAAATTATCGTGTTGTACTTCTACGTAACTCTTTTACATGAGGGGACCTCGCGTCCTCCGTCTATTAATATTAATAATTGTCTCGTTTAGTTTCGCACATCTACGTAACTCCGTTGTATGTGTGGCCCTGACGTCAGCCGCGTACTCGTGCGCTCGCCGTTTGAACTCATAGGTTTGGAATTTTTGAGATTTTGCCGCCCCCCCAGATGCTGCCGCCCCTACGCCATGGCGTCGGTGGCGTATGCGGTAATGCGACCCTGAGTAGAGCATATACGGATCTGCAATAAGGCTAAAAAATTAATTAAGGAGAAGACGGTAAGGTGAATGCAGAAAGTGGGTTTAATTGAAACGGAAGAAACGATTAGAGTCAAATTAAGGGAAATTCTAAGAGGTGATCTGATGGTTGAACTATGCGAATACAGTAGGAAATTTGAAAAGATTGCGAAGTCGGGGACGGATAGACTTGAAATATAATGAGAAAATGGGAAACATAGCATAGGTTTAGATAGGATGGGGGAAAAGGCCGGTAAGCGATGCGAGAACCTCTAAAGAAAACTCTGTGTTATTAGCGTAATTATTACATACAAATGTAAGGAGGCGAATAGGAGAATAGGAAAATAGCTAGAAGTAAGAGAAATAAATAAATCAAAACCGAACAAAATGTAGAAAATATATATACAAAGTAAATATTTAAAGTAAAATGTAGGTTAGTTGATAAGAAGCGGGATAAGATTGTAAAAAGATATGTAAATCTTAATAATAATAATAATGTAATAAAGTATTTGGAAAATAAATTTTTATTATTATTATTATACTTAATTTGTATATCTTGTTATACATTATAATGAAGGGATTTGTAAAAGTCCGTAAGATGTTTTGCCAATACAGGATACACGTGGGCGAGCCAATAAGATTAACACATTTAGGTCTAATACATTTAATATTTCTTTTATTGAACGATCTATCACTTTTTTACATGCAATATATTCAAGCATTATATTATTTTATGATCAAATAATATATCCTTCGTATTCCACATTAAAACTAGTACTAAAGTAATAGTGAATATTAAAATAGTTATATTTTCTGCTATGATTGAGTAACTTTAACTTACAAAACTTATATTACTTTGTAATCTATTACTTTGTATTTCATACAAAACTATTAAAGCACATTTTTTTTTATCATCAAATTTTCTTTAGAAATCTAGTATTAGATTTTTTTACAACTATGACTTCGTTTTTTTAAATAAAAAACTATTAAGGCATCATATTTGTTCACTAATAAAATAATCTAGAGTTTCGTATCAATATCATAGGTTAATCAAACGTTCAAATAAATGATTTTTTTCTTTTATCATTTCGAGAGCATTTGTTATACAAATTAGAGAATCTGGTTCTCATGGCTGTCTCTCCACCAACATTCAAACATGGATAGTTTTGAATCGCTCTTCTCATTTCTTTTGAGCTGGGATATGTATTATTTTTAAGATGTTCGCCGAAGGAGATCTCAAACGCATGGAGTTCGAGTTCTGTCCACTTTTTACGAGAAACTTTGGTATCTTTATTTGAAAAAAAAATAATATGATGTAAATTTTTTAGTATTATAAGCAATTAATTGAAATGATTTCTGTATACAAAATATGTGCGAATATGACTTATACTAAACTGTATATAAAAAATATCGACGCCTCCTGTTCATATAATTCTAACTCATGGAAGAGTGCAACATAATTCTAACTCAAAATTCTATGCAAGATAATTCCAACTCGAAATTTCGTGCAATATAATTCTAACTCGCAACTCCGTGCATTAAAATTCCAATTCGGGCCAATACAATATAATTTCTATTCAAACTCACAGTGCAATATGATGCTAATTCGTGCGGCAAAACAATATAAATCTAATTCAAATAATCCTGGACATTATTTCTTATGACAAACAATTCTATACTAAAGCACTTCTAATAACACGGGAGAGAAATAGTAGTACCTTATTTATCAATCAATCTGATGTTTTACATATACTGACATTCATACGTAATCATGAAACGGAGGTATAAACGCAAAAAAAACACGATTTTTCACAGAAAATAGGGGTTACTAATTAAATAAGCTTTACTCGAACATAAAGAAACCACCTTTAAAAATTGAAATAGATTGGGTGCACGGGGAAACGGGCTCTCGAAAACAAGCTTCTTACGCGTGCTTATATTCAAAGCGAAATTACTGGTCAAATCAAAAGTAGCTTAAGCCTACCAAATTTTTTTGTCAAATGACTAGTAAATTTTTATATGTAGTAGTACAATATAATGTACTATATATGAACCTATTATACGTTATGATACATAAAAATAACCACAATACATGCGATAGATATGCGTGTAAAAAAAGGACCCGATTTACGGTTTTTATGAAATTAAATTTTAAATTTTCTGATGACTTGATATTTTCTTCACAGAAAAAGATTTCACATCTCAAATGCTATACTCTCTAGGTGGTTTTATGAATAAACTATCGATTTTCATTAAATGACGAGGATAAATGCTTTTCTCTCCATAACAGCCTATCGAGGGAGCAGTACGAGGAGTACATACGAGAGTACAAAGAGTACCAAGAGTACATACGAGAGTGCAAAGGGTACAAAGAGTACGTCCTAGATGCACAATATAATATTTAAACCTAAGTAGCCGGGGGATACGAGGTCCACGCATATTAGGGAACAACGTAGAAATGCAACAAAACGATTATTTAAATAATTTTTTAACCCATGCACCTGGGGGATACGAGGTCCACGCGTTTTAGAGAATTACGTACACGGAAAAAAAGTAAATCTTGCTGTTTTGCAGAAGTTAAATCAGCTAGGTAAGGAAAAAGTAGAAACTGCTTTAAAAAAAGTAGAATTCACTTTTTTTTTTAATTTTAAAAGTAAAAACTACTTTTTATTTGAAATGCATATCAAAGCATAATACCAATCTTACCTTACTAAAAAGTGAATTGTACGTTTTTTGAAAGCAGTTTCTACTGATACTTATGAAAGTTAAATAAACTTGCTTTTATAAGTTGAATCAACTGTGTAAAAGGTAGGATTTACCTTTTCTCCGTGTAGACGTACAACAGTAAGCAAAAAAATAATTTAAATACTTTTTAAGCCCAAGCAGCCGGAGGATACAAGGTCCACGCGTATATGAGAATTACGTCGACGTGCAATACGATTATTTAAATAATTTTTAAACCCAAGTAGCCGGGGGATACAAGGTCCACGGATATATGGAAATTATGTAGATGTGCAATAACAAGTAAAACAATTATTTAAATAATTTTTAAACCCAAGTAGGCAGGGGATAAGAGGCTCACGCATATTAGGGAATTACGTCGAAGTACAACAATCACTAATACGGTTATTTAAATAATTTTTAAACCCAAGTAGCCGGGGGATACGAGGTCCATGCATATATGGAAATTATGTAGACGTGCAACAATAAGCAAAACAATTATTCAAATAATTTTTAAACCAAAGTAGACGGGGGATATGAGATCCACGCATGAAAGGGAATTACAAAGACGTACAAAAACGATCTCCTGTCCCCCGGCTACTTGCGTTTAAAAATTATTTAAATAATCGTATTGCACGTCTAAGTAATTCTCATATACGCGTGGACCTCGTATCCCCCGTCTACTTGGGTTTCAAAATTATTCAAATAATTGTCTTGCTTATTGTTGTACGTCTATGTAATTCCCTTACATGAGTGAACTTCGTATCCCTCGCCTACTTGGGTTTAAATATTATTTAAATAATCGTATTGCTGATTGTTGCACTACTATGTAATTCCCTAATATCCGTGGACTTCTTATCCACCGTCTGCTTGGGATTAAAAATTATTTAAATAATAGTTTAGCTTATTGTTGCACTTCTACGCTATTCCCTAATATGTGTGGACCTCTTATCCCCCGGCTACTTAGGTTTAAAACTTATTTAAATGATCGTATTGCTGATTGTTGTAATTCGACGTAATTTCCTAAAATGCGTGGACCTCGTTTCCCCCGCCTACTTGAGTTTAAAAATTATTTAAATAATTGTTCTGCTTATATTGTTCCACTTCTACGTAATTCCATAATATGCGTGGACCTCGTATCCCCCGGCTAGTTGGGTTTCAAAATTCTTTAAATAATCGTATTGCACGTCTACGTAATTCTCATATACGCGAGGACCTCGTGTCCCCAAGCTACTTAGATTTAAATAGTATATTGTGTACATAGGGCACAAAGTAGGCCTTTGTAGACCGTGTATGGACTCGTTTTCGGTTCGCCAAATGCACTCGCGTTCGGCTCGTACTCGCTCACTTACGGTTCGTAATACAAACGCACGAGGTCAAAAGGCCCACTAAGCCCTAGGTGCATACCATATTTTTTGTAACTTATTTATTGATTTTCGGCGTTTTTGTGCCTAAAAAGCAAAGGCTAAATTGATTTTTACTTTATACGACAACGAAATATTCGAAAAAATAAATAATAAAAAAACTTGTTAAGAATAATCAAAAATCTGATACAAATTTGTGAGAATGTGAAGATGTTTATTTTCAAATAAAAATAGTATACTGGATATATCTCTGAATAAAAAAGTCATAAAAAACATGAATTCACAAACTGATAGTGGATTTATCTTAATTTTTGCAGTTTTACGGAATTTTAGAATTGGGGGCGCAAAAGTATTTACAAAAGATACTTATGCGCCCGCCGGGCAAATATAGTATTTTTGTATCCAATTAGTCAAAAAAGTCACTTTAGAACCTCTTTTTAGGCCGAATAACGTATTTTCCTCCCGCTCTTGCGGGAGGCCTCGCTAGACGCTCGAAACGTTCGATTTTCCGTTCACTTTTCTACGCAGAAAATGGTCCTTTTTCATGCACGCGTTGAAAAAAATTATTTAAATAATCGTATTGTTGATTGTTGCACTTCTACGGAATTTCCTAATATGCGTGGACCTCGTATCCCCCGGCTGCTTGGGTTTAAAATTATTTAAATAATCGTGTTGCATTTTTACGTAATATACTCTTTGTACTCTTATATGAACTCTTTGTACTCTCGTATGTACTCTTTGTATTTTTATATGTACTCTTTGTACTCTCGTATGTACTCTTTGTATTTTTATATGTACTCTTTATACTCTCTATATTTTCTTCTTTTAAGGGAGTAACGAGAGCACAAGAGAGTATAAGAAAGTACATTAGAGTACCAGAGATTATTTTAAGAGTATTTCTTGTGCACATTGAAGTGCTTACTATGCCCCCTTGATAGGCTCTTATGGACAAAAAGCATTTTTCCTCGTCATTTAATGACAATCGATAATTTGTTCATAAAACCACCTAGAGAGTATAGCATTTGAGCTGCGAAATCTTTTTCTGTAAAGAAAATATCAAGTCACCAGAAAAATTAAAATTTAATTTAATAAAAACCGCAAATCGTGCTTTTTTTACACGCATATATGAGGCGTTTCACGTCAGCTCTCCAGGCGCGGCGCGCGAGCGCGAAATCATGCTGTTTTCAGCTTGTGTTTGAAGGGCTAAGATGTATCTAAAAAAAATAATCCCCAAGTGATTTCGATGTATTTTTTCCTCAGCTATCCGATGGTGCTATTAGTTTCTCAAAATTTTTCAATTCTAACCTCAAAATGACATAAAACGTGTTATATCTCAAAAACTATATTTTTAATATTTTTTTTTTACCTGCTAGATCGAAAGAGGAGGAAATTTTACATGGATATAGCCTTTTTCTACATAGGGGTTCTTTGATTTTTTCGACATATTATTCAAGAAATACTTAGAATTGAAAAATTTTGAGAAACTAATAGCACCATCAGAATGCTGAGGAAAAAATACATCGAAATCACTTGGGGATTATTTTTTTTAGATACATCTTAGCCCTTCAAACACAAGCTGAAAACAGCATGATTTCGCGCTCGCGCGCCGCGCCTGGAGAGCTGACGTGAAACGCCTCATATATCGCATGTATTGTAGTTATTTTTATGTATCATAACACATAATAGGTTCATATATAGTACATGATATTGTACTACTATAAATAAAAATTTACTATATATTTACTATATATAAAAATTTACTAGTCATTTGATTAAAAAAATTTGGTAGGCTTAAGCTACTTTTAATTTGACCAGTAATTTCGCTTTGAATGTAAGCACGCGTAAGAAGCTTGTTTTCAAGAGCCCGTTTCCTCGTGCACCCAATCTATTTCAACTTTTAAAGGTGGTTTATTTATGTTTGAGTAAAGCTTGTTTAATTAGTAACCCGTATTTTCTGTGAGAAACCGTGTTTTTTTGCGTTTATGCCTCCGTTTCATGATTATGTATGGATATCAATATATGTAAAACATCAAATTAATTGACAAATAAGGTACTACTATTTCTCTCCCGTGTTATTAGAAGTACTTGAGTACAGAATTGTTTGTCATAAGAAATAATGTCCAGGATTATTTGAATTAGATTTATATTGTTTTGCCGCACGAGTTAGCATCATATTGCACTGTGAGTTTGAATAGGAATCATATTGTATTGGCTCGAATTGGAATTTTAATGCACGAAGTTGCGGGTTAGAATTATATTGCACGAAATTTCGAGTCGGAATTATCTTGCATAGAATTTTGAGTTAGAATTATGTTGCACTCTTCCGTGAATTAGAATTATATGAACAGGAGGCGTAGATATGTATATTGAGCTGGAAAAGCCACTTCATAAGCCGGCGTCGAAAATATTCCCTTATTTTGTCCCTAATTTGTCATGCAAATCCTGATTTTGACGCTTCAGTTGTTTCCGAGAAACAATGGCTGTTCTAGCGTAATCTTACGCTGGAGAAACCACTATGATGCTACGGCTCAGCAATTGATGATAGCGACACCGGATTTGGCCTAGATTTTGTCGCTAATTCGTTGCTCGAAGATGCCATAGATCCCATGTCCCAAAAATGAACCGCTGTCCCAAAAAATGACCAGGGGTTACGCGCATAAACAAAAATGATAAAAATAAAAAAATATTAATTTTCTCATAATTACACAATTTGTCGCTAATTTGTCGCTCATTTTTCCTGCCCATCCCGATTTTGTTGCTAAAATCGTTACCGAAAAAAAAAATCGCAGCTGTAGCTCCATTTTTAAGCTTGAATAACTATACCTTCGTACCCCTCTCAGCGATTAAGGGGACAAGCCATGGTTGAACCTGAAAAAAAAGCTATTGTATTAATTCTTTAATAACAAAGCCAATATATAATTTTAAGAGTTCAAACTTTTTTTTATTATTAAGCTATACAATTACCTATCATTTAAGACTACATCATCCAGGTGTTTAAGATTTTGGTCTTGCAGTCCATTAGATTAAGAAACCCTTCTGAATTAGAAACTGGCATGTCATTGCCGCAGGAAATTTTTTTAACAAAGCAAGGCAGGGGTCTGGTTACTTAGGAGTACCTTTGTAGTTATACCAGTTATAGAAAATGTGAGCTACTTTTTTTTTAAAAAATTTTTAAAATTGTTCTTTAATGAAAAATCTAATTTTTTTATGTTTTTTTTATTAAAATTTCAATATTTTTTGTAATTTTATTTTATAATTTTTTTCTAAAGCCTTTTTCAAAAAAGTACCTCACATTTTCTATAACCAACACAATTTTAAAGATACTCCTAAATTTCCAAACCTCTAGCTTGCTTTATTTAAAAGAAATCCTGCGGCAAAGTCCCTGCAAAAACAAAAAACAAGTTATTCAGAAATTCAATTCAAAGTTTTGGTTTTCTATAACTTTATATAAGTTTCAAAACTACTTACCAAAAATTTTTTTTTCATTCTGTATGATATACTTTAGTGGAAAAATGAAACAGATGCCAATTAGATGAAAGTAGTCCTGGCTAAATCATTTTAACTGTTGAATAAACGTATAAAAAAGAATTTCATTAATTCAACAATATTTTAAATTTTTTTAGATTAATACATAAATGTTGTACTTATTTTTTTTTTCGTACTAGGCTGAAAACATTGTTAGTCATAAATGTTATTGACAGTAAAAATAACCTCAAAATAAATTAATCCTTTTATGAGAGCCAATAGCACACCTGTAAAAAGAAAAAAATTAATAAATATTATATTAGCTATTATCGCATAAAAATAACTTTTTACCTACTCTAGTAAGAACCCGGTGCATATGACTCTTCAGGTAAATTCAATTGCAGTCTCCTTCGTTTTCTCCTATTTTCTAAAGTTTTTTCTTCGGCATTCCTCTCAGCATGAAATAATCTGATGTCATTGCTTTTCTGTGCCCACTCAATTGCAGCTACTCCAGGTTTCATACCAAAGGCTTCCATAATATTCAGAAAACCAACTCTTCCATCGTTGAAGCAAGTGACAGCAATACAAGCACTTGCTGTGAGCACATGTACACCACTGAAGGAAATCTTGGTTACAATCTTCCAAACTGAATTATTAAAACTCTCATTACTATTTTGGGTGTAAGCGCCTAAACATCTGTGAAGCAGCTCCTGTTCAGAGGGATCTTTGTAAATTGGTTTCAACTGCTCCATAATCACTGCAGGAATACTGTCTTTATGATGAAAATCTTTTAGTTTTTTTTGAGCCTTCGCTTTTTGCTACTTGCACCAACTGCTCTGTCCTGGTGGGCATAAATGATGTTGAGGATTCTGCTCTGTGGAAATCTTGTGGTAGTACGTAGCCCATATAGCATTCAGCATTTTTTCTACAGAGTCCGTGTTGTTTCTGATGGCATTACCATAATATGTGGTGAGCTGATCAATTACTTTTGCTGTTAATCGTCCTTGGCCTCCAATGGTTTTTCCATCGTCTAATAACTTTTTTCCAAAATTTTTCTTTAAATTCCTGAGTCTGGTTCCCATTCGTTTCTGGACGTGTCCCACACACTCCTTCTTCTCAACTTTAACTTCATCTCCATACGGTATGGCCTGGCACAAAGCACTGTACACTTTCGAATTTCCATCTCCAATGTAATGATGGTATTTTACATTATACTTTTCTTGAGATCTTCTAAACATTTCCACAACTCCATCGACTTCCATCTTCCCAGCACTTCCTTCATGGTTTGCTGCACATTTATCTTGATGATCACTGAACCAGTCTTCATATTCTTCTGTGCCTTTTCTATTTTCCCACTTTAAACATGCTTTACAAAAACTGTTCTTGATAAATATGTCAAGAACTTGTTGAGAACGCAAGCCAATCAAACTTGAAATTCCTTGCAATGAAGAAAATTTTCTTTTTCTCCATGACCCATCACCAGATACATCTAGGCCTTGATTTTCAGCTGGTGTTAATGCTGTTTCCTTTTTGACGGCTTCTTGCATAGAATTTTGTGCTACCTCTTGAGTCACTTTGCTTAAATCTTCATTGAGATGGTCATAAAAACTATGTGCAACAGGTGGTGGCAAATCCATGATTCCGCAAGAAGTTTGCCATGCAGCATATCCTTGCCCAATTGCTCTTAGTGCAAAAAGACTGCGTCTGTTGGTTTCATAAGCATTGCTTTGAGCTCCAACTTGCTTGCTCGTGCTTATAATTCTTCTCTCTGAACAATTTTTGCACATAATGTTAAATTTGGAGCCAAGTCCTCGAATATCTTCTTCTATAATTTTAACTTGTCCTTTACATGTTGCACATACAAGAAATTTCTCCAGCTATAAGAGCAGAATGTTTATATCTATTATTCTGTTTCTTGTTTGTGACGCTTCTACAGATATATCTTTTATTTTCCCTGAAGTTGTACTTCTTTTCTTTTTGTTCGTGATTTTTTGTTGAACATTCTCTGAATTTTTGTTAAATCCTTTATGTTTTTTTTTCTTCCAAATTTTCTCTTCTTTCCTGGAGCTCCTGATGTTCTATTTCTCTTGTCAGAATCAATAGTGGCTAATATCTAATCCTCTATAATGTTAGTTATTAAAAAATACAAATAAAAGTCACTCACTGAACTCACTAAATTAAAAATATTAACAACACTTTGCACAGTGCAGTTAACCTAAAATCGCTGTCTTCTACACTCTCAGTTAAAAGAGTTCTACACAGCACTTTATTTACAAAAAAATTTTTTGTCAATACTGAATAAATTGCATTGAAAAATGCAGATTAAATTATATTCAAAACACTTTTAGTTTAAATCCCAACGACTATGGCGCTGAAAGAACGTAAACAGATGAGATTTTAAACCATCTATATGTATTGTACGTATATACTTTTGTATAAGTAGAGTAAAAGTAAAATACACGAGGTTTATACCTCGAGTTAAGTTTGCCTACTATGTCAATGTACATTTACGTTCTAAATTCAGTATTGTATGCTGTGAAGCATAAAATAATATAAGATTAACAATAGTATATCTAAAATGGATAATTTAAGAAAAATCACTAAATATGCAAAAAAGTGACTTCACGGTTTTAGCTGTATTTTCTAAACGAAATCGAATTTGGAAATGCGGTTGGAAGCATAGTATTCAGCGGAAAATTTGCTATCAAAATAGTACATAAAAAAAAAATCGATTTTTCGACCCCCTAACCATGGCTTGTCCCCTTAAAGACAGCTACACCAGGTTTCGCCCAGACTTTGTCGGTAAGTTCCCGCTAATTTGTTGCTATTTGTTACGCTAATCTCGGTTTAGTTGCTTTAGCTGTTTTCGAGATATCGAGGCCATGCTAGCTTAACACCTCAGCTTACACGGACACAGCTGTCACTTTTGAACAACAACAAATTTTTGACGGGGCAAGTGGCAAAATTTGTTTCTAAATTGTTGCTCCAGGATAGACTGAATCGTAAATCTCTAGAATCGAAATTGCGCCTATTGGCGGTACCCGGCCATCACCCAACTTAGGTAATTTTTTAAAATCTCGAATAATTGAACAAACTATTATCGGATATTTTTTTGCTAATTTGTTTCTCATTTTTTAAGCTAATCCCGATTTTGTTGCTCTAGTCGTTTCCGAGGTATCGACGCCATGCTACCTTAAGACCTCAGCTGACACGGCTACAGCTATCACTTTTGAAAAACAAAAAATTTTTGATGTGGCAGGTGGCATAATTTGTTGCTTATTAGTTGCTTCAAGATAGGCTAGGGCCAAAATCTCAATAATATTTTGTCGCTCATTTGTTGCTAATTTGTTACGCAAACGGCGAGTTAGTTACACAAGTTTTTTCTAGAAACAAAAAAAGAAATGCAGCGGTAGTTCAATTCTTAAGCCAGAATAGCCACATTCATATCTCCTTAGAGATTAAAGATAGCTGTCTGACATGACGTGATGAATCCTTGTCTTATTTTTGCTGGAAGGCATATATGAGGGGTTTATGATCGGTGCAGAGAATAAGCGAACTGTTTCCTTCGATGAGTTGTGTGAAATATTTTACACTATTGTACAAGGCTGTGAGCTCCCGGGCGTATGCGCTGTATTTGCGCTTCGTATCGGGGAACTTTCTGGAGAAGAATCCTAGGCGTTCCCAGCGATTACCATTACGCTGCTCCGAGGCTCCACTCATGCGCGTGTCAGAGGCGTCCGAGACGACACGAATTTGAACTTCCGGATGAGGGTGTGCTAGCAGGGCTGCGTTAGCGAGGTCATTATTGCATTGTACGAACGCTGCATCTGCTTGTGAGTTCCATTTTTCCGGTCGGTAGTCCTTCCTTTCAACGTCGAGTAAGAGGTTGTGAAGGAAGCTTCCATGGTTACAATGCTTTTTAAGAATCCTCTGTAAAAGTTGATTGCTCCTAGAAACGTTCAGAGCTGCTGAAGAGTCTCCGGTTTCTTGTATTTGAGAATCGCTTCTACTCTATCTGCGAACGGTTTGAAGCTTTCAGCTGAGATTTCATAACCTAAACAATTAATAGTTTTTGTCGTTCAAAAGTACGTTCAAGTAGTCTTTAAGAAACGGTACGTAGATGCTCCATGTGCTTTGTCATCGATATTTGGTTAAATGCTTTCACTAAGTCCAACTTGCTGAAAATTGTCTTATCATGGAGCATGGTGGCGTAGTCATGTATGCGAGGTACTGGGTATCGGTCAAATATTGTTTGTGCATTTAAGCGCCGATAGTCTCCGCAGGGCCTCCAGTCACCATTGTTCTTTTTGCGTATATGTAGTGAACTTGTCCATGGACTGCTAGAGGGCCTGCAGATTTTTTGTGCCACTATAATTTGAAATTCTTCTCGTGCGACTTGTAGTTTGGCTGGTGGAAGTCTTCGAGGCAGTTCACTCTCCGGGCTACCAGTGGTGGTATACCGCGGCTGCTTTGGTGGGTTGATTTGAAGCTCGATAAGTAATTTGCGGAAATTGTTTTAGAAAATTAGCGACGCTTGAGTCTTTGGCAACACTGGTGATACCGCAAATTTACGCATTTCAGTGAGTTCCTGAGATCTTACGTCCATGACGTCCGTCGCTTTATCAACTATGAGATGGTCGGCAAGATTCACAGTGATGCTGGGGTGTGGTAGTAGATCTGCCCCAATGATTCCGTACGGAACCTCAGCTATACAGAAAATCAATTTTATTGAGCGTCTGAGTCCAAGGTCGATTGTTAGGGCTCGTTCTCCGTAGGTGGTTATTTTACTGCCATTGGCAGCGTACAGCTTCAGTTGCGGGGACGTTGCTTTGGCTTGCGCTGTGTGCAATCACTTCCCACCCCTAAATAACACGAAAATTTCCGAACACACTCGATACTCTCAACGTAATCTCTTGGGTGAGTACAAAATGGCTCAAACTGCAAAATTTCAAATTATTACACAAATATAATTTCGAGCCACATCCAAATATAAATTGGCCTCTTTTTGGCGAACAAAAACGATTAAAGTCAGCGGTAACTACCACCGTTTCTGCTAAAATGGAGTTACGAAAGCGTTTCGCGCGGCAACATTTTTAGCTCGGCAAACACTTGCAGGTAGTACAACTTAAAATGGCAATGGGTTGTTTTTCTAACCACGCCACACCTCTAAATAACACGAAAATTCGCGAAACCACGCGATACTCTCAACGTAATCACTTAGGCGAGTACAAAATGGCTCAAAATGCATAATTTTAATTTATTACGACCAAATATAACCAAATACTAGTCCAAGGCAAAGAATTGAAGTCTCACAGACACGCTACATAGAGAATTTTTGATTAAGTAAATTGTAAAACCCAATAGGTGGCGAAAGCGACTTCCACGCAGAAAAATAGATGCACGCAGATGGGCTACAAATAAAGTTTCAGCGATCTCTAATCGCTGGGAACATACGAACGTGGCTATGCTGGCTTAAGATTGAGCTGCAACTGGAACCGCCAAAAGGCGCCATTTTGATTTTTGAGATTTGTGACCTAGCCCATCGTGAAGCAAAAAATTAGAAACAAATTATGCCACCTGCCCCGTTGAAAATTTTTTGTTGTTCAAAAGTGACAGCTCAGTCCGTGTCAGCTGAGGTGTTAAAGTAGCGTGGTCTCGATATCTCGGAAACAGCTAAAGCAACTAAATCGAGATTAGCGTAACAAATTAGCAACAAATTAGTGGGAACTTACCGACAAAGTCTGAGCGAAACCTGGAGTAGTTATCTCTAACCGCTGAGAGGGATACGAAGATGGTTATTCAAGCTTAAAAATGGAGCTACAGCTGCGATTTTTTTTTCGGGAACGATTTTAGCAACAAAATCCGGATTGGCAGAAAAAATGAGCGACAAATTAGCGACAAAATGTGTAATTATGAGAAAATTGATTTTTTTTTTTATTTTTGCTTATGCGCGTGATATCCCTGGTCGTTTTTTTGGGACAGCAAATTAGCGACAAAATAAGGGATTATTTTCGACCCGGACTTATGGAGTGATTTTTCCAGCTTAATATACATGTACAAAATTCACTAAAGTATAATACGTAAAAAATTAATGAGGTATAAAGAAATTAAAATATGTACCTGTTGTAAATGCTACCTTTGCTATCGGTTTCTTAACTTTAGTCTGAATCTGTGGGCTACTAACTTCATCATCAGAGTTATTTGATGAAGTTATAGATTGATTAACGCTAGTATCCTCAATACTTTCATCTTCGCTAGATCCTTCATTAACTCGTTCCAAAACTCTGGTAACATCGACATCTACTTTATTTACTACTTTCCTGTAGTAAGTCGAATGGGCCTTTGTCGTGTGAGCCATATGTTTTGCTATTGTGTCTAATTTTTCATCTTGGACCATCGTACTAAACTTCGTTGCGAATTGTTTTCGCAGTTTAGTACCTCTCAATGCTGAAGCTCTTTCGAGATGGCATTCTTTATCACATTCCTTTGAAAGTTTGGCCATTACTATATACGCATTCGCATATATAAATCTAGTATCGTTAGGGTTCGGCAGACCAAAAAGAAATCTGTTTTTTGTTGGTACTCCGGCCTTATTACGATATTTAATTATAGATGTAAGACAACAGATGTCATAGTTACTAACGTAAATTGATCCATCAATCCCATCGATTATTTTACTTTGTGTTTCGAATCTTTCATATTTTTTAGACTGTTGTTTATCATCGTTTGTCAATTCTTTGAAGTACTCATCTTGTTCATTCACTTTTCTCCGATTTTCAAAATCTTCTAGTTCGCCTCTTTGAGTTTCTATATTTCGCCTTCTGTTAAAAATTTGAATAATCATCATCGTTGTTTCTATTAAGTTCAACCAATGATGAAAATAATATCAATGTTCTTGTAAATACTCGTAACTAATTTTTCTTTTCATTTTTAGGTATCTAATAAAAATTTTAATATCCTTTGAAGTCGGCAAAACATCAACATTTGTATTTCGTCTTGTTTTGTTTTCCGTTAGCGTAGCTTTCGTAGCAATGGCAACAGAAAATCCATCATCAAATAATGAGTAATACGTCGTCAACCACTTCAATCTTTTGTCATCTTCTTTTGATTCAAATTTTGCTCTCAAAATAATAATTAATCTTTTTATTAGCATACCCAAAGTGCGTCCATTATATGGAGTTTCTAACTTATTTGTTTCTCCATCATATCCAGCAATAATTTTGATTGCTTCTAGGACAAAAGGCCAATAAATACCCCGGAAACAAGTTTGCAGTTCTAAGGATACCAGGGTGTAATTGTTTCAGTTTACAAGTGAGCTTAGCTAGTAATCGCATGTGTCCTCTAACCAGTTGAGCTTGGTCTACGTGGCTATGACTTTCGGAGAACTTATTACCATATAATATTATGGTTTGGTCAAACCTACATATCATACCGAACTCATCCTCCTGCAAGTAAGGTAATATAAGTTCTCTCATTTTCTTGCTTGCAGAGTGATGACAATTCCCCATCTCCCTACGGGAAGCTAAAGCAGCGCTTTTTGTACTAATAGGTTTTTTAGTGCCGTGATTTGATTGATAATGCTTCGCATAGTAGTTCCGTGAAAAATAGCCTCTGCAAATAGGATATAGTATTCTAAGAGGGCGATTATCAATTGGTTTTGCACTTTCTTTACAATCATCAATAGATTCATCATTTTCTGATCCTTCGATAAACGTACCAGCTTGTCGACTAATTTGGTTATTGAAATCCTTTAAATTTTCAGAATTTGTTTCTAGCAAAATTCTGGAACTCTCTGGAGATTTTACTGATTTAGAATCATTATCAGCCGTTTCATCAGTACTAGTTTTTAAACGGGAAATCAGTTTCCCTCTATTTGTCACCAGTCTTCGTTTTACAATCTGTTCTCCTGTGGGGTTCAGATTTGGGTCTTTATTGTATCGTTCATTTCCCCTATTACAAAGTATATTTAATAAATTTCGCCTTTCTGGGTGTTGAGGAGGGAAACTAAGAATTATGACGGTACGTTTATCTGAATGTACAGAAATTAAGTGTTTATCAACTCTTTTGAATAACTGAAAACAGTACGGGCAACAGTTTGACTTTGCATAAAACTTTCCTCCTTGACTAGATTCAGGCACAAACTTTCGTTCGAAAAAGTCTTTTGTAGATACTGGCATATCAGTTTCATACGAGCAATTATTTTGTTTATTAGAATTTGTACTTGTATCAACTTCCTTCTCAAAATTTTCAGTATCAGATGTAGAACTATCCTCTGAGGTACTAGACTGACTTTCTTCCTAAACATGGTAATCAGAGTCTGAATCTGTGACATTTATTTTCTGTGATAGTTTTACAGTTTTTGCATTTGCATTTCTTCTTTTTTTCTTTATAGGCTCTTTTAGACATTTTTTCGAAATCTGACAATCAGAATCTGAATCTTGAACATATTTAAGACTTGTTAATTTTGCCTCTGCATTATTCCTTCTTTTCCTTTCAGGCGTAGTATAATTATCTGAATCTTCTACATGTTTATTTGTTGATTTTGCTTTTGCATTTCTCCTTTTTTTGATAGACGTAGTATAGTTATCTGAAATAATAAAAAGAATGAAAATAAAGACTAAAGTAGGAAAGAACTTATAATAAATGTAATTTTTACCAGATGAATCATCTTCTGCGGGAATACAATTTCTTCCTTTCTTTTCCCCTTTTTTCGTAGCTTTAATTTTTATGTAAGATGCCTCAGTATCGGATGAGCCATTCACTGAAAATATTATTTATTATGTTATTACGTGGATGTGTACGTAAATATGAGTGATTTAATGTCAACCGCGAATACCATGTATCGTGTACCGTATACCACCTGAAAAAAAATATTTTTCGATCATCTAATAATCTTTATAGCTACAGATGAAGCCGAATAGTTTTTAAATCGGCTGTAAAAACATCAGTTCAATCAGTACCGTTATAGATTAATAGACGTTCGACAACTTTTTGTGTACTGTGCACGGTACACGACACTCGGCACACGGTGTAGACAGTTCTGTAAGAATTAATAAGATTTCGCATAAAAGTTTTATTGTAGAAATTAGACAAACATAATGTGTAGTCTCCTTTACCGAACAGTTTAAAGTCAATTAAAAATAGTAAATAAAATGTAAAAGAGAAATGTTATAGAAACTTAGAAACAAATGTGCAACTAGAAACGTTCTTAAATAATATTTGGATTTCTATTATCATCTGCAACTTTTAGATAAGTGGTTTTCTTTTTCAAATAAAATATATTCATGATTATCCTATTTAAAAAGAAGATACTACGTCGTGGATTTTTTTTAGGATTTTTGGAGAGCATCTACTTTTCTGCTGCAAGAGTTATAAAAATGTCGCGGTAAGGTATTGTGAATAATAGCTATATATTATTAGCGTAAACTTTTGGCTACTAGTATCTATTACTTATTGATAAATACAGATTATTCTTAAGATGCATAAGCAATTATATTTTTATTAGAAGATTGATTGATTTTTTTACTTGATAATTTATATTAAATTAAGTTTTAAAAAATAGTTAGTAATCGAAGCCCAGCTATTGAATTGAATTCTGTATTCTCTCTCTTAAAAAAAGTGATGACGGAAATGTGAAGCCTTTGCCATCGATAAAGTCAGTTTTAAAGGAGCCCGTGATTAGTCGACGGTGACGTTAGCTTTTCGATTAAGGTCTTAGATAATGGATCCAAATAAAACCCACAAAGTTTGAAATTATGAAATATCCAAACTAAAAATGTAAGTCATAAATAGTATTAGTCACTTAAAATTTTGTTTTGTAAAACAAAAAGGTATTAAAATTTTATCCGTACTTAACAATGAAGGACTATGAATACTGTTCTGATGAGTGTAGTATAGTACTCTTCATGAGTGAAATAAAGTTATTATTACTATTATTATAAGAATACTGTTTTGATTACAGTTAAATTTCTAATCTCCAAATTTTGGTATTGTAGGAATTAACTTAAATAAATACAATCCAAGTTTCAATACAAAATATTGGATAAGTTAGCGTATATCAAAAAGTAATAGTATATTACGCAACAAGGACGTCACTTAGCGCCTATAGCGGGCATCAAAAGAAGAATTTTGCGTCCGGAGGTTCAAAAAATAAATTTTAAATACATAAAATTTCAATATTAATTATATAATTCAAGGTAAAGGAAGAACACCCGCAGCGCTTGCTAGTAAAAATTTAAATTTAATGGAAAACGGATTATTATTACCATTTTTTATCAATAATTGTGGTGTTTTTGTTGTTTCTCCATCAGAGTCACTTGATTTCAAATTGAAAATGCCAAAAGTATGCAAATATTTAGCGAACCCCGGACTATCTCTGATAGTTTCTGGGGCAGCATCTAAGTCCACAGCGTCAGTAGATCCAGCATCATTGTGAAATTCCAGGATTTCTTTAGTCAAATTCGGCTCTTCTGTTTCATTCATTTCATCATCACTGGAATTTAATGCGAAGAGAGCATGAATATTTGCTAGATTCGTTGTAAAGCCTTCCTCTGACGTGCAATCAGAATCTGTTTAAAGGTGCTAAATATAAATAATTTGTATATTCATCATATTAAAAGTATTAGATTATCAATACGAGATTCCTTTAAGGGGATACAAAATTCAATTTATTCATATATGATAATTCGACAGCGTACATACTGTAAGTATATACCTTCAGAATTATTATTAGAACCAGGGATAGGTTCCAAATCCGAGACAATATCTACGGATCCAACAAGATCTACATCTTTCAAATCAACATCGTTTCCGGTATCCTTAGATTTATTCTCTATAATTTTCTCCGTAACCTCACCAAGATCATTTATATTGTAAACAATGCAATGTTCCTCTGTGATTTCTGGTAAGGGATCTAAAAAAAGAGAAATACTGTATTTGAGAGAATTTACGGTATTAAAAGGTGTATTGCAAATATCACTCATTCTGTCGAGGTGATGATATTAATGGTCAATGTAGGTGTGCATAGCCTAAAAATATAGCCTTCTCAAATCTACATTTTAAAATTGGACATCGAGTGAGAGGAAAGAAGTGCTCGTAGTCGGTAACGGTTAAATTTGATAAGAGTTTAACGAAAAGTTCAAATTTGGAATATATTTTATATAGCATATTTTATGGACCAAAATTAACTTTATTTCAAGGGCAAATTACAACTATGGTTTTTTTTTAATTTTAGGTAACCTCTTCATTTAATACTGCTTTCACTAGGGAGTCGTGGATGGGCCACCTTAAGAAGACCATCAGTTTTAAGAGTAGTGAATTTAACGAGATCAAATATTTTAACATGCTCCCTAATGAGCTAAAAACACTAAAGTCGGTTCAGACAAATATAAAAAGCAAATTAGACGGTGGATAAAAAATAATAGCTTTCATGAAACAGGCAGAAATGTCAGATAAATTTAAGCATAATTTTCTTTTTAAATATGTAAGATTTTATCAATAAATTGAATTTTTGAATATATTTTATATAGCATATTTTTCGGACAAAAATTAACTTTATTTGAGCATGTAAGTTTGGTTATAAGTGTTGCTCTATAAGCTACCAGACATACGAGGGTCATTTGATAAGTACCTAGCCTACAAATGAAAACACCAAAATTTTACAAAAAATAAAATTTATTTTTCAATGTAGTCTCCTTTTAGTTGAATACACTTGGTCCAGCGGTGTTCCAATTTTTTTAACCCCGTTGAAAAAAATGTTTTCTCTTGGTTTGCAAAATAGGCCTCCGTGGCGGCGATTATTTCGTTATTGGAGTGGAATCTCTTCCCGGCGAGCGAATTTTTTAGGTTCGGAAACAAAAAAAAGTCGCACGGAGCCAAATCTGGAGAATACGGTGGATGGGGCAGCAGTTCGTAGCGTAATTCGACCAATTTAGCCGTGGCGAGTGCAGAAGTGTGAGCCGGTGCATTATCGTGCTGGAAAAGCACTTTCTTTTTAGACAAATGGGGCCGTTTTTCTTCTAACACGGCGTCAAATCGGCTCAATAGTTCGGCGTAGTACTGTCCTGTGACCGTTTTGCCCTTCTCCAGATAGTCAATAAAAATCACACCTTGAGAATCCCAGAAAACAGTGGCCATCACCTTTCCGGCCGACGGGACCGTCTTCGCCTTCTTCGGAGCAGGTTCACCGGGTAAGGTCCACTGTTTTGACTGCTCCTTGGTCTCTGGAGTGTAGTAGTGAATCCATGTTTCGTCGACGATCACGTAACGACGCAAAAACTCTTTTGGATTGCGATTAAACAGCTCCAAACACTGCTCTGAACTGGTCACACGGATGCGCTTGTTGTCTGCAGTCAGCAAACGCGGCACCCACCTTGCTGACAGCTTCCTCATGCCTAAAATCTCATGTAGGATATGCCACACGCGTTCTTCTGAGATGCCTACTATCGCAGCTATCTCGTGCACCTTTAATCGGCGGTCTGACAAAACGATATCGTGTATTTTTGTCACGTTCTCCTCCGTAGTGGCTGTTTTCGGAGCACCTGGGCGTGGATCATCAAAAACCGACGTACGACCACGTTGAAACTCGTTATACCAAAATTTAACGGTCGCCATCGAAGGAGAAGCATCCCCATACACTGCATCCAAGCGTTCTTTAATTTCACTGCGCGATTTCCCTTCCAAAAAGAAGAATCGAATCACCGACCGATATTGTTCTTTCTCCATTTTTTCAAAAATCAACGGACACATTTGCTTTCACACGCTCTCAAAAATAAACTACAACTCCGATCCGGCTGAAATTTCGTCTGTAACCGTTTACAGGAAGATACTGCACTGTAGTGTATTTCTGGTGCGATAGTGGCACCATCTGGCGGTGAGGATAGGTACTTGTCAAATGACCCTCGTATGTACAGGTGTTTTGTGGACCTTTATAGGATGTCAGCTATATCGGACATAAGTCTTTTATATCCTGTTATTAGCAGCATTATGTGTTATTTCTGTATCATTTCTGATAAAAAAATATAAATATAATGATGCTAATTCACCGATTTTTCAGGTAGTCTCAAAACTGAATACTATACTACTATCAAAATCTACAAAACAAATTTTAAGCATCTACAAGCAAAACTAGAAACAAACAACTTAGTCTCCCATCTATTAAGGTGGCCCTTCTGCGACTACCTACTCAAAGGAGTGCTAAATGAGGAGGTTAATATTTAAAGAGACTAATATTTAATAACTAATATTTAAAGAGAGCATAGTTGTAATGTTATGCATTTATTTAAAATAAGAGAGATAGTCAATGTTTTATTAATAAAGTGTATTTAACATGACTAAAATAACTTTTTCACAAAATGTCGATATTTTAGAAACTAGATATTATAACTACAAATAATTATCTATAAATCACTGTAATTTCTTTTATTTCTCAACCGAATTTAGTTTTGAATGTCTGATTATGTTCCTGAAGTAATTTCAAGGGCGCATTACAACTATGGTTTTTTAAAATTTTAGGTAACCTCTTCATTTAATACTGCTTTCACTAGGGAGTCGTGGATGAGCCCCCTTAAGAGGACCATCAGTTTTATGAGTAGTGAATTTAACGAGATAATAGTACATTTCGATACTAGTGCGAGGATTTGATTTTCCCCTCGTGTGACTGTTTGCACCCGAGCGAAGCGAGGGTGAAAAGGTCACACGAGGAGAAAATCAACTTCTCACACAAGTGTCGAACCGTATTTTTGACACGACGTGCGAGAAGTGAGATTTTTGCACGCATCGTTTAACGCAGCGGGCGAGAAATCGAACTTCTCGCACGGAGTTTCAAAAAATATTTTGACATGCTCCCTAATGAGCTAAAAACACTAAAATCGGTTCAGACAAATATAAAAAGCAAATTAGACTGTGGATAAAAAATAACTTTCATGGAACAGGCAGAAATGCCAGATTAATTTAAGCATAATTTTCTTTTTAAATTTGTAAGAGTTTATCAATAAGTTGAATTTTTGAATATATTTTATATAGCATATTTTTCGGACAAAAATTAACTTTACTTTAGCATGTAAGTTTGGTTATAAGTGTCGTATTACTTTCTAAGCTACTGGACGTATGTAGAGGTGCTCTATGCACCTTTATAGGATGCCAGCTATATCGGACATAAGCCTTTTATATCCTGATACAAGTGACATTATGTGTCATTTTTGTATCATTTCTGATAAATAAATATAAATATAATATAATATAAATATAAAAACTAAATGTAGGTTACAAAATAATAGTTCTTTAATTCTTACATGGAGAAAAATTGATTTATTGATTTTTATGAATTATCAAATAACCTAGTAACAATCTTGAAAAAAAGGCTTTTTTTATAATATTTTAATGAGCTCTACATTATAAATTTAGAAAATAATGTTTTGTACTTTAACTGACAATTTTTCTACAAGTACTTCCATGATGCAAATTCACGGATTTTTCAGGTAGCCTCAGAACTGAATACTATACTAGGGTAAACAGACCAGTGAATGACCGAAATATTATTTTCACCAAGTTTTGAAGCTACAAATGTATTTCACTAGTATCCAATATCGAAATTAATTTTTAATTCATTTTAGAATTATATTTTCTTTGAATTAAAATTTTTTTTTTATTTTTTTATTTATTAACCAGACAAATTACATAGCGTAATCCTTAAGAGGTAGATATAACTACCTGTACAAGGGCTGGGATATACAAAATAAAAACTTACAAACTAACTTAAAATTACTTTGACATTATAAATTTCCAATAAAGTATAAAGACCCAAACAAAACAGTAGTTATATAATCCATGTTTTTTGTATATAATTAATTAGTTTTTTCTTTTTTTATATTTCCCAAAATTACCATTAAAGGTCAAACTTTGTAATTCATTAGGAAGACAGTTAAAGGTCTTCAGCGCTACCATGAAACTACTTTTTTTACTAACAGACTTATTTATTTTTGGTTGCTGAATACTCTTATTCCTAGTTTTAGATGTACTTTTTAAATATAACTAGAGTTCGACACGCGCGCTTCGCGCGCTGATTTTTTTTTTTTTAAGTTACAAAAGAAGCTGTGTAATTAATGAACGGTTTCTTTTTTATTTACAAGAGAAATGTTAAGGTTGTATGTGCTATATGTAAAAAATAATGTCAGATCAATAAAGTTCCGTCAGTAGGTCAATAATATCATTATAAACGTCTCTGCCAAATTTGAATATGATTTGCGAGATAGTTTTCGAGATATTGTAGTTTAAAATTAACGTGGGTTCTTATGGAGATTTTCTGAATATGGCTAGAGTCGTCGTAGTTATTGAAAAAATTAAGTTGAAAAAATAGTGTTTAGTTCTTGTAAATTTGTGTATACGTAAAAGAAAACCTTTGTAATCGATTGCAATTGAAATGAATTGCTTTTACGAGCTAGGTAATAAGGCGTACAGTCATACTAAAAAGTGAAAGAAATGAGCAATACAATGTTCTAAAATCGATGTAAAGTTTTCTTCATAGTTCTAAAAAACATTTTACATATTTGTTTACTCTTAGTACTGTAGAATATTAGTGTTTTCGATGAATTATATGACCAAAATATTTGTCTTAAATTTTTAAATGAGACCTTACGGCCAATACAACCTTAATGCACTTATTTTGAATTCATTTAAACATTATGATGTTTTTCATCAAGCTATGTTATAGTTTTATTGACTAAAAAATGTATGTATGAAGAAGTATTTGTTATTTTAATATATGATTTGTCTTTATCTTTTGAATTTAGTTCTAGTGATTCATTCCATTCCATAGTTTCATGCTTTAACAAATTTAAAGGTTCATTCAATTCTATATTATCAGAATGTCACTACAATGATAAAGATTAATCAAGTTCAATTTCATTTAAATAAGCTTTTTTCATGTTGTGATTTTGTTCAATAAGTAAAATTGCCACTAAGATAAACAATAACATAATTATGAAAATATCTGTTTTCTGTGTTTAATAATGTTAAACATATAAAAAGGCAAAGTGAAAGTATAAAATTCAAGATGAATATTTTTATATTGAGAAAACCATGTTTTTAATTTTAAATAAATAAAAAGATCCTTACACTAATCCGACCATCATCACTAATAAAAAACCGCTCCGAATATACATTGGCACTTAGCTTCCTCAAACTAATGTATTTATTCGTCTTTTTAATTTTTTTATATTATATGACAATAATTAATTGTATTATACAAAAGTTTCTCTATCTATCAAATATTGTCTGAAAAACGCTATTCGAAAATATTTTTAAAAAATTTTCAACCTCAAATATCTTTGGTCGTGACAGTTCGATTTTTTTGCGCAATGAACAGTTTGAAGATATAAAAAATCTATATCCTCTATACCAAATTTCAGGACGATTAATTGGTTTTTATTCTTGTCATCGTGTGTCAGTGAAAATGCGTTTTTTTTTAAATAATTTTTTTCTCAAAAACAAATGAAGATAATCTCTAGAAATTTATACCAAATATTATCTTCAATAAGCGTAATAAGTAAATAAAATTTTGAGTCGATAATGAAATATTTTTTGAAAAATTAATTTATGAATTATAAGAACATTTTCCATGACATACTAAAGATAATTTGAAAATTAAAAACAGAAAACGTAGATAGTTTAAAGATTTTTTGGTTATAAAAAAAAAGAAAATCGATAAAAAATTAAAACCGAGTATTTTTTCGGGACCAAGAGAATAAGCTTTGTCCGACGAAAATAAGTGAAATGGTTTTCGAGATATCGAGTGTTTACACACACATACACACACACACACACACACACACACACATACACACACACACACACACACACACACACACACACACACACACACACTCACCCACGCAGACACATACACACGCCTGCACGCACGCACGCAGGCACACACACAAAATTTTCTCAAAATTGACAAATTTCAACATTATCGCCTTAAACTATTTTTTTAAACATTTTTTTCTCGAAAATTTTTGTCACCGACAAAATTTGTCAATTTTTGTTGCAAAGCTTCCTCTAAGGGGAATCAAAATAGATATAAATTTACATTTCTACTAAAAACAATAAAATAAAAGTTAATATAAACATAACTCTATTTATCTATAAAAGTCCCTCTAAAACCATTTAAAAAAAAAACATTCCCTATATAAAAAATATATATGTACAAATATAACGTAGAAAATTAATTCAAAATTTACCAATATTACTTTTTTGATAAGTAATGAATAAATATTTTTTTTAAAATAAAAATTTTTACCATGCCAAGGATGCATTTTTTATAGAGGGATTCTTTCAGTTTTTCATAGTGATACATTAGTGCTTCCAAATCAAACACTTCCCTTACGTTTAGAGGTCTTCTTTCTACGAAAGAGTTTTTGTATATAAGTTTCAAAATTCTTGTTTGTATATTTTGTAATCGCATTTATTATTATTGTAAGCCCCACCCCATGCTATTATTCCATAATTTATGGAACTGTGAAAGAAGGCATAATATATTTTTATTAGAGATTTAATGTCCAAGAGATTTTTAATTTTTGCAAAGATAAATATTAAATATTTGGTTTTATTTATGATATACGGAATATGCATATCCATTTTAAATCAATATATTTATGTACATGCTTTTAAATTAGGCAAATAAATATATTCGCTGCATAAATGAGAATAAAACTCATATTATTATAAACTTTTATTAAATTTTTCATTTATAGCATATATCTTAGGTTTTTTATTTTTTTGCTTATTTGAACTTTTTATTTGAGGAAAATGAAGCTCTTTTGCCCAAATATTATTTAAATTAACTGCTTTTTCTTCTTATTGATTATTATTGGCTTAGCTTATTATACTTTGTACTTGCTTTGTTTCTGTAGGCAATGTTTCTTGATTTTGTGTAGAAATGCTACTCGAACAATTTATTTGTGTTGAGGTGCTTGCTTCGTTGATAACAGTTATTTGGCTTATAGAGTCCACCGTACTCGAAACATTAAATTCTTTTAAACTAGTCATCTATCACAGCAGTTTCTTGATTCGAAGAGTCAAACTCTTTCGAAACAGAAGTTTCCATTTGTTCTTTATTCGAAGAGTCAAACTCTGTTGAAACAGAAGGTTCAATTTGTTCTTGTTCGAAGAGTCAAACTCTTTTGAAACAGAAGGTTCCATTTGTTCTTGTTCGAAGAGTCAAACTCTTTCGAAACAGAAGTTTCCATTTGTTCTTGTTCGAAGAGTCAAACTCTTTCGAAACAGAAGTTTTCATTTGTTCTTGTTCGAAGAGTCAAACTCTTTTGAAACAGAAGGTTCCATTTGTTCTTGATTCGAAGAGTCAAACTCTTTCGAAACAGAAGTTTCCATTTGTTCTTGTTCGAAGAGTCAAACTCTTTCGAAACAGTAGTTTCCATTTGTTCTTGATTCGAAGAGTCAAACTCTTTCGAAACAGAAGTTTCCATTTGTTCTTTATTCGAAGAGTCAAACTCTTTCGAAACAGAAGGTTCGATTGGATTCAACCTATTAATTGCGATATTTTGTAACTCTAAATCACAGTTTAAACATTGATTTTCTTGATTACGATAATCAATTTGATTGTTTCTTTTTCTTCTTGTGTTAGAATAGTTACAGGACCAATTTTTTTTAATAGTAGTTTCGTTATTTTGTAATTTTTTAATTAATGTTCCTTTTGGTATCTTGAAATGTATTGCAGTTTTATTCGTACTCATAACCTTACTTCTTACCATTTCGATTGCCTCTTTTAAACTGTCTTCTGTATACTGAAAACGCCTATAAACTCTTTTTACTTTTTGTTGTTTGTTTCTATACTATCATTTCTAGCACTTTTATTAAGTAAACTTTCGTTTTTTTTTCATACCATTCTATAGTCATTCAGTGGGTCTGATGAAAATGTGACCTACCAATAATTGACCGGACGGTCATTTACTAGCAACGAATATAGACGCTTATAGAAGGGCAAGGCTGGGTTACGAAAATGGCAACGCAAGCTGGGGCACCGATTTTAGTTGGGTGCTCCAGCCGCGAGATGGCGCCACTAATGAAGAAGTATATATAGATATACTGTAAGTGTTATTCGCTGGGGCACCAAAATAAATAATTATTTATGTTGTTAATAAAATACATTTATGCGATCGAAAACATGAATGTAACAGCAAAATGAATAAATAAATTTTATTTAAAGTTATTTTGTCATTTTGAATGATTTAAAAACATTGAAAATAAATCAGCTGATAGTGACAACAAGTCCGCGAAATGCGCGGGCAACTGTCAGTTGGTGTTTAGAAAACTCGCGCGCAGGAGCTTTCTGTAGCGATTAATCCACGTGTTATTTCTAAAATCTTTTTTATCGGATTGATCGTATTAATTAAGAATTAGGTAGTCCAGTTGCCCGGTCAAAACTATCCAGTTGGGAAATCCAACTGGATTTTCCAAGAGGGAAATCCAGCTGGGGAAGAGTGGATTCCAGCTGGATTTTGGTGGATTTCCAGTCGGATTCCCAGTTGATGATATCAAATATTCCCACCCATTTTTAACTGGATTAAATGGAAATCCACTTATAATAAATGGGAATTCCTGGGCGAAGGCGGAAATCCATGTAAAAATCCAGTTAAATGTTGGTGGGAATCCACCTAACTTTCGCATTTCTATTAAATGGGAATCCACTCAAAATTCTACTTAATAATAAATGGGAATCCCAGCGTGACGGCGGAAATCCATGTAAAAATCCAGTTTAATATAGATGGGAATCCATCTAACTTTCGCTTTTCTATTCAATGGAAATCCAGTTAATAATGCATAGGAATCCTGTTATATCTAGGTGGGAATCCACTTAAATATCCAGTTAAAAATGGGTGGGAATATTTGGTATCATCAACTGGGAATCCGACGGGAAATCCACCAAAATCCAGCTGGAATCCACTCTTCCCCAGCTGGATTTCCTCTTGGAAAATCCAGTTGGATTTCCCAACTGGATATTTTTGACCGGGTGGAGTCAGCAGCTTACTAGGAGGAGTGGATCAACCCTGAAAATGCCGCCTAATAAGCATCTTTGCTCGTACGAGGGATGCTTGAACTCGAAAAAGAAGAGACCTGATCTGCAATTTCATCGCTTTCCGAAAAATGAACAGAGGTGCTTGTTAAAGATTTGTATACGGCTGATGATTGAAAAAGGAGAGTTTTTTAAAAGATAAAACCCGCTGCCAATAGATTGGCTCGTTGCTTCCTCAAACTTGATTTTCGATTTTCTTTTTTAGTTAAATAATCTTTTATTTTTGAAACTTTGTATTTATAAAAGAGAAAATTAAGATATTGAATTAAACCCGTTTTATTAGAAAAATCGCTAGAATCTTATAAATAAAAAAATAAATAAAAATCTGTAAAACTTTGTACCAATTAGAATGTGCTCTCTTTATTAAAAAAAAACATTTTAAACCCGAGTTCATGAAATTTCACTAAAAATTGTGAGAATGGTAATATAGTACAAACACATTACATTAGAATAACAAAATAAAAAGAAAGAAACGGACGAAACTTTTAAATTATTTTATGTGCCAAAAGTAGGTCAAAAAGCGAAGAAAATAAGCTATTGCAGTCCTTCAAAGACTCAGTTGTTCCCCAGATATAATCGATCAAAAATTTTTCAAGTTTTTGAGTTAATTTTTTTTCTCAAAAAGTAGTGGATTGAATTGATAGAATTGATTTCAATTTTTACAGAATATATTTTTATGCTCTTTAAAGTGCTTCCTGTTTTATTTAGATATCTCAATCCTATCATAAAAAAAAATTTTAAATACATTTTTCGAAAATCGAAAATACGTCATTAAAAAAACCCATGAATGAAATAAAAAATTAATTTTGTTCCCGAATTTGAAAGTAAAAAATTAAAAACCGCTACCAATAGATTGGCCGGCATGGTGTGGTTTGTGTACATAAGAATTATGCACATATTTATTGTGCACACTTTAGCATTGGTGTATATCTATATCTATGTGTATACTCTAATGCTAAAGTGTGCACAATAAATATGTGCATAATTGTTATGTGCACAAACCACACCATGCCGATTGGCCCGTAGCTTCCTCAAACTTGATTTTAGATTTCCTTTTTTTAGTTTATTAATAATAATCTTTTCTTATTTAAGCTTCTTTATATTATAAAAGGGAAAATTAAGATATTGATTTAAACGCTTTATATTAGAAGAATCGCTACAATCGTATAAATAAATAAATAAATAAAAATTTGTAAAACTTGGTACATATTTGAATGCACTCTTTATTAAAAAAAAAATATAAACATTTTAAACCCAAGTTCATACAATTTCACTGAAAATTGTGAGAACGGTAATATAGTAAAAACACATTACATTAGAATAACAAAATAAAAATAAAGGAACCGGTGAAAAGTTATTTTATGTGCCAAAACTAGGTTACAGAATGAAAAAAATAAGCCATTTCAGACCTTAAAAGAGCCGTTCCTGAGGTATAAGCGGTCAACAAATTTTCAGTTTTTCAGTTACAAATTTTTTTTCTCAGAAACTAGTCTGTAGAATTGATTGTCATTTTACAGAACATAGGTATACATATTCTGCCTCGCCATGATTTTTTTCACAGCATTTGAGCCTTTACTTTACGTGAAATAATTTTTTTTTAAAACACACATACAAATTTGAAGCTTAATATTTTTGTATCTATTACGTTTCATAAGCTGCGCAACGAACTCATCCGAGATACACCAAAAATCTACCTTTTCCTAAAATTTCAAGTCATTTAAAGCATTTTTACTTAAGTAATCGTTAGACATAAAAAACACATTTTTTCGGTTTAAATTTTTTTCTCAAGAACTACTGAATAGAATTAATTAAAATTTGTATAGGGTATCGGTATTTATATTCTGCATATTCAACATTCTTTTTAAAGCATTAACCGTTTAATTTAAGAGAAATAAGCATTTTTAGAAAATACACATTATTGTAAAAATCAGAAGAACAGTGATAGCTAACGGGAAGTTTTTTTAAAAAACATATCACAGTCTAAAACAGGTCATGTTCGATGTCACGTCGATCACATCGATGTCATAGATATAAATAAATAAATAAATAAAAAATCTGTAAAATTTTGTGCAAATTGAAATGTACTCCTCATTTAAAAATAAACCAACATTATAATCAAAATTCATAACATTTTACTGACAACTGTGACAACGGTAATATAGTAAAAACACATTAAATTAGAATAACAAGATAAAAATAAAGAAATAGATGAAACTTTTCAATTATTTTATGTACCAAAACTAAGTTAAAAAACGAAGAAAATGAGTCATTGCAGACCTTGCAATATCGAGCCGTTCGTAAGATATAAGCGATCAAAAAATTGTTCAAAAAACAAAAAATTTTCGAAATCAATTGAGTCTTACAAACTGCTCAAAGAATTTACTCAAGACATGGCAAAATACTATCAGATTACAAAGTTTCAGCCAGATTAATTCAATTTTACTCCAGTTATCGAATTTAAAAATAAAACATTTTTTCAAAAACAAATTTTTTTTCGGAAACTAATGAATAAAATAATTTAAAAATTATATGAGATATATTTCAGGTAATTGCCGATAACCATGAATTTATTTGAATCATTCTGATACTTTTTTTTTCGAGACATAATTTTTTTTTTAAAAAGGACACCTTTTTCTGTATAACAAAAGAATGGCTTCAGCAAATTCAAAATTTGAAATGTATAAAGTTAGGAAATTTTATTCTCTTTCAGATGCATTTACTGTATTAACTCTATTGTTAACAAAGAAACACGAAAAACTGTTTTCTGAAAATCGAAAAATACGATATCTTTTATTTTTTAAAAGATATTACATATTTAACAAAAATTAGATTTTTATGAATAACTCAAAAAATATAGCATTCAGACATTTTTTTTAAATTGTAGACAATTTCATGTGGACCATCTGCATTTTGAAGCTAACTAAAATATCGACTCTAACATCGTTAAAAAATACAATTTTTTTTTGAAAAACATAAAAATCAATTGTTTGAAAATAAATAATGTCATTAATTATTATTCTTTTCCACTCATCTACAAAACAAAACAAAAATTTGTAGCTATAGCCGAAACAATTGATCGAAAAATAAAAAAGTTGCAACATGCCACACACACACACACACACACACACACACACACACACACACACACACACACACACACACACACACACACACACACACACACACACACACACATGCGCGCGCGCGCGCGGACATTTTTTAAAAATGGTGTATTTAGACTCCAAATGACTCAAAACAAACTTATATATATATATATTATTATTATTATTATTTTTTTAACTTTTTTTTGTCACTGTCAAAGCTTTCTCTGCGAGCGAAGCAAAATGTATGGAATCTTTCCTGAAGCTTTGTTTATGGTACCTTGAAATAATTAATTTATTCATTGAGCTATTTTTTTAAAGATTTTATTTATTATACAATCTTTTAGTAATTTTAACATTGAATAAAATAATATTCATGCATTAAATGTGAATGAAAAGAGCGTTTACATGGTAAGTATCTAACAAGTCTTTCGTATATGAGTTTAAATAATTTGAAAAAAAAGACATTAATATTATAACTAAAATGAGACTGAAGTTAACAGCCGCTTCCAGCAGCCAGTTCGAATTTTGCAGTGGTTCTCAATCAAAAAGAACTATCTCCCATTATTGAGACATACAATGCTTTATTGATGGATTTTTCACTATAGAACAATAAAGTATGATTAAATAAAGCCGAAATATACAAAATTTATTACTCAATTGTTTAAACAATCAAAATATATGAAAAAAGGTCTAGTGCCTCAAAACTCATGTACACTCACAAAACCACAACACAGACTTGTTAACAAATGAATATACGCACTTCCAACATCTCTAAAAAATTGCTAAACAAGTATCGTGACATGAACATGCTTAATTGTTTATTTATACGTCCGTAATTGCAAAATTCGAGGCGGCTGCCGTCAGATTACGCTCGTCTTTCGGCTGTCAAAATAAAACTAAGCCTGTTCATTGTCTACAAATGAATACACAGACTCTTAATGAGCCCAAAAAATTGTTACGAAAGTTTTAAAACAACGAACACCTCCCATTATTTATTTATAAGCATTTTATTGCAAAATTCGAGCCGGCTACTATCGTATCGTCTTGGTTTTTCGACTGCTAAACTAAAACTAGGACTGTTCATTTTCTAGAAATGGATCTACAGCCTCCTAATGAGCCCAGAATGTTGCTCATAAAGTTATAAAAAATGAACACCTTTCATTATTTATTTATAAGCGTTTTATTGCAAAATTCGAACAGTCTGCTAGCGGATCGGCTCCGTTTTTCAACTCCTAATATAAAACTAAGCCTGTTCATTTTCTATAAATGGATATACAGACTCCTAATGAGCCCAGAAAGTTGCTCAGAAAGTTATAAAAAATGAACAGCTCCCATGATTTATTTATAAGCATTTTGTTGCAAAATTCGAGCCGGCTGCTAGCGTATCGGCTACGTTTTTCGACTGCGAAAATAAAACTAGACCTGTTCATTATATATTAATGGATATACAGACTCTTAATGAGCCCAGAATAATGCTCAGAAAGTTATAAAAAATGAACACCTCCCATTTTTATTTATAAGCATTTCATTGCAAAATTCGAGCCGGCTGCTAGCGTATCGTCTTCGTTTTTCGAACGACTCGAAAAACGTAGCCGATGCGCTAACAGCCGGCTCGAATTTTGCAATAAAACGCTTATAAATAAATAATGGAAGGCGTTCATTTTTTATTACTTTATGAGCAACATTCTGAGCTCATTAGGAGCCTGTATATCCATTTATAGAAAATGAACAGGCCTAGTTTTTTTTTAGCAGCCGAAAAACGGAGAAAACGGAGCCGATACGCTAGCAGCCGGCTCGAATTTTGCAGTAAAATGCTTATAAATAAATAATGGGAGGTGTTCATTTTTTATAACTTTGTGAGCAACATTCTGGGCTCATTGGGAGTCTGTATATCTATTTATAGAAAATGAACAGGCCTAGTTTTATTTTGACAACCGAAAAACGGTCGTAATGTGCCGGCAGCCGGCTCGAATTTTGCAATAAAATGCTTACAAATAAATAATGAAGGGTGTTCATTTTTTATAACTTTCTGAGCCACATTCTGGGCTCATTAGGAGTCTGTATATCTATTTATGGAGAATGAAGAGGCGTAATTTTATTTTAGCAGTCGAAAAACGCGGAGCCGATACGCTAGCAGCCGGCTCGAATTTTGCAATAAAACGATTATAAATAAATAATGGGAGGTGTTCGTTGTTTTAAAACTTTCGTAACAATTTTTTGGGCTCATTAAGAGTCTGTGTATCCATTTGTAGACAATGAACAGGCTTAGTTTTATTTTGACAGCCGAAAGACGAGCGCAATCTGACGGCAGCCGTCTCGAATTTTGCAATTACGGACTTATAAATAAACAATTAAGCATGTTCATGTCACAATACTTTTTAGTAATTTTTTAGAGATGTTGGGAGTGCGTATATTCATTTGTTAATAAGTCTGTGTTGTGGTTTTGTGAGTGTATATGAGTTTTGTGGCACTAGACCTTTTTTCATATATTTTGATTGTTTAAACAATTGAGTAATATATTTTGTATATTTTGGCTTTATTTAATCATACTTTATTGTTCTATAGTGACAAATCCATCAATAAAGCATTGTATATCTCAATAATGAGAGATAGTTCTTTTGATTGAGAACCACTGCAAAATTCGAACTGGCTGCTGGAAGCGGCTGCTAACTTCAGTCTCATATAACTAAACCCATAAACTAAAACCCTTTAACCCTAAACCCTGTAACTGCACACCCTAAATCTTTGACACCTACACCCACAAACTGTAAACTGTCGTACTCTAAACCTTCAAATACTTAACCCTGAAACCTTGAAACCTAAAATTCTAAACCATGAATCCCTAAATTATGAAACTCAAAACTCTATACTATATAAACCCTAAACCGTAAACGCTCAAAAGTGTACTTGATAAATGACTGCTTTTTATGAATTGTGATCTAGTCTTACACAACCGGTATTTAAATTCAGTTTATGTAATACAAATTAATTCTTATTTTCGCTATGTTAAAAAAGTGATACCATTACTTATGCTTCTTTTGTAAAGTGACGAGTACTTATTTCATGTAATTTCTACATAGTTGTAAAGAATTTTTGTAATAAAACTATTTTGTAATAAATTGACTTCAAATTAGCACTCAGATCTTAAGACTTTAAAATTCATTGTTACATTACATTAGATAGTAAAAAGAAAATTTTTGCGGCATGTTCTTTGTAGGCGTTCAGAATGGATTCTGCGGTCAGGAAACTTTGCGCTATTAGATTTGAAGGAGTCAACAATAAATGAGAAGCGTATATGCTCTGCCCATTTCAAAGGTGATGATATTAAGTATATTAGTAGAAATGGTAACATAGTGTACAAAGATACTGCGCTTCCAATTGATCATTCTCTACTTTTTGCTGATTCGCAGGGTATTACTGATGAACAAATTGATAAAGAACATGTTGATTCAAATATCGACTATAATGATTCAATTCTGTCAGAAAATTTATTGGTAAAATTACCAATTCTTAGGAACGAAGTTCATCCATTAAATATTCATGCAGATAAACCAACATGTTCCAATTCTCAAAATGTTCATCAGAATGATATTGTAACTAGTAACAGTAACATTAGCCAATCGAACATTGAATTGAATAATGAGAAAGTAAAAAAGCTTAAAGATTTAGTATCAAAATTGCAAATTCAGCTAGAAGCTGCAAAAAAAAAATTAATTTTATGAATCAATCTTCCGCAAGCAGTAATCTGAAAGAAGTAAATCGATTAAAAATAAAAGTAAATAAGTATAAAAAGATCGTTGTAAATAAATCGAAGAAAATAACTAGACTTGAACGGAACCTTGTAAGAAGTGAAGAGGAAGAAATTTTTTATAAAAACTTTAAAAAATTAAATAAGTCAGTAATTGATTTTTTTAAAATGCAAGTAAATCACATTAAATTAACAAGTGGACAGACGAAGAAAAACAATTTGCTATGTCATTATTTTATAAATCTCCTAAAGCATACTGTTATTTACGTGATGAAAAAGAATTTGCACTTCCTTGTATTAGGTCAATTCGAACGTGGGTAAATGAATTGGATTTAAAAACGGGAAAAACGGAAAATTTGTTGAAATTATTACAAGTAAAATCTGAAAGTATGACTAGCAAAGAACGCGAGTGCGTGCTGATTTGGGATGAAATGGCAATTAAAGAATGGTTAGAGTACAATACAAAAAAGATCTGATTGAAGGCTACACTGACTTGGGAGAACGCGGTCGCTTGTCTACAATTGGTAATCATGTTTTAGTATTTATGTTGAGAGGTAGACAGCACAATTGGAGACAACCAATTAGTTACTACGTTTCTCGCAACAGTGTATCTGGAACTGATCTTCACAAATTAATTGTAGATATGTTAGATTTTGCTGAAGATTGTGGTTTTTCAGTTCAAACAATGGTTTGCGATTTAGGATCACCAAATCAGCTCGCAATAAAAAAATTAAACATTTCCTTAGAAAAGCCATTCATTGAACGATATAATCGTAAAATTTTTTTCAATTTCGATCCTCCTCACTTAATGAAATGTCTTCGAAATACTTTAAAAAATCATCAACTTAAAAGCGATAATCAAAACGTGTCGTGGGGACCAATTGTTGAATTATACGAAAACGAGAAAGATAAACCGTCAAAATTAGCTGCTAAACTTACTTATGATCACGTTTATCCTCAAAATTTTGATTTAATGAATGTAAAATTAGCAACTCAAGTAATTAGTCATACCGTTTCATCAGCTCTTTTGACCGGGCGACTTGCTAATTGTGAACCGTTAACTCATCCAGACTGTTTGGCGACGGCAAATTTTTTAAAAAAAGGAAATGATTTATTTTATTGCTTAAATAGTAGAACCACTCGTGATAACAATCCTTTGCGACGTCCTCTGTCGGTTCAAAACAATCAAGTTGTAGAATATTTGAAAGATAGTTTGTCGTGGATTGAAACGTGGGAATGTCTCGGCAGTAAAACGAATCCTCCATGCTTTCGTGGTTTTTCTTTAACGGTGACAAGCGTTTTAATGCAATGGAAGGATATTAAACAAAATGGCGGTCTTTATTTATTGACATCGCGATTAAACCAAGATCCGATTGAAAATTTATTTGCAGTTTTGAGAAGTCGCGGCGGTCATTGTCAAAATCCAACCGCGATGCAGTTTAGGCATAATTTGCAATATTCTATGACAGCTAATTTGAATTCATTGTCTAAAGTAAAAACTGCGAGCCTGATAGAACAGTAGCATTACTAGCAATTTCAGAGCCAGAATCCAGCACAGACTTGCAAGATTGTAGCGCCAATGATCCCGACAGTGTGCTTGAATTGCAAGCAGATGTTCAATCGCACACTGTAAGTGAGAGTAATGCATTAAATAATATTTCACTTGAGGAAACCTGTCAATCACATTGCAATACATGTAATGTTGATAATAATTTAGAGACTTCTTTAATGAATGACATTGATAGTAACGAGAGTGAACAATTGTTTAATGAAGAAGTGGATGAGCCAATGAGGAACACTGCAGATGATAGTATTCCAGTACAAGAAACTGTTTCTAATAGTCACGTTGCAGATGACATTGATGCTTATGAAGAAATTGTCTCTGTTAGTAGTAGCAGTCAGTCAAGTTAGTAGTAGCAGTCAGTCAAGAAAGGGAACCTTTCTGATAAATATGACCAAATTTTCTGCAACCCTCTTGATTCATCCACCCCTTTGCAAGCTGCAATGAAGTATGTTGCTGATTACGTAGCTAAGAAGTGTTTCTCCAAATCAAAATGTACTGATTGTAAATCTGCATTGACTCGCGAAAATGTCAATTTTGAGCAAAACAATGATCTGTTCATCTTTTTAAAGCTTATGCTACTTCCGATAACAATGAACTTGGTAACTTGTGTGTTTCTTCCGATGATTTCACCAATGTTATAACTACCGCGGTAGAAATTTTTCAAAAACAATTTTTAATTAATAGTCATTGCAAAAATATTGGTCAAAATTTATTTAATGAAATTAGTAGAATTATCAAGCAGAATCACAAAAACTTTTGGAATGTTGACGATCCTTGTAAAACACATTACGAATTAATTATTAAATTTTTTGTAAGAGTACATATATTTTACAAATTGAAGTGGATGAACAATCGTTTGCGAGTAGATAAAAAACGCAAAAAACATGAAATTGCTAGTAACAGACGCAATCGGAAACTGCAGAAATTAACTCATCAATAAACATTTTTTTATTAATTATTACTGTTAATTGACTTGTTTTCATTGAATTATGTATTTTAAAGGACTAAATTTTATTCGTGTTAATCAGTAAAAATATTAATTTTTAACAGAAATTGTTGTCTCCTTTTAAATTAAAGTATCTATTGTATTCCAATTTTATTCATGTTAATCAGTAAAAATATTAATTTTTAACAGAAATTGTTGCCATTTTTTAAATTAAAGTATCTATATTGTATTCCAATTACAGTATTAATGTAGAATAATAATATTATAAGAATCCAATAAAGTACATATTAGCATTTTCAGCTAAGATTTTAATGTGTTTAGAAACTCTGAGGTAAATAATCATATAAATATAATTAGTAAATATTTAAATTATTTTTTGGCATGATGAAATAATTTTTATATTTATAATCCTTAATGAATAAAAGCTTTATAACAGAGTACTTATTATACTCCTCTATTTCTTACTCTTTTCTCTGTTAAGGAGACATTTATATGATTATTTATGTACACATAGCAGAATACAAATGGAAAGCAACATTTACTTCAATTTGATAAATATATTTGTCTGTATAGTACTGCGCTATGCAGATAAATATATTTCTAAAATTGAAAGTGTGTTGCATTTCCGTTTATTTTTGGTATGTGTACAACTTGAGAGAATTAGGTTGAGGACGAAAGTGGGTAAACTTTGCCGAAAGATCTACTAGAAATAGAGAAAAAAATTTATTGGCAAAAATAAATTTTTTTTTCTTTTTTAGTAGACTTTTAAGTAAAGTTTGTGGGTTTGAGGTCTTTCTCCTTGGTATCGTGGTTATGTAGGGCTATTGGCGAAGGTTCCACGGCTAATGTTATTAATAATGGTATACGTAATTGCAATACATTACATTTAATTTTGTCATGCCGCAAAAATATTTGTAATTGCTATTTCATTACGGCAACAATTATTAGAAACATTAAAAAAAAAACCAACGCGCTATTGGCAGTACCTCTAGGTAGTGCGTAAATCTGCCAGAAAGTACATAAAGTTGTACAAATATGCAGTTTCAGTTTATAATAGAAATTGTTAAATAATTATTATTTAGCTGAAATGATTTGTTTTTCATAATAAGCTCAAAGAAATAGAAGTAATTTAATAATTTACTTAAACAATTTTTAGTATTTCTTTTTCCATAAAGTCGAATTATTTTGGTCTCGCTTTAAATAAAAACAATTAAATATAGTACATTGTTACAATTTTACATAAAAATAATTTGATGATAGATGTATTAATATCTGTGGTTGCCGAAAACTCAATATTTTAAGAGATAACAGCAACTGAAATAATGAGCTAAGTCCATTTTGAGGGGGAAAACGAGCTAAGTTCACGTTAAAACGATTTAAATTTTTAAATAAATTATGGTCATTGGTTATACGTGAAAGTAACTAATAGTGATTATTTCAGGAGTTAATTGGCAACACATTTAATAATAAAAACACGCGTTAGTAATTTTTAACGTCTCTTTTATAATATGGCTTAGGGCGAAAACGAGCTAAGTCCACGTTAAAACGATTTAAATCTTTAAATAAATTATAATAATTGCTTATCAGTGAAAATAATAAATAGTATTTTATATCATTAAAATTCTTATTATAGAATATCACATTTCACGTAATATTAAAATTAATATAATATTAAATCATATTTAACTTATTATTTTATTATAGTAAAATATTAAAATTTAATGATTATAATTTAATAATAAACAAAATACAATATTAATAATAAACTTTGCAAACAATAATACTGTGTAAACAAATTTAACCGTACACCCAGTTCAATTTCGGAGTCGGAGAAGCAGAAGTTCAGTTGGAACTTTGGAAGTATTAAAAAATCTGCATTATTAAAACAGATTCTAAGAAATGGCGCTCTAATAGATATTAAAACCCTTTAAAATTAAAATAATTGATTGTATTTTCATCCTACATTCATGTTCTGAGTGTTAAATATTTATTTTAATCGATAATAAGCTTAAATAGAGAATTTAGGGGGGAAATGAGCTAAGTTCACTTTGACGGGGGAAAACCGCCTAATTCGCAATGTTTGCTTCACTGTATCGACACAACGAAGCGATGGTACTCTATACCTCTATACATCGAAAGGTATTACTGTTTTTAATAAGTACAGTATGCCACCTTAATATGTACGTTTGGAACTTGTCGACGAGTGCAAAACTTTAAATTCCGTTTTCTCGAAAACTCGAAAAGTGGACTTAGGCAGTTTCCCCCCTCGACCACAGATATTATCAATAATATGAACTTTATAAGTATTTTCTGTTTAGAAGCCCTGGTGAAAATTTTAACACATTTTAATACGTGTTATATTATATATGATCATACGTATTGTAATACGTACTTTCACACGTACTATAGTACGTATGTACGTATTATAATACGTACTATAATACGTCAGAAAATGATGACGCTATAATACGTATTACAATATGTATTATAACACGTATTAAAACACGTATAAATCATTTGAAAAATATAAATAAAAAAATTAATTTTAAAATTTAAATAAATTATTTAATTTTTTAAATCTATTTCGTGTTTATTATAAATTTAAAACTGTATGCATTACGACATTTAATATTAATTTAATATTGATTACATTTGAATTAATTTATAGTTTATATTCAATATTTTTAAAATAAAAAATAATTATTTTATTTAAATTTTAAAATTTATATTTTTCAAATGATTTATACGTGTTTTAATACGTGTTATAATACATATTGTAATACGTATTATAGCGTCATCATTTTCTGATGTATTATAGTACTTATCATAATACGTACATATGTACTATAGTACGTGTGAAAGTACGTATTACAATACGTATGATCATATATAATATAACACGTATTAAAATGTGTTAAAATTTTCACCAGGGAGTTATTACATTTATATATATTATTTTGAACTAATATTTTTTTGATGTAATTAAATTAAATTATTCACGTGTTTAAAAAGTGTAAATCATTTATTGAAATTCATTGAAGAACCTGTACAAAATAAATAGACCATTATTACGACGCCCCCGACGAAGAAAATCTCCTTTAGTAATTTCGCGGCAAGAGTATCCTATTTAGCAATTCTGCGACGAAAAGAATCTCTTTTAGTAATTTTCCGGCGAAGAATAACCTATCTTGCAATTCTGCGACGAAAAGAATCTCCTTCAACAATTTTGCGGCGAAAACAATCCTATCTAGCATTTTTGCGACGAAAAGAATCTCCTTCGTCAATTTTCCGGCAAAAACTATCCTATCTAGCATTTTTGTGACGAAGAGAATCTCTTACTGATTTTCCGGCGAGAGTATCCTATTTAGCATTTTTGCAACGAAGAAATGAATCTCCTTAAATTTGTTTGCGACAAAAACTACCATTCGGCGTTTTGGTTCTCGTACTTGTAACTTATAATTTAACCTTCTTAATGACTAAATAAATAAATAGATAAAATAAAATTTTATTCAATTTTTTTTATAATAAAAAGCAGACTTTAATAAGGATTTTTAAAATTGGCAAGTTGTCAAATAGAACACTAAATTGATAAATTTAATTAATGTAGTTATAAAACACGAAAATATTGCTGTAAAAACTTATTTGCATTTTTAGTTCTATAAATTTTGCCAGAATATTTTTCATTCAGTAATTAAATACAGCGAAATCTTATTTAATCTATAATGATAAGAAGGTATATTAACACTCCAGAGTTGGCTCAATTTCTGCTGCAAACCTTCAGGCTTCGCAGGAACTTATTAAATAAACATATTAGTAGTTATAAAATTGTACCGCAGAAAATCTATATAAGAAAAATTTACAAAATTTACAAATTCACGTGGAAGAACTATATTATCATTTTACAGTGAAATCAAATTATAAAAATTGTTTAATGAAAATCATTCATTTATATTACATATCCTAAAGTATTTTAATATCGTGGAATTTATTTAATTTATTAAACAATATCTACTTCAATTTGAGAAAGCCTCGTGCTAATTTTATTAACATTTTATTCATAAGCTGTAAAAGCTTATCCACGCCTGATCGGTGAAACCGCGTTTTGGCCCGGGCTCCGGCTTCAAGAGCCGTCTGCGCGGAGCGCACTTCAAATTAACCATGCGCGCGACATCTTGCGGCCAGTTTGGTACTACCGGCGCCAAGTCCCTCCGGCCCATCTGAACTTACGCTTCTATAAGCGTCTATATTCGTTGTTACTAGTAAGCATTCGACGTTTTTCATACCGTTGAATGACTAGACAAAAAATTTTAAAAAATCGTAATTATTATGATCTTTTACCTATTTTAAATTGATTTTTATGTAAAGTAAACCTTTTTTATTAATATTAAAACATTTTAAGTAAAAAATAAGATGCTATATATAGTTTTCTGAGATGCTTGTTTTCAGCTTTCTTGTAAAAATATTGCTCCGAATTCAGTTTATAGAATACCTACCTCGAATTATTATTTTTTTTACAGGATTTTTAAAATTTTCTCATATCTTTTATGTATTTATTTATAAATATAGATATTCAGGAACGTAAATTTTTTTTTTATACATTTATAATAACATATAAATTTTTAAATTGTAATTTTTTATCTAGTAGTCATTCACTGGTCGGCGGTCATGCACTGGACGAGTTACCCTACTATGATAATCTACAAAACAAATTTTAAGCATCTACAAGCAAAACTAGAAACAAACAACTTAGTCTCCCATCTATTAAGGTGGCCCTTCTGCGACTACCTAGTCAAAGGAGTGCTAAATGACGAGGTTAACTAATATTTAAAAAGAGCATAGTTGTAATGTTATGTATTTATTTAAAATAATAGAGATAGTCAATGTTTTATAAATAAAGTGTATTTAACATGACTAAGATAACTTTTTTCACAAAATGTCGATATTTTAGAAACTAGATATTGTAACTACAAATAATTATCTATAAATCACTGCCCTATTAAAAATAGTCACGTGAGTACTCACGTGAGTACTCACGTGATTATTTTTAATAGGGTGTAATTTCTTTCATTTATCAATCGATTTTAGTTTTGAATATCTGATTATGTTCTTGAAGTAATTTCAAGGGCACATTACAACTATGGTTTTTTAAAATTTCATCTAACCTCTTCATTTAATACTGCTTTCACTAGAAAGAAGACCATCAGTTTTAAGAGTAGTGAATTTAACGCCATAAAATATTTTACCATGCTTCCTAATTAGCTAAAAACACTAAAATCGGTTCAGACAAATATAAAAAGTAAATTAGACTGTGGATAAAAAATAATAACTTACATGAAACAGCCAGAAATGCCAGATAAATTTAAGCAAAATTTTCTTTTTAAATTTGTAAGTGATGGAGAATATTATAAGTTAACGTGAGTTACATGCTGTGGGTGGTTGAAATAATTTCAAATCGAACACAAGTTAAGCGATAACACTGTACAATATATTGCAAGAAAGTCAATTACAAAGTTTTACGTCATTATAAATACAGTTAAAAGTTTTCTTAGAGTTACATGAGATTCTGTTAAAAAATCTAAAATCTATTGTGTGAAGTGTTGACAATAATTTGGTATGTGTGTATGAGTGTGTATTATCATGTTCTTCCCTTCGACGGGGAAACTAACCTGTGTGATATCCCGGTCAAAAATATCCAGTTGGGAAATCCAACTGGATTTTCCAAGAGGGAAATCCAGCTGGGGAAGAGTGGATTCCAGCTGGATTTTGGTGGATTTCCCGTCGGATTCCCAGTTGATGATACCAAATATCCCACCCATTTTTAACTGGATATTTAAGTGGATTCCCACCTAGATATAACAGGATTCCTATGCATTATTAACTGGATTTCCATTGAATAGAAAAGCGAAAGTTAGATGGATTCCTATCTATATTAAACTGGATTTTTACATGGATTTCCGCCGTCACGCTGGGATTCCCATTTATTATTAAGTAGAATTTTGAGTGGATTCCCATTTAATAGAAATGCGAAAGTTAGGTGGATTCCCACCAACATTTAACTGGATTTTTACATGGATTTCCGCCTTCGCCCAGGAATTCCCATTTATTATAAGTGGATTTCCATTTAATCCAGTTAAAAATGGGTGGGAATATTTGATATCATCAACTGGGAATCCGACTGGAAATCCACCAAAATCCAGCTGGAATCCACTCTTCCCCAGCTGGATTTCCCTCTTGGAAAATCCAGTTGGATTTCCCAACTGGATATTTTTGACCGGGATACTATGTTTTGCCAAGTTGTAGTTGTCCGATAAAGTGCTTAATCATCTGGGTAATTAAATGAGTTTTGCCTTGAAATCTGCTCCCTCACTTCGATGCGTTTAGATGATGCTGTACACGTAAAGTCCACAATTAAATATTATTGATTTAATTGTAGAGGTTAATTGAGTGTGCACGATTATATATGATTGATCTAATCGTGCGTGAGAATTTTCGCCTGGCCAGAGCATGAAGTACTTTCCTCGTTAGCACCACTTGTGGGTAAACGACAAGATTTGGGTATTTTCGACGTGTCGTGCGTATAAAATGTCATTACTGTAAAGTATGTATATTATACCGTTGAAAATGTCGTAAATGGCTCATAATCACTTTGATGCTTGGTGGCGGAAGTGTTAGGGGGGGGGGGCTCGATTAATTTTGAATTTTCAATATTTTAAAGTTGATTTGTATATATACTATAATTCTATTATTTATGTAAAATATAACTTGTGATAGTAAATTTAGAAATTATAATTTATTATTTTTCATAATAAAATAAGTACTAATATTAAAAAAGTGTTAAATTATATGTATAGGAATTAGGAATATAATATAAACATAATCTAAAATTCTTATACATATTTCTATATGTATGGTATACTTTTTTAAATAAATTCGTACCCATTTTTAAGATTAAAAATAATGAAAAATTATAATTTTTAAATTTACTATAATAAGTTTATTCAAAATTAACCGATTTTACGCAGTCGTTATCCGGAAACTTTCGTTCTGGGGCGTGCAAGTGGGGCAAAACGGCTAAAAATACATGAAAACTACCTTTCAAAAATTATGTCTCTACCGATAATGAATTTACTAAAAATTTTATCATGGGATCTTCTTCGAGAGCTTACAAGAAAACCATAAAAGAATTGCCAATGCCAAAATCCATTCGGAAACATTTGTTCAGGGGCGAGCAAGTGGGGCAAAACGGCTAAAAAAACATGAAAAAAACCTTTCAAAAATTCTGTCTCCGGCGATTATGAATTTACTAAAAATTTTGTCGTGGGATTTTCTTCCAGAGCTTACCAGAGACCCATAAAAAAATTGCCGATATCAGAATCCATCCGGAAACTTTCGTTCAGGCGCGTGCAAGTGGGGCAAAATGGCTAAGAATGCATGAGAAATACCTTTCAAAAATTCTACCTCCAGAGGTTATGAATTTACTAAAAATTTTGTTAGTGAGATTTTCTTCGATATCTTACCAGAGATCCATAAACATATGGCCGATATCAAAATCCATCCGGGAACATTCGTTCAGGGGCGTGCAAGTGGGGCAAAACGGCTAAAAATACACGAAAAATACCTTTCAAAAATTCTGTCTGAAGCGATTATGAATTTACTAAAAATTTTGTCGCGGGATTTTCTTCGATAGCTTACCAAAGATCCATAAACAAATTGCCGATATCAGAATCCATCCGGGAACTTTCGTTCAGGGGCATGGAAATGGGCCAAAACGACCAAAAATACATGAAAAATACCTTTCAAAAATTTGGTCTCCAGCGCTTATCAATTTACTAAAAATTTTGTTAGCTGAATTTTCTTCAATAGCTTACCAGGGATACAAAAAAATTGCCGATATCAAAATACATCCGGAACCTTTCGATCAGTCGCATGCAAGTGGGGCAAAATGGCTAAAAATACATTTTGAATATTAAATGAATTTTGAATATTGAATCCAAAAATTGAGGAAAGTATCGTCTTTTTTTGAAATGATGACACTTATAAATACTGGCATCTACATATTTGATGTTTGCACAAATAATTTCTTCTAAATAATTAGTTTCATGTTCAGAAAGGCTCAAAGAATAGGAATATTTTATTTCACATTCAGAAAAGCTGAAAGAATAATAAAAATCAAATCTGATGAGTGTGCCTCCAAAATCAACTTTTCGAAAAAATTTCTAGAGCAAAAGGTGCTTAGAAATTATCAAAGAATACACTGGAATTTTTTCAGAATTTTTGGTGAATTTATTAAAATTTATAAAATATCTATGTTAACAATTTTTTATCTTGATCTAAAAAATTCTTAAAATATTCCAGTGTACTCCTTGATGATTTCTAAGCACTTTTTGTTGTTAGAATTTTTCTCGAAAAAATTGATAGTTTTATGTTAACGTAGGCTTAAAATGCTGAGTAAAAATTAACATTTCGGACGCCATTTTGGATTATATAAGTTATAAAAATTAGTTCCGAACACACTTTTTTAAACTTCAGGCGATTGGTCCATCGTCTAAATTGGTTTAAAGATGATAATGTATCATAAGTTGTTGAAAATTGAGATTGAAAAGAAAAAATTGGTATTTCTGCGGTGTTTTTTTTAAGAAAATCTTCATTTTTGGGAGATAAACATTCATTTTATTAAAATTCTAATCACACCATTCGAAAGAACACGTAAAAACTATAAGATTCGTGCATTCTGACATTTTTTAGCAACCAATTGAACCCGTACTGAGAGCTGAAATGTAGTGGTACAGAGAGTCGTCAAATGCTAAAGCTATATGATTGATGCTTATCATGACGATGTGCACACAACTAATAGATTTAGCAACCTCTCAATATTTGTGTAACTATTCATTTACAAGTTTTCTCGTAACCACATATTTAATATATGCTGTGGTCGTCTAAGCTGTTCTAAGATTGCATAGTCAGTCTTACTAATCAACAAAAAAATCGAACTAATTTTCACAGAATTTTACAATTTACTATTTTTTAACTGACTTGAACAAGGTTGTCTAAGAAAATGCTAAAGCTATGATTAATGCTTGTCACGGCGGTGTGCACAAAACTAATAGATTTAGCAAGCTCTCGATATAATTGTGTAACTATTCACGTACATGTTTTCTAGTAGTCATACATTAAATATATGCAGTAGTCGTCTAAGCTATTATAAGATATGGATCTGAAGTTTGCATCATTGGAATGTAACGAAATAATTTTTTACGATTGATTAAAGTTCTTAAACAATGGAAATTTTATCTAAACCTTTGTTTTAAAGTTAATTTATGCTATAAAACACTAAATCTACATGCAAAATTAATATTATTTAATACAAACGTGAAGCAAAATGAATTATTTTTTTTTATTTCGTTGGACTCCAACGTTGCAAACTTCAGACCCATTATAAGAACGCCCAATCAGTGGTTCTAATCAACCCAGAAATCAAACAAATTTTCACAGATTTTTATTATTTACTATTTTGCAACTGACTTGAACAAGGCAGTCTAAGTGAATGCTATAGCTACGTTGTATGCTTGTTATGACGGTGTGCACAAAAATAATAGATTTAACAACCTCCCGATATTTGAGTAACTATTCATTTACATGTTTTCTCGTAAACACATATTAAATAAATGTTCTACTCCTCTAAGCATTTTATTAAAATTTCAATAACGCCATTCGAAAGAATACGTCAAAATTAATTTAGTTAAACTTGATATTAATCTATAATAGAATAAAAATCATTCAGTCAGAATATCACAGTCAATTCTGGCAGGGAAATCATACAATTATAGGCTCTGGCTTTAATAAACAATGGATAAAGTAGGAAAATCAGAATCTCGACTGTTTTCATCCTTGTGAATAGGAATTGTTCACCTCCAAAATTTCTACACGAGCTATGTTGGTTAGAAGAGACAGTTGCTTGAGAGGTTAAATACGAGAGAGATTGGTAAGGTAGATTGCGTTTCGTCCCTGGTTACCATCTGGATTCATCAGTAAGGCTGTGATGGTAACCCTGCCTTAGACGCGATTGACTTCATAATAAAAGATTATTTCATCAACAACACGTGGATAAAAATAAAAATCAAAGAAAATAAAGATGATCAAACTTGATCATTTAGAGGAAGTAAAGGGCGTAACGTCACGATAAAAGAGTACTTCATTAACACGCCGATAAAAAACAAAAATGTTTGGGATAATGAAGATGATCAAACTTGATCATTTAGAGGAAGTAAAGGACGTAGCGTTATGATTAAACAATATTTTATTAATGCGATGATAAAAAATAAAAATATTACGGATAATGAAGATGATCAAATTTGATCATTTAGAGGAAGTAAAGGACGTAGAGTTATGATTAAACAGTACTTTATTAATGCGACGATCAAAAATAAAAATGTTACGGATAATGAAGATTATTAAACTTGATCATTTAAAGGAAGTAAAGGACGTAATGTCATGATAAAATAGTACTTCATTAACACGTGGATTAAAAAGAAAAATGTTACAGATAATGAAGATGAGCAAACTTGATCATTTAGAGGAAGTAAAGGACGTAACGTCACGATAAGAGAGTACTTCATTAACACGCCGATAAAAAACAAAAATGTTTGGGATAATGAAGATGATCAAACTTGATCATTTAGAGGAAGTAAAGGACGTAGCGTTATGATTAAACAATATTTTATTAATGCGAGGATTAAAAAGAAAAATGTTACGGATAATGAAGATGATCAAACTTGATCATTTAGAGGAAGTAGAGGACGTAACGTCATGATAAAACAGTACTTCATGAACACGTGGATCAAAAATAAAAATGTTACGGATAATGAAGATGATCAAATTTGATCATTTAGAGCAAGTAAAAGACGTGAACATCCGACGTACCAGAGCTTCCGCAGCCGTACACGAGAGTACACGGCACCGCTGCAGATCGAGTCCTGAGACCATACCCCGCCTAATCGATGTGCGCACACGTGGATAGAGGAACATAGATCAACGCGACTGCCGAACAAGGAAACTACGAACTGAACCCGTGGCTGCAATCGCGAGCACACCAGGTAGTTACAGGGTCTGTTCAAGAGAGTTTATTTTCATGGGTGAATATATGGGAGCTCGTGGTGTCATGATCGGGCACAACGAGGCCATCTATGTTGATTAGGAGAGACAGTTGCTTGAGAGGTTAAGTGCGAGAAAGATTCATAAGGTAGATTGCGTTTCGTCCCGGGTTACCATCTGGACTCATCAGTAACGCAATAATTGTAACCCTGCCTTAGACGCGGTTGTGTGTCTATGTTGCGCTACCCATGTAGAAATTTTGGAGGTCATCCTCGTGAATAACTCCTATTCGGACGCGATTTTCTGCAATTGTACCTATCAGTGGAAAACAGTCACGATTCGCATCTGATTTTCCAATTTTATCCATTATTTAATAAAGGCATTTAACTGACTTTCATAAAAGAAACGTAATTGCTATTATGCGGTCATAACGTCTTATCTCTATCATTATTATTCTACAAACCGCCTTCTCGCGACCGGCCAATACTTAAAACATTACGACTCCTTAAATGCAACGATGTATATTGTATAAGGGATAGATTAACATGCAAACGATGGACCATTTTATCCGTCATAAGGTAGTTAAACGACGGGTATTACAATCATTTTAGTTTATTATTGCTCCGCAAACACCAAGTCGTTTCGAACCGTGAGGATATTTCTGTTTTTTTTTTTTCGTTCCATCGTTACATCAATAATCTGCATATAGCAAAAGAATGAGTTTTACGGTATTTTCTGTAATATTTTCCAGTACTACTTTACATTAATATGTCCATCTGAGAGTAATTATCAGTTTTTATTTTTTCCGTGTAAATTTTTCACAATGACGACAACCGAAGATTCAGTCGGATAGAGAAAGTGAAAATTAAATAAGAGATATGTAATTAATAGTCGTAATTTATGCCTTTGTAAAAGGAAAAACTAAAAAAAATGAAAAATCCTTACAGTTGGAAGCGAATGGGATCTAAAAATCGCCATCTCTCAACCCGGTTAGAGATGAAAAGGTCAACACTTTAACAATTAATACTTTTTTTTAATGTGTGCCTGTTTTAAATTATCATAGAAAAATTGTCTACCATTCTGCTATCTTAAGGTAGTCGCGATAAATATACCCTGAATAATCACGACAATTCTCAATTATTTTGCTCAGAAACCGCCTTACATACAATACCAAATAATACAACGCTAAAACAGTAAATAGCTATGGCGGATAAAGTATATCTTGCATATATTGTATGTAATGTATGCACCTCAAAAATTATTAATAAAAAAACTAATATGCGTGATTATCCTCTTTTCACTTTTTCGAAAAAATTGCCAAACCATGATAGTATAATAATTATTGATCCACAAACCGCCTGCTCGCAACCTTAGGGAAAGTAAAACATCACAACACCTCAAAGGCTAAGAACAATCTTGTGCAAGGTCCAGTTTTAGATTTTCATAAAACAATGAACCTAAATTTTGTCACCTTAAGATTACCATAAGGTTCTCTTAAAAACTGTGGATAATGATGATGATAACAATAAATATCCATTATTAATCTACAAACCGCCTTCTCGCGACCCGCCAATAATTAAAACATTACGTCTCCTTAAATGCAACGATGTATATTGTATAAGGGATACATCAACATGGAAACGATGGACCATTTATCCATCATAAGGTAGTTAAACGATGGATATTATTGGGCATACAAATAAGTTTCCGCCGTTTTCAAGAGATGGCTCCACCCACAAGATTACTTTGAAATCGTTAGATGTAAAATATCACATAGAAAGTTTGGACACCTGGCAACAACATTACTTTAAAATACTATTGACTTTGTATTGGCAGTATACATTTTTTTTTGTTCTAAAATGTCGAGCTTTGCACCGAATAAGCGTCATTTGCGGGAAGTTTTGATTTATTTCTTTCATTTAAAGAAATCTGCTACTGAGGCGCATCGGTCACTTGTAGAATTTTACGGTGATGCTGCTTTAAGTAAGAGAAGTTGTCGTGAGTGGCTTCAAAAGTTTAAAAACGGCGAGTTTGACGCGAAAGATAAAGAAGGCGAAGGAAGGCCAGTCAAGTTTGAAGACGCTGAGTTAGAGGCATTATTCGACCAAGACTCATGCCAAACTGAAGAGCAGCTTGCAGAAAGCTTGGGAGTGACTCAACAAGCGATTTCACACCATCTCAAGATCATTGGTATGGTCCAAAAGCAAGGAAATTGGGTTCCGCGTGAACTGAAACCCAGAGACGTCGAGCGCCGTCTTTTCACGTGCGAACAACTTCTCCAAAGACAAAGTCGAAAAGGTTTTTTGCATCGAATAGTGACGGGGGATGAAAAGTAGATCTCCTACGACAACCCAAAGCGTAGGAAATCATGGGGTAAGCCCGGCCATGTGCCAACATCAACGGCCAAACCGAATATTTATGGCAAAAAGTTAATGTTGTGCATTTGGTGGGATCAGCTCGGAGTAATCTATTACGAGCTACTCCAGCCTAACCAAACTATCGCTGGAGAACGTTATCAACAGCAACTGTTGCAATTGAGCCGAGAATTGAAGCTTAAATGTTCCCAATATGCCAAAAGACATGACAAAGTGATTTTTCAGCACGACAACGCTCGGCCACATGTTGCAAAAGTCGTCAGGGATACTTTGGAAGCTTTACAATGGGATGGCTTACCCCACCCGCCGTATTCACCAGACATTGCTCCTTCGGACTACCACTTGTTCCGGTCGATGGCTCACGCCCTGGTCAAGCAGCACCTCACTTCTTACGAAGAAGCCAAAAATTTGGTCGATTCATGGGTAGCCTCAAAAGATGAAGAGTTTTCTCGACGTGGCATCCGAATGCTGCCAGAAAGATGGCAAACACTAGTAGCCAATGACGGACAATATTTTGAATAAAATGTAACGTATATTTTTTTTACAATAAATTGATAATTTTTATAAAAAAACGGCGGAAACATATTTGTATTTACAATATAATAATTATATAGTTTATTATTTCTCCGCAAACATCAAGTCACCCTCGAGCCGTGAGGAAATTTCTTTTTTTTTTTGTTTCATCTCTATAGCAATAATTTATACATAACCAGAGACTATCTCTTGCTCTATTTTCTATAATATTTTGCAGTACTACTTTTCATTAATATGTCAATCTGAGAAGTTAATAATTGAAATCCGATATGGGTAATTATCAGTTTTTATTTTTTCGTATAATTTTCAAACAAAGACAAAAATCGAAGATTCAGTCGGATAGAGAAAGTGAAAATTAAATAAGAGATATGTAATTAATAGTCGTAATTTATGCCTTTGTCGAAAGAAAAACTAAAAAAAATGAAAAATCCTTACAGATGGAAGCATTTAAAAACCGCCATCTCGCAACCCGGTTAGAAATAAAAAGGTCAACAGTTTAACAATTAATGCTTTTCATTAATGTGTGCCAGTATAAATTATCATCGAAAAAATTATCTACCATTCTGCTATCTTAAGTTAGTCGCTTTAAATAAACCTGAATAATAATGAAAATTCTGATTATTTTGCTCAGAAACCACCTTCTCGCATAGAGTACAACACCAAATATTACAGCGGTCAAACAGTAAATAGCTATGGTGGATATAGCAAATCTTGCATATATTATAAGTAATGCATGCACCTCAAAAATTATTAAAAAAAAACTGATATACGTGATTATCCTTTTTTAACTTTTTCGGAAAGATTGTCAAACCATTAAAAAAACTTAGAATAGAATAGATATAAAAATACAACAAGAGAGTATTTACTTTTACCTGCAGATCATTTCTTTGTAAAGAAGGAACAAGAACAAAAAAATGTTACTGTGGTTCAATGTGGCTTTCTTCCAAAATCCGCCATCTCGCAACCCGGTTAGAAACACGACATTATGACCGTATAACAGCAATTACGTTTATTTATGAAAGGTTCTTTTATGAAAGTTCAAATATATATCGATGTAATCCATGGTGTCAAGTAGTACATTAAATATTCTTCCACATCTTCTAATATGGTGTTGAGATATTTGCTGTAAAGTCGAAAAATTATACCAGTGGAGTTATAAAGAAGGGGTGCGAGATCGCGTTTTAAAGTATACACACATTAACTCCGGTCAGACGAATGATTAGGTTAACGACCATTTTTGTAATTTATTATTGTATATTATTATACTCATTCGGTGGTAAGTTCAGCACTAGATTATCCATTGTGAAGAAAATATATAAAATCTTCTTTCGCTTATCGTAATAGATGCTTTTGGTTAATTAGTTATAAAATCCATAAATTTAATCACGAAGGATTTCACCTACAGAATCGCAAGCATTCAGTAGATCTGAAGTTTGGAGCGTTGGAGTGCAACGAAAAAAAAAATTATTTTAATTTAAGATTACACTGATTAATATTAATGTTAAGTATACATTTTGTGTTTCATCTTATAAAATACCTTTATAACAAAGGCTTACATGAAATTTCTAATGTTTAAACATTTTGTACAAAATTATTTCGCTGTATTCCAACGATAAAAACTTCAGACCCGTAGCATTCGAACACATGCATACATGCATCCACCCACCGGAAAAGAAAACCCGATTGATTCTGAGGCATACTTAACTCAATGCGTTTATACTTACTAATTTTAGAGTTGATCATTTCCAACTGTTATTCATCAGGTAATCCATTACATCCAACAGTAACACATTGAATCTTCGTCCAAAATCTCCATTTTGATGTTGTATGATTATTTGTTATAGAATTCAATAAAAGTTTAAGCTCACGACTTCGTCTACCATTTAAGGAGGCTACGTACACCGACATACATTCATCCACGCACCGGCCGGACGAATGCGATTTATTTAACGGTACACTATATTTAATACGTTTATCACTACTTATCATGAGTTTTATGCCTCTGATTGTTTACCAGCGTTCCATGGTGTCAAGTAGTACATTAAATATTCTTCTACATCTTCTAATATGATGTTGAGATAGTTACTGCGAAGTCGAAAAATTATACCCACGCGATTATAAATAAGGGGTGTACGATCACGTTTTAAAGCATACACACATTAAATTGGGTCAGTCGAATGATTAGGTTAACGACCACTTTTGTAATTTATTAGGTTTATCATTGCTTATTATTATACTCGTTGGGTGGGTATCCACCAAGCACTGCAGTAGATTATCCATTATCAAGAAAATATATGTACTCTTCTTTCGCTTATCCTAATACGATGCTGTTGGTAAATTAGTTGTAAAATCCATAAATTTAATCACGAAGGATTTCACCTACAGATTCGTAAGCATTCAATGGGCCAGAAGTTTGAAACGTTGGAGTGCAACGAAATAAAAAAAAAATGATTATAATTTAAAATTATACTGATTAATATTAATTTTACGTATGCATTTAGTGATTTATCTTATAAAATAACTTTATAACAATGGCTTAGATGCCATTTCTAATGTTCTACTCGTTTGGTGGGTGGTTCTGTAGTAGATTATCCATTATCAGGAAAATATATGTTCTCTGGTAAGCTGTCGAAAAAAATACCGCCATAAAATTTCGAGTAAATTCATAATAGCTGGAGACAGCATTTGTGAAAAGTATTTTTCATGTATTTTTAGCCATTTTGACCCACTTGCATGTCCCTGAATTAAGTTTCCGGATGGATTTTACAATCGGCAATTTTTTTATGATTCTCTGGTAAGCTCTCGAAGAAAATCTCGCGACAAAATTTTTAGTAAATTCAGAATCACTCGAGACAGATGATTTGAAAGGTATTTTTCATGCATTTTTAGCCGTTTTGCCCCACTTGCACGCCCCTGAACGAAAGTTTCCGAATGGATTTTGAAATCGGCAATTTTTTTATGGGTCCCTGGTAAGCTCTCGAAGAACATGCAGCGACAACATTTTCAGTAAATTCATAATCGATGGAGACAGAATTTTTGAATGGTATTTTTCATGTATTTTTAGCCGTTTTGGCCCCATTTGCACCCCCTGAAGGAAGGGTTCCGGATCGATTTTGGTGTCGGCAATTTTTTTTAAGTTTCTGGTAAACTCTCGAAGAAATTCCCGTGATAAAATTTTTAGTAAATTCATAAACTCTTAAAATATAAAATTTTGTATCGTATATTGTCTTCTGGGGTCGGTTTGAGGGCTGATTTTGGGGGGATGATTACTTCGGAAATAACTTATACCACAGTTTCTTTTGTTTTTATGCACATATCTAACAGATAATATAAAAAAAAACGATTTTAGAAATTTTCGATATTTCGTTCACGAGGAACATTCAGAGACAATGAGGTTAGGTTTTTATAGTGTATATACCACCGTGTATAATATTACGTACGTGTATAAAATGCAAGCGTCGAATATTACATATTCGACAGGTCGTAAAATACATTTACGACACGTAATTTTCGACGTACCCACCACTGATCAGCACACGTGCACCAAATAGCAGCGTAGTTTTAAGATTAGCTGTACACTTGCACTGCACTTGTGATGCAGTGGTGAGTTGATCCAGCGGCGAAGTTGCAGATGCCAAGGTGAAGAGGTGTATCGTTGAATTGTGCCGGTGGTGAGTCTAGCCGAGAATTGAGTGAGTTTTGAGTGATCCAAATGAATTGAGAGAGCCGGTGAAGTTAAGTGATCCGTGAAAGTATCTCTACACTGAGAGGCAGAAAGCGCTGCTACTAGCCATACCCTATGCTAGTAGCAGCTCCCAAAAGAGCGTGGTGGCTGCGCCTTTTGAGAGCGCTGGCTGTGCTCTTTCGTGTCACGTGACCTTCGCGCGGACACAAACAAAAATAAAGCTACGCTGGCCATACCCCAAGGCGCGCTGGCTGCGCCACAGGCCTCAGCTACTACGCCTTTTTCGAGCTAAACTACCATGTCAACATTCTGCATCCTAGCTATTCTCGCGGTCTGGTGGCTGTACTTTCTGCTTCTCAGTGTAGCAGGTGAAAATAGGTGATGCCTCGAGACGTGCAGAAAACAGAGAGAGCGTCCTTGACCTAGCTTCCGTCGCTTAGCCTACTGTCTAACACTCGGGCGCTAATCAATTCAGTCCCTCTCCCATTTATTTATGAGAGAGCGTGAGGGAGAGAGGGGGTGGAGGGGGATAGAGAGAGAGAGAAGCAGACGAGAGTACTTCAAAATCAGTGCGGCGACTCGGCTGTCCCGGAGAGAGGTGCTGCCGCGCCGCGCAGCGCCTGCGCGGTGAGTGTGGCCGAGTCGCGCCCACCCGCGAGACATTCAAACATGTATATTTTCCAAACAGTAAGAGTTTATCAATATATTGAATTTTTGAATATATTTTATATAGCATATTTTTCGGACAAAAATTAACTTTACTTTATCATGTAAGTTTGGTTATAAGTGTCGTATTACTTTGTAAGCTACCGGATCTATGTAGAGGTGTACTATGCACCTTTATAGGATGCCAGCTATATCGGACATAAGCCTTTTATATTCTGATACAAGCGACATTATGAGTCATTTTTGTATCATTTCTGATAAATAAATATAAATATAATATAATATAAATATGAAACTAACTATAGGTTACAAAATAATAGCTCTTTACCTAATTCGTACATGGAGGAAAAGATAGATTAAATTTCTTGTATTTATTCATTTTTACCAATTCCCACGTAACCTAGTAACAATCTTAAAAAAACATTTTTTGTAATATTTTTATGAGCTCTACATTATAAATTTTACAATAAAATGTTCTATACTTCAACTGAAAATTATTCTTCATGTACTTCCATGATGTGAATTCACGGATTTTTAGGTTAGCCTCAGAACTCAATACTACTAACATAATCGGCAAAACAAATTTTTAGCATCTACAAGGAAAACTAGAAATAAACAATTTACTCGCAGAGCCTCTGGGTTCCGGAACCCCAATTTTCTGCCCTTCCGCGACTTCCTAGTTAAGGCAGTGCTAAATGAAGAGGATAACTAATATTTAAAAAGAGCACAGTTGTAGTGTTATTTATTTATTTTAAATGATAGAGATAGTCTAATCACTGTAATCTCTTTTATTTCTCAACCGATTTTAGTTTTGAATGTCTGATTATGTTCCTGATGTTTGAATTTCAAAGGCACATTAAACTATGGTTTTTTAAAATTCGGATGTGCTAAAGAACTGACAGATTTCTCTGCAAAATTGATAAATATAAAATAAAATATAAATATAAAAAATAATGTAAATATAAATATAATGATATAAATATAATATAAGTATAAAATATAAATAATTATAATATAAATGTAATGATATAAATATAATATAAATATAAAATATAAATAGTTATAATATAAATATAATGATATAAATATAATATAAATGTAAAATATAGTATAAATGTAAATTTCCTCTGTGTATTTACTTATACATGTAAATGTAATGTTATTACTACTGGTAAATAAATAAAAATAAATAAATAATATAAATAATTATAATATAAATATCATAATACAAAATTAATATTTTCTATACAAAGCAAATAATTTGACAGATAAGAATATAATATACAAATTCCAGTTTACCCCCCCCCCTCCCCATGGTTTATTAAATGCTGTATCTCTGAGTAAAATTGGTCTACAGATTAAGTCTTGGGCCATTTTGTCAGAAATAGAGTATATTTATAGGATATATACTTTATATTGTTGAAACAACATTATTCTCTTTTTTATAGCTGATTTTGGCCTCAGAAGCCACTAGGTGTAAGACCGCCTTAAGCATTCATTAATTAGTTAATAGTTTAATTGATTGGTGTCAACAGAAGTTACGGACTATGTGTTATTTGATTCCGTTTTTCTATTTCATTTTCATTTTCTAAATTAAAAAAAAATTAAACACAAACAAAATTATTAAAATATTCACATTATGATTTCGTAATTTAAATCAAAAACAATCATCATATATAATTTACGAAATAATAGAAAAAATAAACATTAACAATTAAAACGAAAAGTAAAAAATTTTAGATTCAGGAATACGAATACACCAGACAACACAAAAAAGCATATCTGAACTCACCATGAGAAATATATTTTCCTACGATTGTAAGGCGCTAAATACAAATCTGAAGTCAAAAGGGTTTGTAACGCCGCACAGTGGGAAAAAATTGACAAAATTCTTGTGACAGCTCAGTTTTTGACGAATCTTGATAATTTTTATTTTTAAATACTCTTAATCTTCTAGAGAATAATGTGTCACTGCGAAAATTACGATAATATTTCCCAAAAATAAATAGCGGCGATAATATATTTTTAACGGAAAAATTCTAACTCTATCATCTATTTTATGTACTTTAGATTCGTAAAAGTTTGTGGGTTCTGGGTTCATAGGTTTAGGGTTTATGGGTTTAGGGTTTATGGGTTTAGGGTTTATGGGTTTAGGGTTTATGGGTTTAGGGTTTATGGGTTTAGGGTTTATGGGTTTAGGGTTTATGGGTTTAGGGTTTATGGGTTTAGGGTTTATGGGTTTAGGGTTTATGGGTTTAGGGTTTATGGGTTTAGGGTTTATGGGTTTAGGGTTTATGGGTTTAGGGTTTATGGGTTTAGGGTTTATGGGTTTAGGGTTTATAGGTTTAGGGTTTATGGGTTTAGGGTTTATGGGTTTAGAGTTTATGGGTTTAGGGTTTATGGGTTTAGGGTTTATGGGTTTAGGGTTTATGGGTTTAGGGTTTATGGGTTTAGGGTTTATGGGTTTAGGGTTTATGGGTTTTGTGGGCTTGGCTTTGTTGGGTTTAAGATTTATGTATTTATGTTTATCATTTATCAAGTAATTTATGTCTTTAGTCGACATTGCCTGTATAAATATCGTTATAAGGTCCGTACCTAACCTCAAAATTTTTATGAATACAAAAACATGATTTTCGCAGTGAGAGGTTGTTCTGTAGTATCCTCTGAATACGTATACCAATTTTGGTGAAGTTTCGTTGAGAATTGAGTTGTCACAAGAATTTTGTCCATTTTTTCCCACTCTGCACCGACTTTCTGTAAATACTGTTTTCTTATCAGAAATCAGGAAGAAGTATTTACATAATCCACAGACCCACAAAAAAATGTCAGAACTCGGCATAAGCAATATATTTTCTTGTATATTGTAAGGTGCTAAATCTATATTTGGAGTAAAAATAGAGTAGATTTCAGGCTAATTATACTTAAATACGGTTTTAGAGTATCAGGAAATCTTGGAAATCAGAAAAAGGCTCATCTTACGAGATTATGTGAATGCTTTTCCATGGTTTCCAGAATTTCCTGATAAAAAACGATATTTAAATAAAATTGGCCTGGTTAACCCCCTCTTTTTACATTAAATATGGATTCAGCACCTTAAAATATGTAAGAAAACATGTTATTCACATCGAGTTGTAACACTTTTTTAATGGGCCTGTGAATTGTGTGAATGCTTTTCTCTGGTTTCTGATAATAAATCAGTCTTTATAGAAAGTCTGCCTGGAAAATCCCCTATTTTGACTTAAGATTTGTTCAGCGCCTCAAAATCCGAAAGAAAACATGTTTTTATTGTGGGCCTGTCTTATATTAACTAAAGTATTGAAAGAAAAGGAAATGTACAGTCATCTTATTTAGGATATATGATAAATTTGTAGTATTGACTTAAATTTTCTTTAGTTTACTAAAGCGTAGACTTTTCTGTCATAATATGTAGAAAATCAACAGTCTTAAAAGAAGGGGAATCAGAGAAAAGTAATAGAGCGGGAGTATTTTCCTGCAAGGTGAAACGACTGGTTTATACTAAAGGCAGGCCTTTGCACAGTATGTTGTGTACATTGGATCTCAGTTACATCAGTGCTAGGTAAATGCTTGCATTCTTTCAAGCTACGTCTGTAAGATCAATGACCGTGTGTGACACAATATTTCTTTAAATTCTTTGTTCACTTTTATTGAAACTTTTAATGTTTGTTGTTTAATAATATCATCAACTTGATTTATGATATTGAATAAAAACAATGTCGTTTTACACCAATAAAGTAAGTATTGACATTACTCACAATAAAAAGTGTATGCAAAAATATAGTAACATTACTTAGAAACAATTTAATGAATAGATATGAATGTATATTTGTGATATTTTACTTTTTTTCAGTATAATTCTATTATGTAATATAGTAACATTCCTCACTATATACACTCACATACTTATATCGTTGCAAAGTTTAAAAATATTTATAGTACAAAATATTAAAGATTATATAAATACTTCGAGGGGATAAACTTATCAGTAAGGTACCAAATGATAGCTTTCTACAAGGTAGTACAACAATATATCATAATACAAATGTATTTATGAGATACAGATGCAATATGCAGAAGTTTCATTAAATTTTTTTAAAATTGTATTCAGATTAACTTTCAAATATAGATTCTTGAAAATCTCGATAACTATTAGTAAATAAAGAAGAAGAAGTAGAAGAAAAAGAAGGAGAAGAAGAGAGAGAGGGAGAGAAAGAGAGAGAGAGAGAGGGAGGGAGAGAGAATTTGAATTGTACGTTTTTGAGCGATATGAATGTATACTTATAATAAAGTATGTGTATGCATGCATCTGTATGTCTACATACATGCGAGCACGCGAGTGTGCGTAAGTATGTAGATGCATGTGTGTATACACGTGCCCATGTGCACACCTGTATATTTATGGAAGTGTATCTACAATTTTTTGTTCAGTGCTGCAAAACTCTATTTGTAATTTCTATTTCTCATTTGAAATAATTTTCATAAAATGTTCGTGTTAACGTTTAATCATGCATAAATTTCATTATTTACGGAAATACATGATTCATAACCATAAACACACATTCAATAAAATTATAATCAAATGCATTTGAAATTTTGTGTTCTCAATAGATAAAATAAAATGACTATACGAAACTTACAGATCCTGTGCTATAGTCATGGTAGTGCAAGTACTTAAGCCGAGCAATCGTAATCCTCGCTGTTTTTGAAAACAATGGTAACCATTGATACTCGTTACTGAATTGCAGATCCAAAATTCTCATGTTCTAAGTATCGTATGAACAATGAATTTACTTTGCATGCAAGCGCATATAATGAAAGATCATTTAAACTTTGGAGCAGTAAAACTTTTTAAATATCAAATATAAGGCATACAATGTTTCACTAATAATTTCAAGAATGATAATCATCTTGAACATTACCGATCTTAAATTGAATTTAGAAATATATATGGACAGATCAATTACATTTCGACAAAAGTTGACCGGGCCACCTCTCCGATTTATCCCATAATTTTTTTTCTAAAAGTATATTGAAGAAAATAAAGTTTGCCAAGTTTCAGCCCCAAAGGGCTTTTAAAATAACCAAGAATTTTAAAAAAATTTCAAAAACTGCTTAAAAATGACCATTTTCAATAACTTTTCCTGACCCTTCTATTCAGGCTTTTTAGGCGTTCAACGCGGCATTTTTATCGTCTTTCTGCCGGTTTTGAGGATATATTTTTTTCGTTTTAATCACTCTTTTAGGAAACGCTACATACGTAAGAACGTAAACATAAAAATTTTGAGTTTTTTGGTCATTTTTAAACTTACCCTGTCCTCTCAAATCGAAAGATAATTAGATTCTTAAAAAAATCATTTTTTTCGTCTTGAAATAAGCTTTAATTCCTTTTTCAGCGATTTAAATTTTGATATTTCAGTCCAAAGTTATATCCACTTGAATACCACCCTTTTTCACCCTTTTTTAAAAATTTAGCATACTTGAGGTGCTGCAACTATTTTCTATATAAATATTTTTACTTGATATTTGGAGGAAAATTTTCTTCATTTCATATGTAATTGAACCCCTCAAGGTCCATTTTTGGGAAACACGTTTCGGAAATGTGATGGTTTCTTTTCCATGCTCATTTTCTGTATGCTATTATATGGAGGGGGCTCCCCCAGTTCAGTATGATGACAACACTCCTCTCTAGGACTCGCAAACAACCAATTGAATCATATTTAGACATAAAATAAAATAAGATTTGGCCATCAATACACTTTTCCCTTTTTGTGCCACTGTAACTTCAAAAAAACGTACTTTTTCTTTTGATTCAGTCCATTAAAACAAATTGAAAAATTTAGAGAAATATCAAGATAATTTTGTTTTACAATTATCTTTGATACATTTGGTTATAGTTGTTCATGTATTATATCCTATGTATTTAACTGTATCGGTTTCTGCTCCCTTTTTTGCTTGTGGCGAGCTAAAAACTGAGCAACGTCCGTAGACTATATAAAACTCATCGCCACTGAACAATGACAAAGAATGATACATGATGTATATAATTTAGTATGCGTTACTTTCTAGTTAATCCACTAGTGTTTAAACAACTCAAAGTAATTTAAAAATAAAAATATGTTTACAAACCAAACAATATCATAAGCGGTGAAAGTTAAGTAATTGTTTTTATGCACAATTTTTGTGCTTATTAAAAATACATACTATGGTAGATATGTATCTTTTTCACTTTATCAAGGAGCGCAGGAGCGCAACGAAGGCAAGTATCTGTCCAATGTATGTAGAAGAAGCCTGAGGGACGACCGCGCTAGATATACGTTGAAATAAGTGTGCGAGAATTTCGTTATTTTTTTACGACTTTGTATTATGATTTTTCTTAACTTGAATATAACAATAGATAACTTTTTTGATATACTACATGTATAAAAAATTTCAATTAAAAATATTGTGTCGTTTTGATCTATATCGAGTTTATAATTTCCGATGGCTGTGTTCAGATCAGACATTTTTCTTCTTCTTTTCTCTCGTCGATCAGCTGTTTTGTTCCGACCGCTGCTCTGTTGTGATTGGTCAAGCTTCTACCTATGATTGTATATAACACACACAGAACCATCGAGAGAGAACCATTCTCAAAATTGATTTTTGCTTTTTTTAGTGATAAGATCGAGATATTTGAATCAAATGAATAGCATTCCAAAGAGCATTAAAATAACTATATTTTCTAAAAAAAAATTTCTCTAGTTCTCACGGTTCTTTTGTTATTAACAAATACTAATTTTTTTTTTTTTTAAAGATTATAACTCCTAAGCTAAACGGTCAATTTTTTTGAAAAAAATCATGGTAATGCAGAATATAAAAAGCTATAATCTGTAAAAATTTGAATCCATTTTGTCGACTAGTTATAAGAAAAAAATTGAAATATAAAATAAATGAGTTTTGTATGTCCAACAATTACGGGAGTAAAACTGACTTAATCGCTTCGAAATTTCTTGTAGAGGTAGATTTTGGATAGCTCTCGATCGAGTTCTTTGAGCAAAATGACTAGTCCATAAATTTCAGAAATATTTGAAGTTAACATTTTTTTAATCTTTTCTCACATCATAATATCTCGAGAACGGCTCCATGTATCAGCTTCAAATTTATAGACAATTTTGTATGTGATATAGGTAATATGTGTACGAGTATTCATCTAGATCATACGATTACTTTTTAAGATATTTGATTTTGAAAATTTTCGTATTTTCCAAAGTCATTTTCTGTCGCATGATAACTAGAGAAAACAAAAATTGGTTTAATCATGTTGAAATTTTGTGGAAATGTAGAGTTTATATATTATCGTATAAGTCCTTTAGGTAAAAGAATTGTCTCATGATTTTTAGAGATATTTAAGATTAAAATTTTTTTACAGTTTTTTTCAAAATCGTAATTTCTTAATGACGACTTCATGTTTCAGCTTGAAATTTATAGACTATTTTGTATGCGATATAGGCAATACCTGTGTAAAATTTCATTCAGATTATGTGGTTATTTTTTGAGCTGTCTGATATTTAAAATTTTAGTATTTTTGAAAATGACTTTCTTTGTTGCCGCCCAATATAACTACATTAAAATTGTTTTAATTTCTTTGATATTTGGTGGAGATGTAAAGTTTGTATATTATATATTAGAAGAGTTCTTAGGGTAAAAGAATTCATTTATGAATTTCAGAGATATTTGAGGTTAAAACTATTTTAGCCCTCTTTTAAAATCGCAATTATTCGGGAACGCATTTATGTATACTACAAAATGGAAATAACATGCGCTATACGCTCGTGTTGTGTACCTGCTTTTGTTTTGTAAGAGCCATTTATTATTATTAAGGTTAGAACCTTTTTCTTACATCGGAAATTCCAGAAAGAGCACAGAAATACGGACAGGCATACTACCAGAGACAAGTACCCTACGTGTGAAATTTCACAAAGAAAATATAGTTTGAAGTAAAGTTTATTTAGGAATTTTTAAAGGTTTTGACGATAATATTACAATCAATTATTTTATTTATTTTTGACACATAATTTAGAAAAAGAATCATACCTATTATTTTATTCATATTTTATACATAATTTAAAAATTAAGCTTTTTAATCTTCATAAATGAATTTAATTATAATTATGTTATAAATTGTTGCAAAAATTATAAATTTTGTTATTAAAACATAATTAAAGGAATAAGCAAATTAAGTTTGAGGAAGCCACGGGCCAATGAATTGGCAGCGGTTTTTTAAAACAATGAACATGTTTTTTAAAAGATAATTTTTAAGTACGTTCTAATAACACAATTTGTCTAGTACTTATAATTCTTCTAGTCTCATCTATTCAATAAGCACTCTCTACAAATGGTAATAATTTTTTTCATGACTGTTCAAATAATAATATTGTTAATATAAAATTTTCTACGAAAGTATAAAATAAGGCGAGTATAGAAGTTTTTTCTTTATAATCTACTCTCCATACCGCCCTTTCGCCGCCCTCTCTTGTCCACTACTTCTCACCCTCTCTCTCTCCTCCTCTCTCCCTCTCTTTCAATATCCGTCAAACTCTGTACCAAAAACATTAATGAGAGCTTAAATATTTTTTTAATAAAATCAACAAGTTTTTAAAAAAAAGAATTTTTTAGGTACGTTTTAATAACACAATTATTGTCTAGTCCTTTAATTTCTGCGAATATCATCTATTCAATAAGCACTCTCTGCAAATGGTAACAATTTTTTTCATGACTATACAAATAATAATATTGTTAATATAAAACTTTCTGCGAAAGTATAAAATAAGGCAAGTATAGACGTTTTTTCTAAATAATTTATAAAATCAAAATATTTATGGTTTTTTAAAAGAAATAAAATAAATAGCAGTGAAAAAGTCTTATACTTCTTTGAATCATTGTATGATGAACAAATTATATGTAAGGAAGTAAATTGAAATTGTTCACTGTAAATCAAACAAATGAAAGTTGTGAAATCAATTATTGATAGTCAAGTAATGCAAACAACTCTCAGAAACAACTGTATGACTGTTCTTAGAAATGTATTAAAATTTGTTCATTCTTCTATACAAATTAAACACAAGAAAGAACTGAAATCAATTTATTGTAGTCAAGGACCCATAAGTTAACTTGACTGACATAATAGAATTTTTAGTATCTTGCGCGTAAAACTACATTTTACGCCCCACGTTCTAACTTCAAAAATATTCAGCCAGTGGGCATAAAGTACTACTTAATGCCTAACAGGCGCAATAGCTCACATACTCCTGCAAAACTTTATGGAACCTACGTACTTTACGCCCGTGTGGGCGAAAATTATTTTAATTATATAACTATTATGCCTTCTTTTTATTTCTAAAATTCATATGAATTTTATCAGATATTTACGAAAAGTCAAAGACTATATAAAAAATTACATAGTTACCACCACATCCCCATTTTTCATTATTCTTTCTCAATTTCGACATTTTTATAATATTAAGCATCTTGGGGGACAATAGAAGTCTATAGAGCTGCTCTAGCATGTATATTCATACAAATATTCATATGTTTAAGGATCAGATAAAATGTATAAATGGGCTGCTTCTACATATTAAATATTGATCAGTATTGAATCTATTACTCTGTTTTTAAATAGAAAGTGCAAACCCGCATGAAAACATGATATGAGATCTCATATGAGATCTCATGAGATCCCATAATATATAAAATTGCAGATGACATAACATATATGATATCTCATATGAGATCTGATGTCTGAAATACTCATATGAGATATCACATGATATTTATACGCGGGAAAAGGATAAAAAATAGGTGGCTTATAAAATGGTTAGTAAAATCTAAAGCACTTTTGAGTAGTCTATAAATTTACATGCATTTTTTATCTCATTTCCGCTTAAAAAAGACGGACCCAAGGAAAAATAATGTAGGTAATGAAAGTAAATCGTGAGATTCTGCACATTTAGGCATATTATATTTAAACTGTATCAACTAAAAATTAGAGTTAATGTAATTATTTATAGTGGACTTATAGGTATAAACATTGTTAATGAATTTATCAACTGATAAGAATTTTTCCATCGGTCCTACAGTCATACAAATTAAATTAAAATAATTAATATTTATGGCAGTCAGATTGCCCTTGTTTATAATACCCCCACAGAATCTGAAAGAAAAACTTAATTAAATCCTGGAAAAAACTTTGTTAGCCAAGGACGATCTGACTGCCGCCCACCATCAAATTGCCCAACGTTTCAAGCCCGCCCCGGCTCCTCCTCAGGGACTGAAATGAAACCCGCGATACACCTCCTCACATACCCCCATACCCTCTACTTTTCTCTTACCCCCACCACCATCCACTTTCCCCTCTCCAGCATCCCATTCTCACTTAAATTAATAAAGAATGATAAATGTTATCTAATTTACTTGACTCTATCATTAAATTTACATTATTCCGATTTCTTAGAATGTGAATACTTTCAAGGCTTTCCCTCTTATATTTATTCTTAATCCCCTGTTCCATCCACACTCCCAAAATCGAAAGCATGCAAACTAGTTAAACAATGTTCTTTCAAACCTGATATATAGCTTGAGCTGCGTAAACTATATTGATGTTCATATATTCCCTTTTTCAAATATCTACCCGTTTGACCAATATAACAACCATTACAATCCCTACAATTAATTTTATAAACTACTCCCGATTTTAAACAATTACTAAATAACCTAGAATAATAATTTAGAAAAATTATTATAGTTTCTAAAGAAAACTTGAATATTATGTTTACTAAAAACCCTTCTAATCCTTTACAACAAACCTCTAACATATGGTAAACTAAAATATGCGTTCTTTCCATTTCTATTCCTTCTTTGATTATCTACCCGCTGCTTCAATCCACCATTATAAATTTCCCACACTCTCTCATCAATCATTTTATCAATAAATTTTACCGGATAACTATTCTTAATAAATGTTTCTCTAACTAAATTTAAATTCTTTTTCCTAAAATCTTTATGTGACAATTTAATCGCTCTGTCAATGACACCCTTGATCGCACCTGTCCTATTTCCGAATTGGTGGTGAGAATCAAAATTTAAAAATCTACCTGACGATCTAGGTTTTCTATACCAATCTAATTTCACTCTATTATTATTAACTCTAATGACTAATATCTAAAAAACTGAATTGATTATCTTTCTCAACTTCTTTTGTCAATTTAATTCTATCATGGATAGAATTAAACACATCCACCATTTCATCCACAAAATATTCAGGTACAACTGAAAAAATGTCATCAACATATCTTTTAAAAATAATTGGCTGAAAAACCAACTTAGAGAAAGCAACACTTTCCAATTTTTCCATTATTAAATTCGCTATAACAGGTGACGAAGGTGATCCCATTGGACAGCCATATCTTTGCTCATAGAAACTATTATCAAAAGAAAAAATTGTGTTTTTAAAAACCAAATTAAGTGCCTTTATAAATGTATCTTTTGTTAAACTAGTATGTACTTTAATTTCAGATCATTTATCTTGTATAATATCATCCAAGAACTCTAAAGGTATATTTGTAAACAAAGACACCACATCCAATGAAACCATCCTATGATCATTCGGAATAACAATATCTTTCATTATATCATAAAAATTCCAACTATCTTTAAAATATGAATTTGTTTTACCCACTATCTTAAAGAATATATTAGACAAAAATCTAGCTAGTCTATACGTAGGAAAATTTATCGGTGATATTATTATTCTATATGTCAACTGTTCTTTGTGAATCTTAGGAAGCCCATAACATTTAGCTACAGTGCCATTTTCACATTTTAAATATTTAAACATACTATCCTTTATATAAGCCTTTGCTTTCCAATGCATCAATAATTCTTTCAATTTATCTTGTAGTCTATTGATATGTGGATTCCTAATTTTCACGTAAGTGGTATCATCACCCAACGTAAGTTGAATTTTATTTATATAATCCCTTTTATCTGAAGCTACAGTTACATTTCCTTTATCTGCTTTTTGGAAAATCATATTCGGATTCTTTCTCAAGAATTTCTTCGTTATTTTTAATTCATGCAACAAATTACTGTTCAAATAATTATCAAATCTATATTCTCTTTTAAAATTATCAATAACTTTAACTAAAGAACTCCTACATTCCTTTTTAACATCTAGATTGAAACTACTCATACTACTTTCTACCTCAGCGATGATATTCTTGATCGGAAGAGCTTTACTTGAATATGATATTCCAAATTTAGCACCCTTTGACATGATATTTACCACTTCTTCTGGTATTACTTTGTCAGTTAAATTTCTAAACCAATCCTTATTAACATTGTTAGTTTGATTGACCTAAGAGTGTCTTCTATGCTTTAAATATTCAAATTTTATTTTTAATTTACTCCTATGGTTATATTTTACTTTTTCAAAGTGCCTCTTTTGACCACAAGAACATTCATGCAAATCATTCTGTTCTACTTTATTATATAAATATCTTTCAAGCTCTAATAAATATTTATTCAAACGATTAATTTGAAAATTCAAATCTCTAATTTAAAAGATAAGGAATTTATTTTTGAAAAAGAAAATATTTTTCCGTAGATCATAAGAAACTCTTTTGTTGTAATCCCGATAAAAATCCTTATCATCAAATTTTTTCCCAATATGGTTAGGAAAAATATTTGATGTTTTACACCTAAGAAGAAAAGTGAGTTGCTCCTTTAAAATTACAATCCTTAAATCTATTTTTACCCATGTTGAGCAATAACCTTTCACCACCTGCCCATAAATCCCATATATATCTCTAAAAACCATTTTACCCCATCTTCAATAGACCTTAGTTTTATCATTAAAAATATTACTTATGTCGACTGCAATTTACTATCAACTGATAAGAATTTTTCCATCGGTCTTACAGTCTTACAAATTAAATTAAAATAATTAATATTTATGGCAGTAAGGTTGCCCTTGTTTATAACCACCCCCGCAGAATCTGAAATAAAAACTTAATTAAAACATGGAAAAAACTTTGTTAGCATGAGTAGTTTTAATCTAGAGTTTAAAGAAGAATTTAGGAGTTCTTTAGTGAAAGTTATTGATAATTTTAAAAGAGAACATAGATTTGATAATTATTTGAAGAGTAATTTGTTGCATGAATTAAAAATAACGAAGAAATTCTTGAGAGAGAATCCGAATATGATTTTCCAAAAAGCAGATAAAGGAAATGTAACTGTAGTTTCAGATAAAAGGGATTATATAAATAAAATTCAACTGACGTTGGATGATGATACCACTTACGTGAAAATTAGGAATCCACATATCAATAGACTACAAGATAATTCGAAAGAATTATTGATGCATTGGAAAACAAAAGCTTATATTAAGCTTATATTAATTAAGGATAGTATGTTTAAATATTTAAAATGTGAAAATAGCACTGTAGCTAAACGTTATGGGCTTCCTAAGATTCACAAAGAACAGTTGACATATAGAATAATAATAACATCGATAAATTTTCCTACGTATAGACTTGCTAGATTTTTGTCTAATATATTGTTCAAAATAGTGGGTAAAACAAATTAAAACAAACATATAATGAAAGATATTGTTATTCCGAATGATCATAGGATGGTTTCATTGGATGTGGTGTCTTTGTTTACAAATATACCTTTAGAGTTGTTGTATGATATTGTACAAGATAAATGGTCTGAAATTAAGGTACATACTAGTTTAACAAAAGATGAATTTATAAAGGCACGTAATTTGGTTTTTAAAAACACAATTTTTTCTTTTGATTATTATCAATGAGTCTCTATGAGCAAAGATATGGCTGTCCAATGGGATCACCTTTGTCACCTGTTACAGCGAATTTAGTAATGGAAAAATTGGAAAGTGTTGCTTTGTCTAAGTTGGTTTTTCAGCCAATTATTTTTAAAAGATATGTTGATGACATTTTTTCAGTTGTACCTGAATGTTTTGTGGATGAAATGGTGGATGTGTTTAATTCTATCCATGATAGAATTAAATTGACAAAAGAAGTTGAGAAAGATAATTAATTGAGTTTTTTAGATATTAATCATTAGAGTTAATAATAATAGAGTGAAATTAGATTGGTATAGAAAACCTAGATCGTCAGGTAGATTTTTAAATTTTGATTCTCACCACCAATTCGGAAGCAGGACAGGTGCGATCAAGGGTGTCATTGACAGAGCGATTAAATTGTCACATAAAGATTTTAGGAAAAAGAATTTAAATTTAGTTAGAGAAACATTTATTAAGAATAGTTATCCGGTAAAATTTATTGATAAAATGATTGATGAGAGAGTGTGGAAAATTTATAATGGTGGATTGAAGCAGCGGGTAGATAATCAAAGAAGGAATAGAAATGGAAAGAACGCATATTTTAGTTTACCATATGTTAGAGGTTTGTTGGAAAGGATTAGAAAGGTTTTTAGTAAACATAATATTCAAGTTTTCTTTAGAAACTATAATAATTTAGAAAGGTTATTTAGTAATTGTAAAGACAAGGATGATAAATATTTAAAATCAGGAGTAGTTTATAAAATTAATTGTAGGGATTGCAATGGTTGTTATAATGATCAAACGGGTAGATATTTGAAAAAGAGAATATATGAACTTCAATATAGTTTACGCAGCTCAAGTTGTACATCGCGTTTGAAAGAACATTGTTTAAATAGTATGCATTCTTTCGATTTTGGGAGTGTGGATATTTTGGAACAGGGAATTAAGAATAAATATAAGAGGGAAAGCCTTGAAAGTATTCACATTCTAAGAAATCGGAATAATGTAAATTTAATGATAGAGTCAAGTAAATTAGATAACATTTATCATTCTTTATTAATTTAAGTGAGAATGGAAAGTAGGAGAGAGAAAAGTTGATTTTGGTGGAGGTGAGACAAAAGAAGAGGTTATGAAGGTATATAAGGAGATATATCGCGGGTTTCATTTCAGTTCCCGAGGAGGAGCCGGGGCGGGCTCGAAACGTTGGGCAATTTGGTGGTGGCAGGCAGTCAGATCGTCCTTTGCTAACAAAGTTTTTTCCAGGTTTTAATTAAGTTTTTATTTCAGATTCTGCGGGGATATTATAAACAAGTGCAATCTGACTGCCATAAATATTAATTATTTTAATTTAATTTGTAAGACTGTAAGACCGATGGAAAAATTCTTATCAGTTGATAGTAAATTGCAGTCAACATAAGTAATATTTTTAATGATTAATGAATTTATGCAAAAATTTAGTATTCTACATTTGTAAAACCCACTCGTAAACTGAAAACCGTCGGGCCCGCCAAGTATGTATGGGAGATTGGAGGACCACCCCTGTTAGAGCAGCTCTATAGACTTCTATTGTACTCCCAAGATGCGTAATAATATAAAAATGTCAAAATTGAGAAAGAATAATGAAAAATGGAGATGCGGTGGTAACTATGTAATTTTTTATATAGGCTTTGACTTTCCGTAAATATCTGATAAAATTCTTGTGAATTTTAGAAATAAAAAGAAGGCATAATATTTATATAATTAAAATAATTTTCGCCCAGATGGGCGTAAAGTGCGTAGGTTCCATAAAGTTTTGTAGGTGTATGTGAGCTATTGCACCTGTTAAGCGTTAAGTAGTTCTTTATGCCCGCTGGCTAAATATTTTTGAAGTTAGAACGTGAGCGTAAAATGTAATTTTACAGGCAAGATACTAAAAGTTCTATTATGTCAGTCAAGTTAACTTATGGGTACTTGACTACAATAAAATGATGTCAGTTCTTTCTTGTGTTTAATTTGTATAGAAGAATGAACAAATTTGAATACATTTCTGAGAACAGTCATACAGCTGTTTCGGAGAGTTGTTTGCATTACTTGACTATCGGTAATTGATTTCACAACTTTGGTTCGTTTGATTTACAATGAACAATTTGAATTTACTTACATGTTATATAATTGAAATAATTTTTTCCCCGACGGGCGTAAAGTGCGTAGGTGCTATAATGTTGTGTATACACGGAGAGGAAAGTTAAGTATCGTTAACTGGAGACTTAGGCCAAAATGGCCTGGGTGACTCGGGTAGTAGGCATAGAGCTAGCATTACTGGAGTCTCCGGTAGTTTCTGCCTGAGAGTCAACAGTAATGATTGTTTTCCGTGTTCACCAATTCTTAATAATTGATTTTGTTTAGCTAAATTATAATAGAAAAACGTATTACAATTATAATTAACTCACGTGAATCGTATATAAACTATCTAAAGTTTATTTATTTGCGTGCAAATTACGTTTGCATCTCCTAACCTCAAAAAAACATGTGACTGTGATGTTTATGTTTATGGAGAACTCAGGCAAAAACGGCCTAAGAGTCCGGCATTGGCAATTGGCTACATGCACTAACTTTGGCGGATGAAAATAAGGTTCTATTTATTCAAGTTTTCTCTCCGTGTAGGAGTACGGGATCCATTACGTCTCTTGGGCGTTAAGTAGTACTTTATGCCAGCTGTCTGAATATTTTTAAGTAGGTACGAAAAGTTGTATTCTTCAGTCAAGTTAACTTATGGGTACTTGACTACAATGAATTGATTTCAGTACTTTCTTATGTTTATTTTGTATAGAAGGATGACCAAATTTTAATACATTTCCGAGAACAGTCATACAGTTGTTTCCGAGAGTTGTTTGCATTACTTGACTATCGATAATTGATTTCACAACTTTCGTTTGTTTGATTTGCAGTAAAAAATTTGAATGTACTTCTTTACATATAATTTGTTCATCATACAGTGATTCAAAGAAGTAAAAGACTTTTTCACTGGTATTTATTTTATTTCTTTTAAAATATCATAAATATTTTTATTTTATAAATTATACAGAAAAAACGTCTATACTTGCCTTATTTTATACTTTCGCAGAAAGTTTTATATTAACAATATTATGATTTGTATAGTCATGAAAAATATTGTTACCATTTGCAGAGAGTGCTTATTGAATAGATGATATTCGAAGAAATAAAAGGACTAGACAATAATTGTGTTATTAAAACGTACCTAAAAATTATTTTTTTTTTTAAAACTTGTTAATTTTATTAAAAAAATATTTAAGCTCTCATTAAAGTTTTTGGTACAGAGTTTGACGGATATTGAGAGAGAGGGCGAGAGGAAGAGAGAGAGGGGAAGAAATAGCGGGTGAGAGAGGGCTGAGAAAGAGAGGGAGGGAGAGTAGTTTATAAAGAAAAAATTTCTATACTTGCCTTATTTTATACTTACGTAGAAAGTTTTATACTAACAATATTATTATTTGTGCAGTCATGAAAAAAATTATTACCATTTGTAGAGAATGCTTATTGAATAGATGAGACTAGAAGAATTAAAAGGACTAGACAAATTGTGTTGTTAGAACGTACTTAAAAAATTATCTTTTAAAAAACGTGTTGACTGTTTTAAGATATATTTAAGCTCTCGTTAAAGTTTATGGTACTCAGTTTGACGGATGTTGAGGCAGTGGGCGGGAGAACGAGAGGGGAGGGAAAGAGAGGGAGGGAGAGAGTTTAATTCTACTTTAATTTAGATAAATGTATAAATTAAAAAATATTTTCGTAAAAAAATGTTAATGCTTTCTTTTTAGAGAAAACATTTTTCAAAGATTCTGTATGTCTTTCAATATAAAGTTTGTTAGTATATTATTCTTGTACAGAACGTCTTGTTGGCCGATTTGAAAAAATATTTAGGCTCTTCTCAAAGTTTTTCGTGGTGTCCTTATACAGTTACTGAGTAAGAAAAGACGAGTGAGAGAGAGAGAAATTCGGGTGTCTTTAAAGTTCAAATAATATCTAATTCTTTACATGTTTATACACAGGCGGACATAAAACGTAGCAAAGAATTATTAAGGCCAATTATTATTATTATGATACTCAACAAAAATCGTGTTCGGTTCAGTCGATAATGCAGGTGGAGCGAACTATTGTATATGGAACAGTAGATGGCGCCGAAGATATACTCAATCTGGAGTAGAATTTTTAGTTCCAAAAATTACTCACAGATTCTGCTAAAACTTATGAAACAATCATGATACATTTTGCTTCCTCCTAGAGGAATTGCTTCCTCCTAGAGAAAAAGAAAGTGTATGAGATAATGTGTTAGAAATGTTATTTAGCAAATTTGGAATCGAAATACATTATTTTTAGAAAATGTCCGTATGGATGTGTGTGTGTGTGTGTGTGTGTGTGTGTGCGTGCGTGTGTGTGTGTGTGTGTGTGTGTATGTGTGTGTGTGTGTGTGTGTGTGTGTGTGTGTGTGTGTGTGTGTGTATGTGTGTGTGTGTGTGTGTGTGTGTATACGCTGATATCTCATGATCTACTCGACCGATTTTAACGGGAGAGTGATCATTTTTTTAGATTTTGCTTTCACAATTGGGGTCAATATTCTATTTTTGTAAAATTTAATTTTTTTTTTTTATAGCCATTTTTTAATTTTCAAAATTTTTATTTTGATTTTTTTAATATTTAGAACAAATATTGTTTATATATCATGAATTTTCTGTATGTAGGATAAAATTATCTACAATTAAAAAAAAAAGTCGGTAGCTATATTTCGTCATAAGTTATTGGTGAAAACGTAATTTTTTGTAAATAGGTTATATTTCGAAATTAAAAAAAGATATTAACATGAACATTTTTTTGGTTATAAGGGATATTAAGTACTATAACTTACTAAATTTTTAGGTTTTTTTATTCATTACTTTTTGAGAAAAAAAATAATTTATAAAAAAAAGTGATTTTTTTTGTCGTTCAATAACTATAGTAAAATTGGCTTAATCACTTTGAAATTCTTTGTAGTGGTAGATTTTGTATACCGATCGACTGAGGTCTTTGGGCAAAAGGATTGATCCATAAATTTCGGAGATATTTGAGGTTAAAATTTTTTTCAATTTTTTTTTAAATCGTAATTTCTCGAGAACGGCTCTATGTATCTTAGTGGGGTAGGTGGCATTCGAAAGAGAATTAAATTACCTATATTTTCTAAAAAAATTAATTCTCTAGCTATCACGGTTCCTTTGTTATTAACAAAAACGTAAAAATTGAAAAATGAAAAAAAATGAGTTTTATATGTTCAACTATTACAAGAGTAAAATTGTCTTATTCGCTTCAAAATTCATTGTAGAGGTATATTATTGATAGTTCTCGGATGAGTTCTTATGGCAAAATGATTGGTTCATATATTTCAGAAATATTTGAGGTAAACACAATCAAAGAACAACTTTAGAATATTTTTTTTTATTTCGAACCAATGTACGACGAGAAGCCGTTGACAGTGGACTTGATGAAGAAAAATTTGATGAAGAATAGAACTTGAAGAAGATTGTTTTGTATTCATATAAGAATTAAAATCACAAACAAATAAATTGCAAATGGAACCTCAATGAATAGCCATGAAAAAATTACAAGTTAATATTTTCCATGAGTCTCGTGCGAGCAGTCGTAGTATCAACACGTGTTTACGTTTAGCTACCGATTCGACAATCTAACTGATTTAAATCGCGTGTGTAAAGTTCGCTATTGGTGTTGGTTTATATAATCAACACCAAAATGCTTGAAACTATGGGGTCAAAAGATCACCAAACCCCAGATAAATATACAAAGTGGCAGCAAGTTAATAATTCCAAAAAAAGGGATAGAAATAGTCCAGAAAACCAAGTGAGAGAACCTAAGCAATTTAAAATTACTGATTACTGGCTGAATAACCCAATTACCACAAATAACAAGTTCGATGCTCTAACTAAAGTGAAAGATATTACAAGCCCTTCATTGGATGACAGAGAGGCCGAAAACAAACAAACAGCACAAAACCATCTACAAAAATCACCTCCCATTTTTGTTAGCGGAGTCAGTGTTATAAAACCACTGATAGATTTACTAAATGAAATAGCTAAGAATAATTATACTATAAAAGTTTTGCCGAACAATGAAGTTAAAATTCAGCCAAGCTCCTCGGAAAAATTCATACCAATTGTAGAAGCTTTGAAGAAAAAAAATACCGAATTTCATACCTTTCAAAGAAAACAAGACAGAAGCTTTAAAGTAGTCTTGAGGAATATGCACCCTTCGACTGATACAGCGGAAATCCAAGAGGAAATTGAAAAACTTGGCCATAAAGTTAGGAATATAACGAACATTAAACACAACACAATGAAAGTTCCGTTACCGCTATTCTTTATAGAATTAGAATCCAACGACCAAAACAAAACTATATACAAGGTAAACAGACTACTAAATACTGTAGTGATTTTTGAGCCGTTGAGAAAAAAGCGAGATATACCTCAATGCACAAATTGTCAGGGCTATAACCATACCAAAAATTACTGTTATAAACAACCAGTATGTGTTAAGTGTGCAAGGAATCATGCAACAAACGAATGTCCAATCAAAGAAAAAATTAAAGAAGTGAAGTGTGCAAACTGTGAGGGTAACCATCCAGCTAGCTACAAAGGCTGTGAAGTTAGGAAACAATTGCATCAGAAATTCTTTCAAACACTGAGGCCGAAAGAAATAAATCAAACTTCAATGCCCACAAAAAACACCGGTGATATAAGTACGGTAAGGCCCAACGTTACTTTTGCGCAAGCAGCTAAAGAGAGACATAATATTTCCGACTCATCAAAACAAACAATAGAAGCACAAGCAACAACAGATGTTACAAATGTAAATATAAACTCTAATAAAATAGAAGAAATGATGATTCACTTGATGAATCGTATGGATACAATGCTAAATTTGCTTTCCACGTTATTAAATAAATTAGGGAATTAAAAATGTTAAATATAGCCATATGGAATGCTAACGGCTTAAGTCACAGGTTACTCGAAATAAAGAACTTTTTACAGATCCATAATATAGACGTGATGTTAATTTCAGAAACGCATTTTACTATTAAAAATTATTTTAAACTTCCATACCACGAAGTGTATGATACAAAACATCCTGATGGAAAAGCACACGGTGGTACAGCCATAATAATAAAAAAAATGCCTAAATCATTTTGAAAATGAAAAATATAGTGAGAAATTTCTACAAGCTACTACAATAACAATTACGGAAAGAAAAGGACCCATAACACTTTCAGCAGTATATTGCCCACCGAAATACAGCATCAGTAGTGAAACATTTCAAAAATTTTTTGAGAATCTGGGAAATAGATTCATAGCCGGAGGTGACTATAATGCGAAACATCCATGGTGGGGCTCAAGGTTATCAACTCCAAATCCAAAAGGTAGAAATCTGTATGAGGTAATACGAAACAAAAATTATAATGTAGCATCAACTGGTGAACCAACATACTGGCCTTCAGACGTAAACAAAACCCCAGATCTTATTGATTTTGCCGTTACATACGGAATAAATCCAAGGTATATTACTGCGAAATCCTGCTTGGATCTATCATCTGATCACTCACCAATATTACTTCAAGTAAATGCTGAAATGGTCATTTCACCAAAAAATACTAAATTGTATAACAAAAAAACAAACTGGAATGTATTTAAAACATACATCAATGATCATCTTAAGTGCAACGTTCCACTAAAAAATAATGATCAGCTGGAAGATGCTATTGAAAACTTTAACAAACTTATACATGTGGCCGTAGACGTAGCAACTCCATCAAACAGTTCGCAAACCAAAAACACCAGTTAGATATTCCACCTTTTATAGCAAAAAAATCAAAGAAAAAAGACACTTGCGTCGAATATGGCAGAAAAGTAGAAGAAAGGAAGATAAAAAGAAAGTGAACTGTGCAAATAATGAACTGAAAAAGCTATTGGCAATGGACAAAAATATCAGCATACAAAAATATCTGGAAGGTTTGTCCTCATCAGAAGCCAGCGATTACTCGTTATGGAAAGCCACCAAAAAAAATTACAAGGCCACAAAATCCAATAATTCCCATCAGATTACCTGATGGTAAATGGGCCAGGACTGAAAAAGAAAAAGCGAGAACTTTTGCCCTGCACTTCAGTAAAGTCTTCGATGAGCCCGAACAACTGATAAATAATGAAGAAGAATTAAAACTGCTGCAGATCGAGAACACTCAGGAACATGTAATAAAAAAATTCAAGAATTCAAAGTAAAAGAAGTAATATCCATGATTAAAAATCTCAAAACTAAAAAGGCTCCAGGCTACGATAGTATTGACGGTCACATACTTAAAAATATACCTCTAAAAGCAATCAGATTCATCACCATTCTAATAAATTCCAGCCTACGTTTAGAACACTTTCCAGACCAATGGAAAGTTGCCCAAATAATTTTGATACCCAAACCGGGTAAAGATCACAATCTGGTATCTTCTTACAGACCCATCAGCTTATTACCAATCATCTCAAAAATCTTTGAAAAACTTTTAGCCAATCGTATTAACAAAATAATACTGGAGAAAAACTTATTCCAAATCATCAATTTGGCTTTCGGAACAAACATGCCACCATCGAACAAGTAAACAGAATTACAAATAAAATTAGAAATGCATTCGAGAGAAAGAAATATTGCTCAGCAGCATTCTTAGATGTATCACAAGCATTTGATAAAGTTTGGCATAAAGGACTATTGTTCAAACTGAAAAAACACTTACCAGCTGAATATTACAATTTATTAAAATCATACTTGAGTAATAGATCTTTTCAAATAAAAATAAACACCACTGTTTCAGAACTTTATAATATCAAAGCTGGGGTCCCTCAAGGAAGTGTACTAGGACCTATTCTTTACTTAATTTATACATCCGATCTACCTACTTCAACGAATTTAACCTTAGCAACGTATGCAGATGATACAGCTATAATGGCGTGTAACTCGAGCGCAAAGACTGCTTCTCAAAAACTTCAAAATTATCTAAATGTTGCACAAGATTGGTATAAAAAATGGAGGATAAAAATAAATGAAGAAAAATCAACACATGTTACCTTCACGCTTCGCAAAGAAACCTGCCCCTCAGTCTACTTAAATGGAAAAGTAATACCACGTAACGATAGCGTTAAGTATCTTGGAATGCATCTGGATAGAAGATTAACGTGGAGAACACACATATGGACTAAGCGAAAACAGCTAAATTTGAAGTTTAAGAAAATGTACTGGTTGCTCGGAAAAAACTCGAAACTGACTGTTGACAATAAATTACTAATCTACAAAAGCATTTTGAAACCAGTTTGGACGTACGGTATACAACTTTGGGGAACAACTTCAAATAGCAATGTGGAAATACTCGAACGATTTCAATCAAAAGTTTTAAGAAGTATAGTTAATGCTCCCTGGTTTGTTCCTAATGAATTAATTCAAAAGGACCTCCAAATCCCTACGGTTAAAGAAGAAATAAGCTCTTTTCATAACAGATATAAAGATAGATTAACAAATCATCCAAATATTCTAGCTACAAACATACTACAAGAAACACTCAAAACTACTAGATTAAAGAAGTATAAAACTATCAAATAAAAAACGTAAAACCTGGTTTTTTTCCTATGTGAAACAACTGTATAATGAGTATTTACTGCTGAGTGAATATTCGCATCATGATTCTTTTAAAAAAATGTATAACCTGCACTTATTGTTTATGTTAACAGATTGTGTATAAATAAATTTATAATAAAAAAAAAAAAAAAAAAAAAAAAAAAAAATATTTTCCATAAAATTTTTCCAATTTTTTTCGTGAAATAGTATATTACACACCTAGGCAGTAAAAATAAGAAATGTCTCAGATCACATGTAATTGTCGGCCGAGGCGAAGCCGAGCTTGGCAAACATGTGATCTGAGGCTTTCTTTTTTACTGGCCAAGGTTTGTATACTATTTTTCTGCTCGACGGTGCCGGAAAGCGGCAACTTCGTTTCGCGCAGCGGCTGGGAAGTTGGCGCTTTCCGGCCGGAGGACAGAAAAATTTATTTTTCGAATTTTAATTTAATAAAAGGAATCGAAAAATTATTTTGAGGGAGCTATGTGCCAATGAATTGACAGCGGTTTTTTAAATATTACTGATAATGTAATCAATTTCTCTTGAATAAATATAAATTTATCAGTAATAAAAAGCTATCAACACGCTTGAAAGATTGTGCTACGACTATTCTTATTACGTATACTATGTGTATACTAATTATAATAATATATGCTAGCACTGTAATATCCGTGAAATATGCAATAGGTTCAAAATTATCGCTATTGCTATTACGTACGCTAAATTTATAATTTAGTAACACTTGATAATTTTATATTTTTATAGATATATGTATATTGAACCACAAAATAGAGAGCAAACACGCTCCTCAGATAGCACTTTGACTATTCTGGTTACGTATACCATACTGCGTATACAGATATACATTAGCACTGAAATAAAATTAAAATGAGATACCAAAAATAAATCTAATTATTCATACAGCTATTTTCGCATATGTACAAAGATGCAAAATTATTGAAATAAATATTTGATTAAAGACCAATATAAAAATTATCTATTGTTATAGATTAAATAATATCATGCAAAGTTATCAATACGACCTTTGATTATAAATTGACAAAGGCATTATGATTTACTGTAGTATTTTACGATAACGTGCAATATTATAAACATAATACTTGATTGCAGATCGATACAGAAATCAATTCCTGCAGTATTCAATAAAACTATGCACAATTATAACTACAACATTTGTTTGCAGATTAACAAACAGATTTACACATAAAATAACACACACATTTAGATATAAAAAATATTTTATTACAGATTAATAAATCAATAATCTACTGCTGCAGATTAAATAATTTCGTGCAAAGTTATCAAAATGATCTTTCGCTATAAATTGATGAAGAAATTATCAATTATTGCAGTATTTTATGATAAGAGACAATATCGTAAATATCATATTTGCAGATCAGTTCGGAAATCGATTCCTGCAGTATTAAATCATACCATGTAAAATTAAAACTACAGCATTTGTTTACATATTTTAAAAAATGTTTACTTATAAAATTACGTTCTCATATAGTTACAAAAAATATTTTATTGCAGATTAATATATCAATGATCTATTGCTGCAGATTAAATAATTTCGTGCAAAATTATCAAACTGATCTTTCACTATAAATTGATAAAGAAATTATCAATTTTTGCAGCATTTTACGATAACATGCAATATTCTAAATATAATTGTTCAGACTGTGATACATATATAGTGTACAGTGTTGAGGTTCCGCGTGAAGGGAACCTGAAAGTTCAAGTTCCGCTGCGAGAACTTGATGAAAGTTCAAGTTCCGCTGCGAGAACTTGAGATACAGACGACGTTGAGGTTCCGTGCGAAGGGAACCTCAGAGAGTTCAGGTTCCCCTGCGGGAACGTGAGTTACAGACAGTGCGTACGCATGTAAGCCTCCCCACTGCATATACGTGTTATGCGAGAGCCGCGAGTGAGCGAAGCTGCCGCGGGCCATGAGTCACTCTGTCTCCAGCCCGTGCCGAGAATGGTTATTCTTCTGTATCATTTGTTCTAAGTTTATTAGTAAATTATATTATTCTATCCAATGTTTGTGCCCTTTATTTAACATGGTAGCAGTCCGTGGTTCTGGTCCGTAAGTATTTTAAATCTATTCTCATACTGACCTTCGGGGAAGTATGAGAATATCCTCAAGATAGTGGGCAACCAATAAGAAAAGTCCATGGTTTGTTAAACTAATATACTATAGCAACCTTCGGGAAGCTATAGAGTATTTTAAGTATCTACATCAAGACGGCGGACACCGAGGAAGAGAAAAACTCCGAGCACGAAGGAACGCTCAAGACAAAAGAAGTAGCCACATTGGAGGTCAAGCAAGAGAAAAATTCTGAACACGAAGGAACGTTCGTGAATAAACAAGAAGACTAAATGGCAGGATGGTGTGATATTACGAGTCCAGTATTTGATGGAGAGGACTCTGTAGTAATTTACTGTTATGTGGAAAAAACGAATAACCATAATGCAGTAACATACTGTTATGTGGAAAAAACGAATAACGATGTATCTGAAATTCAAGAAGTGTGATGAAGTTATCAAAAGAGAAAAAGCCACTGCAGATAACGACGACTGGGACGAAAAAGAATTAAAGCAGTGAATCATATATATAGCGCAATTTCAAATAAGCAACTAGAGTTTGTGTGCGAGGAAGAAACAGCCTACAAAATTATGAAAAACTTGGATAGTATGTATCTAAAGAAATCAACGGCGTTACAAATAGTCTGCAGGAATAGACTGGAAAAAATAAGATTAAGAAATTATAGTGATTCAGAGGCATTTTTCAGTGATTTTGAAAAAGCAGTAAATGAATTAAAACGCGCGGGTGCTAAAATAAGTGAGAAAGAAAAATTGATTTATATGCTCAACACATTGCCAGAGTCATATAGTTACACAGGAGATTTGATTGATACATTGAAAGAAGAGGAACAAACGGCTGAGTACGTCAGAAATAAAATAAAATTAGCTGAAATGAAAAGTCATAAGGAGCATAACGAAAAAAAGACAAATTTATTTACTGCAAGAAAGTGAAGCTGCTACAAGTGCGGAAAACCTGGTCATTTCGCACGAGATTGTCAAGATGGAGGATAAGCAGGTAGCAACGGCAGCTTATGGAGAGAATCGACACGTGGTCGCAGCCGAGGAAGAGCCGGAAGGGGCCATTACGGCAGAGGACGTGGAAAATTCCATGGACAACAAGGAGCGTGCACGAGTGAGCCGAGCGGCGAAAGTGCGAACGCATGGACACCGTCGACACTCGTTGCGTACACCAACGAAACGAATAGGTCAGGTATGAGTGAGATAGAGTGGATACTCGATAGCGGATGTTCTGATCATCTCATTAATAACGAAAATTATTTTGAGAATTGTATTGAACTTAAGAAACCGGTAAATATTTAAGTAGCGGATAATAGGCCGATAAAGGCAACGAGCATCGATATGATAGTAAGTTACTTTAACGCATTCGGCAAAATTAACGAAGTAAAAATGAGTAATGTATTCTATGCGAAAGAAATGAAAGCAAATTTAATTAGTTTTGGGAAATTAACTGATAATAATAATACTATTATTTCTAAAGGAAAAGTTGCAAAAATTATTGATAAAAATAATGAAGTTACAGCGATAGCAATAAGAGAAAACGGACTTTACAAAATGAAGAGTAACTTGAAATACAAGGTCGCTTCTGTAAATAGTGCCGAACAAAATTATAACATGAGTCAAAAGGAAAGATGTCACAGAGTGTTAGGTCACGTAAATTTTAGATATTTGGATCGATATGTAAACAGCAGTTATTAACGGGCATTCCAAATGAACTTGAATCTGAATTTATCAAATGTAAAACTTGTATTGAAAATAAGATGAATAACTTGCCATTTACTAATACTAGAGGAAAGGCGAAAAATGTATTAGAAATTATACATGCGGATGTGTGCGGTCCATTTAAAACTACTGGGTTTAACGGATTAACGCAGAAAAATATTTCGTTTCTTTTATTGATAATTATAGTAAAATAGCTAAAGTTTATTGCATAAAGACTAAAGAGGAAGTTTTTATTGTTTATTTCAATTTGTAAATGAAACTGAAAATTTAACCGAGAAAAGAATAAAAATATTGAGATGTGATAACGGGAAAGAATACTTAAATAATCGGTTTTATAAATTTGCCAAAGGAAAGGGTATTATTATGAATAATTGTCCGGCGTATGTACACGAATTAAACGGCGCAGCTGAAAGATTTAATAGAACGATAATGGATAAAGCGCGATGTTTACTATGAGAGGCAAAAGTACACAAATGTTACTGGCCAGAAATAATATGTGCCGCGACGTATTTGAAAAATCGTACGCTAGCAAACACGATAGAAAGAAAAACTCCTTACGAAATATTTTTTAAGAGAAAACCAAATATAGAACATTTACGATTATACGGTAGTAAAGTTTTTGTAAGAAAACTAGAACAAAAACGATTTTCTAAGTGGGATAAAAAAGGGGAAATGGGTATTCTATTAGGTTATAGTGATGTAGGCTATAGAGAATTGATAAATAATAATACAATTGCATTGATATTGATTATAAAGATAATATTGATAACGGTGATAGTAAAGAAAGTGATGCAAGTACAAACGATGATTTATCGGATAACGTTCTTGAAAGTGCGGATGAATACGAAGAGCAACAAGGTAAAGTAACAGAAAAGAATAATTTATTTTTACATCAACCTTCGAGAAAATGTAAAGATACAAAAAATCCAACATTGTAAGTTCCGCGAAAATCTACGCGTGATAGGAAAAGCCCTGAAGATACGCAGAAAAGGAAAGTTATAATATTTATATAAGATACTGTAGAGTAGATACTCCTTGTACATTTAAGGAGGCGATGAATAGTAAAGAGAGCCAAAATTGGCAAGGAGCCATGAATAAAGAAATCGAATGCATAAATGAAAATAAAACTTGGAAATTAGTCGATAGAGTACAAAATAAAAAAATTATAGATATAAATGGGTTTACACAAGAAAATCAGGTAATAGGTACAAAGCTAGGCTAGTTGTAAAAGGTTTTCAACAATCAGATGTAATTGATGACATATATTCTCCAGTTGCGAAAAATCAAACGTTAAAAATTTTATTATCATATTGCTGCCAAAATGGGCATAGAACAAATGGATGTAGAGACAGCATTTTTAAATGGAAAAGTAACTACGGAAGTATACGTCAATCAACCAAAAGGTTATGAGAATGGAACAGAAAGGGTATATAAATTATCAAAAGCGTTGTATGGATTGAGAGAAAGTTCTAGAGACTGATATGAGTGTTTCAATGAGTATGTTATGAAACTTGGTGTTAGGAAAAGCAATGTAGAATTATGCCTATACATGGAAAAGACGAAGATATTGTTTACCTATTAATATACGTAGACGATTTGTTGATTTGCGGGAAAGATGAAAAGAAAATACAAAAAATAAAGAAATTGGTATCCGATCGTTTCAAAATGAAAGATTTAGGTGAAATAAATGAGTAGGCATAAACGTAAAGTATGATTATATAAAAAGTAAAATGGAGTCAACAAAAATATATAGATTCACTAGCTCATAAATATTAAATAGTTAATAGTAAATTGTATAATACACCTATGGAAACAAATTTAAAGATTGAAAAGGCTGAAGTATGTGAAACAAACATTAAATATAGAAACTTTATTGGGGCTTTATTATACATTAGCTCAGGGACACGGCCTGATATAAGTTATAGTATTAATTATTTGAGTAGATGTTAAAATGCTTATAACGAGACACATTGGAAATATGCGTTATAAAATATTTATACTTAACAAAAGTTCTAAAATTATGTTATAACAAGAATAAAGACTGTGAAATTATAGATTGTTACGTAGATGCTGATTGGGATGGAGACAATGTTGATAGGAAGTCCACGTCAGGTTATGTAATTCGAGTTTTTGAAAATGTAATTGATTGGAAATTACGAAAACAGAAAACGGTAACGAAGGCTTCGACCTACGTAGAATACGTAGCCCTATCTGAAACAGTTAGTGAAATAACGTTTGTCCGAGAATTCATAAAAAACTTTAATATAAATGTAGAAAATCCAATAAAAATTTATGAAGACAATTCGGGAGCGACAAATATAGCTAACTATGGAAACTTTACTAAAAATTCGAAGTATATAGAAATACATTATCACTATGTCCATGAAAGCGTGAAAGAAAAAGAAATAGAAATAATTAAAATCGACTCAAATGATAATGTTGCGGATATCTTTACAAAAGCATTATGTAAAGATAAACATAAAAAGGTGTCACTCTATGACATAAAAAAGGTGTGACTCTATCACATAAAAAAGGTGTGACTCTATGACATAAAAAAGGTGTGACTCTATATTATAAAAAAGGTGTTACTCAGTGACAGAAAGTGTAAAAAGTTGTTATTGTGTGACATAGAAGCTGCTACTCTATAATATCAGATAAGTTCAAGAAGCTGTTACTCTATAGTATACAATTATAAAAAGGATGTTGGCTGTATATTTATTCAGATGATGCTAAATAACATAAAAAGGTGTTATTCTATGACATAAAAATTCAAAAAGGTGTTACTCTATAGCAACGAATGTGTCACTCTGTGACATAAAAATGGTGTGAATCTATGACATAAAAAAGGTGTTACTGAGTGACATAAAAAACATGTCACTCTGTGATATAAAAAAGGTGTTACCATATGAAATAAAAAAGGTGTTACAGTATGACACAAAGTTTAAAAAGTTTTAACTGTATGTCATAGAAGGTGTTACTCTAGAACATAAAAATGTGTTACTTCACAATAGAATAAAAGTTCAAAAAGGTGTTACTCTATATCATAAAAGTTCAAAAAGGTGTTACTCTACATCATAAAAGTTCAAAAAGGTGTTACTCTATGACATAAAAAAGATATTACTCTATAACATGAAAAAGGTGTAACTCTATGACATAACAATTCAAAAATGTGTTACATTATAACAAAGAAGGTGTCACTCTATGACAAAAAAGGGGTTACTCTATAGAGTATTATTCTATTATAATAGAATAAAAATTCAAAAAGGTGTTACTCTATAACATAAAGAAGATCGTTCTATGACATAAAAAACGTGTTACTCTATGACAGAAAGTTTAAAAAGTTTTGACTGTATGACATAGAAGGTGGTACTCTATAATAGCATAAAAATATAAAAAGGATTTTGGCGGTATATTTATTCAGTTGATGCTAAACTATTGGAGCATAAACATGGCAAACACACCAGATGTTATTAGCAAATTTCAAGATGCGGTAGTACAAAAATCAGTGTCTTTATTAGGTTTGACAAAAAGTGCCGAATCTCTGGATACAGCTGATGATATGAAAACTTCTGAAATCAAACTAGCTAATATGAGCCCTGACCATAATAAAATAGCTGGCTCCAATAATCGTAAATTTACAAAACTAATCAAGAAATATGTAACGAAATTAAATGTAAATTCTAGGAGATATCTCGATAATATTTATGGTGTTTACAAGCGAGGAAGTTTACTTATGATCGGAAATTCTCCAATAAAGTTTGAAGGCGACTTTATCCAGATAAACGAACGAAACTATCGTTTGTCCGTAGGATTACTGCAATTACTATTCAAAAATCTTCCCGATGAAAGTCTTATCAATTCAGATGATTTGGATAATTATCATTATATTATTATGATTATTGAAGTTTCAAGCGCTCATAAAAAACACTATTGCGTGAATGAGTCGATTCGAAAACAAAAGAGTAACAAATTTTATATTTTATTGCTCCAATGTTCGAAAAGTCGTCTGTAAAAAGTATCTCGCCATTATCTCGAGAAGATAATGTTAACGGAAGAGAAAAAAGAGAAAGGGTTGAGCAAGCTAATCCAGTGTCAGCGAAAAAGATACTTGAACCAATAATCAATCCTCTAAAGAAGCTCATAACTGTTGATACACGAGTTAACTCGCATCTTCCTACTTCTAACGAGACCGATAATCATTATGAAGCTGATCATTCTAGTGAAGATGCATCAGATTTCTCAATCAATTAATATTTATCTAGAAGAATTCGTGATAAAAAGAATTATAACTTTATTAATTGGAGATATCAAAGTGAAAGTAAAAAGAGAAAGTGGACTAGTGATGATAAAGAGGAATAAATAAGTTGTTCCCAAAATCTCGCGAGTAGATGTTACAACAGCATACGAACTCGACGTCTGGGATCATCCTAACAAATTAGTTGATCGCTTATAAGTACTCGTTGCTGAGCAAAACATGGGAATAAGAACTAACTATGGTGAAATCCGTTTTATTCTTAGTGAATTTGGCAATGCTAGTATCATAAATTAGTCTTTCAAAGTTATATTGTACTAGGTTATCTAAAAACTGAGATATTGGCTAAGCCAAATGTCAATTTTCAATAAAATTATTTTGGTAAACAAACATTTTCAAGTTATAAATACCCTGTCACTTTTTTTTTTCTATTTCCCGCTATACTCTGTTGACAAATGAAGAGCCTGGAATTACCAATTATTTAACCCTTTCGTACCGTATGGGTCCTGTAGGACCCACTTTGTTCAACATGCTGTAGAAATCTAAAATTAAATAATTTTTTAAATCTACTTATTTAGTCGTGTTCTCTTATTCAAGAGCAAGACCCTCTGGCCATTAAAATTAAATTTTTTTGTTTTTTTTCCGTTTCGTTTGGCACATTAAAAAAGGACTCAGCGATGAAAATTGGGATTTCACGAAAATTCGGTTCTTGAATGGTATATTGGATGGTTTATTTTAGAGAAAAAAATAGTTAATGGTTATTTTTTTTATTCTGAGTGGTGGATCTTGTTAATGAGACAACGTACTAAAAATTTATCACTATCCGAGTTCAATAAAATAATTCTATTAGCGGGTATGGGTTGTAGGTATGGGTCCTCCAGGACCAACTTGGAAAATAGTACTTATCGACACTTTTGGAGAAAAAAAACTGTCGATTGATCTTAATTAAAGCCTCCACAATTATAGTATACAAAAAAAAATCACTTTTTCCCCGGAAAAGGGGTCTCGGTACGAAAGGGTTAAGGTGAGTAACATAAAAGATTCAGAGTCGCGGAAAAACTGAACAAATATTTAGAACAAATATTATTTATATATTCTGAATCCTCTGTATGCAGAATAAAATTCTCTACAATTTAAAAAAAAAAGTCGATTGCTATATTTCGTCATAAGTTATTGATGAAAACGTAATTTTTTGTAAATAGCTTCTATTTCGAAATTAAAAAAAGATATTGAGATGGATATTTTTTTGGATATAAAGAATATTGAGTATTATAACTTGCTCAATTTTTATGTATTTTTATTCATTATTTTGGGAGAAAAAAAAATAATTTATAAAAAAAAGTGTTTTTTTTTGTCATTGCATAACTAGAGTAAAATTGGCTTAACCGCCTTGAAATTCTTTGTAGGTGTAGATTTTGTATACAAATCGAGAGAGTTCTTTTGGCAAAGGGATTGATCCATAAATTTCAGAGATATTTGAGGTTAAAATTTTTTTCACTTTTTTTAAAATCGCTATTTCTCGAGAACGCTACATGTATCCTCTGTTGAAAATATCCATGTAGATTTTATTCTGATTTTCATATGAAATTCACATGGAATCCATATGGAATCAATGTAGATTCCATACGGATTCCATTTAGATTCCATATGGAAATCAGTCCCAAAACGCCCAGTGGATTTCCACAGGGAATTCCACGTAGATTCCCACATCGAATTCTATCGTAAACACTTCCCGAACAAAATCCGTATGGATTTTCATAAAGATTTCCATGTATAAATACAGGTAAAGAGTAGGTGTTCCACATGGATTTCCATATGGATTTTTCTACCAACACTTGCCGAGCAAAATCCGTATGAATTTTCATAAAGATTTGCATGCAGAAATCCAGGTAAAGAGTAGGTGCTCCACATGGATTTCCGTATGGATACAGCTACTAACATTTGCCGAAGAAAATTCGTATGGATATTCGTGAAGATTTCCATGTAGAAATACAGGTAAAGAGTATGTGGTTCACAGAGATTTACATATGTATTTTTCTTCCAACGCTTGCCGAGCAAAATCGGTATGGATTTTCATAAAGATTTCCATGTAGAAATCCAGGTAAAGAGTAGGTGTTTCGCATGGATTTCCTTATGGATTTTTCTAACAACACTTACTGAACAAAATCCGTATGGATTTTTATAAAGATTTCCATGTAGAAATCTCCGTAAAGAGTACGTACTTTACATAGATTTCTGTATGGATATAGCTAGTAACATTTGCCGAAGAAAATTCGTATGGATATTCGTGAAGATTTCCATGTAGAAATCCAGGAAAAACAGTTATATATTTAGTGCTATGGAAATTTCCAGCTACTAATAGGTAAAAATTTAGTTAATTTTTCACTTGTAAATACACCTATAAATTTATTATTAAATGGAAATATAGGCAGATTGAAAGGTGAAAATATAGCTATATTTTGTAGCTACAAATAGAGCTATATTTTAGTCTCGATTTGGCCATATTTTTTAGCTGTAAATCAATGTATTACTATGGATTAGATTGTTAATTTCATTTTATGCTAATAATAACAAAATTTACAGATCATATCTGTGTAATATAGGTATATTGAAAAAGATATATTAATATACATAATATTGCTATTTAGAACTAAAAAGAACTTTTCTCCATCAAATATATTCAAATATATATTTGAGCCGTTATTTACATGGTTTAAATACTATTGATGTACCCCAGGTCACCCATACACACTATAAGTACACTAGCGTGTTGACATGAACGACGTCTGAGTTGAAATTACCCAAACTGTCCTTTTCATGATTTGATATGTATGGTTTGCAAGTGATATTAACACGTGATTGTAATAATTAATTATTATCACATACCATTGAATTAGGAAAAAATCCACACAGAGATAAATTTATTTGTAAACATCACTGTGCTTATAAGAAAATTTATTATTTTATAGCGCTGGGACACACTCGACGTGGCGGATATTTACAGTTTGAAACAGTAATTTTTATGATTTTCGTAGCAAATTTTACTTTTTAAATCATAATTTTTATTATTTTTGTAGCAAATTTTACTATTTGAAATAGTAATTTTTATTATTTTTCAGCAGTCATAAAAAGTACTATTTCAAATAGTAAAAATCTTATATGTCGAGTGTGTCCCAGCGCTATTATAAAAAATATTATATTTTTCTCCATGTCTGTAATAAATATTATATTGTTTTAACTGCTAAGTTTTCTCCTTCACTATGAGTTATATAACAATAACTTGTACTTGTACTCTAGTATGAAGGAACACTGACGTTTCATAACTTTGCACCTCTGCCAATGTGGAGAAAGGAGAAACGATGGTCAATGAGTCTCGTGCTCGCGCTACTCGATGCCAACCCGCGATAGCAAAATCACAGGAGGTCGGTGCCGAGCGCGCTCACGTGTATTCGATATTAGCAGCTATCAAGAACAGTCATGATAGCGACCGCGACAGCACGAGGAGGCGATGCCTTAGCAATGATGTCCCCGTTGACAGAACTCAGCTAAAATTTTACGCCAAGTCTCATATAACAAAATAAAGTAAAAAGTATCTTATAAAATTTGAGTACCAACTAATCGTGGTGAATTCATATATACTTACAAAAGCACTTTACATATGAAAGAGTATTTAAATGTGGATGGCTTTACTAGTTTATTAATTTTAATCGATTTTTAAATAAATTGTTTGTACATACATTATTATTCATTATAATTGTAGTTTTTTCTCCACCACTCACTATTATACTGTAAGGTATATTTAAAATTTTTTAATATATTTATTAATTTTCTTATTTAGTAAATATTGTATACTTATAGGTGTAGTATTTAGGCTGTAATTATAGGCACATCTTCTTTGAGATCTACAATTTAGTTGCTCGTTGATAGATTTAAAACTTAGGTGGCCTTAGCGTAGGAAATATATTGGAACCCAATGAACTAAATGATATTGTAGATAACTTATACGCGAGGACCAAAATCAACCTTGATTGTGTGTAAATTGTACCTAAAGATACTAAGTACCTATGAGCATACAAAATTTTCTAATTACATAGAATATTTTGTATACTCATCGGTAGTACGTTTAGATACAACTTTTATTACTCGATTAGTCACTTATGGGCTTGGCTGACTTTATCGCAGGAAATATTGGGATCGTATGGACAAAATGTCTTGATTCATATTTGATTACAATAGTTATGGCTTGGACGTATTGCTTTTATCAAATAGAATTTATATTTAACAAGATATTTTTACCAAATCATACATTTTCTTTTAATTTAAAGCAATGTTTTTAAAAACATACTTAATCATTAGGGTCACATAGAATCATATCACATATGATGACATTTGGTCCATCGAGTTCAAATATGTCCAGCTGTAAAGTTACCCAGCCTACATAAATCTGGAATTTTTAAAATAAACTATGGTATTAAATTATTTATATTATGACCAGTTCTATTTTTAACTTAATAACGTGAAAGAGTTAAAAATATGATACATATTAAAGAGTGTTGACATGTGCGTAGCTTGGGCTGTAATTTTCTTAATGTTATATTTATGCTTTGCAAGTATTTTATATACAGGGTGTGTCATTATAATTGACGCACCCGAAAATTTCAAAAACGGCGTCTCCCAGAAAAAAATGATTCAAACAAAAGTTGTAGGATACGGAGGGGGCCAACTGATAGTGATCTTCACTTTGACCTTTAGGTCAAGGATCGAGGTCATTTGAAGGTCAAATCGATTTTTTGTTTAGGAAACCCCACTTTTGACACCGGAAATGGAAAGAGCGGCCAATTTTACGTTCAAATATGACCTTGACCCTAACTTCAAACTCAAAGGTCAACATAATATAAAGAAGGAAATCAGACAACGCATTCAAACATTTGGAAAACTACACAGCCTACACCAGATGTTTTGTACAAAAGCTGAGTTTAGGGGGGGGGGGGGGGAAGTGATCATGATCAGTACAATATCATGGTCAGCTGCCCCCCCCTCCCCCCTAAACTCAGCTTTTGTACAAAACATTTTCTTGTGTAGGCTGTGTAGTTTTCCAAATGTTTGAATGCGTTGTCTGATTTCCTTCTTTACATTATGTTGACCTTTGAGTTTGAAGTTAGGGTCAAGGTCATATTTGAACGTAAAATTTTCCGCTCTTTCCATTTCCTGGGTCAAAAGTGGGGGTTCCTATGCAAAAACTGGATTTGACCTTCAAATGACCTTGATCCTTGACCTCAAGGTCAAAGTGGAGGTCATTATGAGTTAGCCCCGTCCGTACCCTACAACTTTTGTTTGAATCATTTCTTCTAGGAGACGCCGTTTTTGAAATTTTCGGGTGCGACTGTTAAAATGACACAACCTGTATAACACTAAACAAGTTATTGTTAAATTTACAATGAAAGAAGAAACCCATGCATTATTTCTAAATGTTACTTGATCATTAAAATATAACTTACAGCTTGTTTGCTAAATGCAGTAGTAAATTTAGAACAATTATATTATATTTATAACATAACCTTTTACAAACGGTAAGCTATATTTTAATGATTAAATAAAATTTAGCAATACTGTATCAGACAGGACAGAAGCAAAAATACATAAGTGTAAGGGCGTACCCAGATATAAACCTGGGGAACATAACCTCAACGATGACAGCATGAGCATGGACAGTAGCAGGTCTTTCTTAACGTAGAAGCCACAATGGCCACTCACAAACGTTCGAACTTTCGTCGTCGTTAGTCGTAACTCGTAATACATGAAGCGCGAAAGCGCCGGTTATGCAACACGTTGTTCCTTGTTCGATGACTACCACGCACACTTATAAGTAGTCACTTGAGAGGGAGGAAGAGAGAGGGGCGCCTTCGGAAATGCATCTGTGCGGCAGTCATTGAGCGCGAGAGTTCGAACGTAAGAGAGTGGTCATTGTGGCTTCAACGTCAAGAAAGACCTGCTGCTATTCGTGCTCATGCTGTCATCCCTGAGGTTATGTTCCCCAGCTTTATATCTAGGTAAGCCCTTACACTTATATGTATTTTTACTACTGTCCTGTCTCATACAGTATTGCTTACAGTATAGCTTACAGTCTATTAAAGGTTATGTTATAAATATAATATAATTGTTCTAAATTTACTGCTGCATTTAGCAAACAAGATGTAAGCTACATTATAATGATCATGTAGCATTTAGCAATAATGCATGGGTTTCTTCTTGCATTGTAAATTTTTTAACTATAACTTGTATAGTGTTATATATAAAATACTTACAAAGCATAAATATAACATTAAGAAAATTACAGCCGAAGCTACGCACATGTCAATCCTGTTTAATATGATTAATCATATAATTTTAACTATTTCACTTTATTAATTTATAAATAGAACAGGTCATAACATAAATAAACTAATACCATAATTTATAAAAAATCCACATTTATATAGGCTGGGTGACTTTACCGCTTGAGATATTTGATCTCGACGGACCAAATGGCATCATATTTGATATAATTCTTTATGACCGTAATGGTTAAGTATGTTTTAGAAAACATTGCTTTAAATTAAAAGAAAATGTATCATTTGGTAAAAGTATCATGTTAAATATAAATTTTATTTGAAAAAAGCAATACCTCAAGCAATAACAACTATAGTCAAATATGAATCAAGTCATTGTGTCCATACGGTCCCAATATTTCCTGCGATAAAGTCAGCCAAGCCCATAAGTGACTTATCGAGTAATAAAAGTTGTAACTAAAGGTACTACCTATGAGTATAAAAAATATTCTATGTAATTAGAAAATTTTGTATGCTTATAGGTACTTATTTTTAGTTACAATTTACGCACAATCAAGATTGATTTTGGTCCTCTCGTATAAGATATCTACAATATTCTTATTAGTTCATTGGGTCCAAATATATTTCCTGCGCTAAGGCCACTCAAGTCTTGAATCTATCGACGCGCAACTAAATTGTGGATCTCAAAGGACATGTACCTATAATAATTAATTACAGCCTAAAGACTGTACCAATAAGTATACAATATTTACTAAATAACAAAATACAAAAATATATTTAAATAAAAAACCCACCTTTATATAGGCTAGATGACTTTACCGCTGGACATATTTGAAATCGATGTACCAAATGGCATCATATTTGATAAAAAAAGCCGCATTTATATAGGCTACTTGCCTTTACCGCTGGACAAATTTGAACTCGATGGATCAAATGGCATCATAATTGATATGATTCTTTGTGAGCGTAATGGTTAAGTATGTTTTTAAAAACATTGCTTTAAATTAAAAGAAAATGTATGATTTGGTAAAATTATCTTGTTAAATATAAATTCTATTTGATAAAAGCAATACGTCCAAGCCATAACTATTATAATCAAATATGAATCAAGTCATTTTGTCCATAAGATCCCAATATTTCCTGCGATAAAGTCAGCCAAGCCCATAAGTGACTAATCGAGTAATAAAAGTTATAACTAAACGTACTACCGATGAGTATACAAAATATTCTATGTAATTAGAAAATTTTGTATGCTTATAGGTACTTAGTATCTTTAGCTACAATTTACACACAATCAAGGTTGATTTTGGTCCTCTCGTATAAGTTATCTACAATATTATTTAGTTCATTGGGTCCAAATATATTTCCTACGCTAAGGCCACCTAAGTTTTAAATCTATCAACGAGCAACCAAATTGTGGATCTCAAACGAGATGTGCCTATAATTACAGCCTAAAGACTGTACCTATAAGTATACAATATTTACTAAATAAGAAAATTAATAAATATTTAAAAAAATTTTAAATATACCTTACAGTACAACAGTGAGTGGTGGAGAAAAAACTTCAATTATAATAAACAATAATGAATATACAAACAATTTATTTAAAAATCGATTAAAATTAATAAACTAGTAAAGCCATCCACATTTAAATACTCTTTCATATGTAAAGTGCTTTTGTGAGTATATGTGAATTCACCACGATTAGTTGGGACTGAAATTTTGTAAGATACTTTTTACTTTATTTTGTTACATGAGAGTTGGCGTAAAATTTTAGCTGAGTTCTGTCAACGGGGACATCATCGCCAAGACATCGCCTCCTCGCGCTGTCGCCGTCGCTATCATGACTGTTCTTGATGGCTGCTAATATCGAGTACACGTGGGCGCGCTCGGCGGCGGCCTCGTGTGATTTTGCTATCGCGGGTCGGCATCGAGTAGCCCGAGTACGAGACTCGCTTCTCCTTTCTCCACATTGGCAGAGGTGTAAAGTTATGAAATATCAGTGTTCCTTCATACTAGAGTACAAGTACAAGTTATTGTTATATAACTTACAGTGAAAGAGGAAACTTAACAGTAAATTTAAAACACTATAATATTTATTACAGACATGGAGAAAAATATATTATTTTATATAATAGCGCTGGGACACACTCGACATATGAGATTTTTACTATTTGAAATAGTGCTTTTTATGACTGCTGAAAAATAATAAAAATTGCTATTTCAAATAGTAAAATTTGCTACGAAAATCATAAAAATTACTGTTTCGAACAGTAAATATCCCACATGTCGAGTGTGTCCCAGCGCTATAAAATAATAAATTTTCTTTTAAACACAGTGATGTTTACAAATAAATTTATCTCTTTCTGGATTTTTTCCTAATTGAATGGTATGTGATAATAATTAAGTAATACTTGTTAATATCACTTGCAAACCATACATTTCAAATCATGAAAAGTACAGTGTGGATAATTTCAACTCAGGCGTCGTTCATGTCAACACGCTAGTCTACTTATAGTGTGTATGGGTGACCTGGGGTACGCCAATAGTATTTGTTAATAGGTCGTAATGGTTTACTTGGATTTACAACTAAAAATTTAACTAAATTTTCAGATAAAAAATATAACTAAATATCCAAAGAAATGCAGCTGCATTTCAGCTCGATAGAGCTACATTTTTTAGCTGTTTTTTTATGAGCTATTTCTTTTAGCTGACTTTTTTAACAGGGTTGGAAGAGAAATCCATATGGAAATCTCTATGAACCACCTACTCTTTACCTGGATATCAACATGGAAATCTTCACGAAAATCCAAACGAATTTTCTTCGTCAGATGTTAGAAGCTATATCCATACGGAGATCCAAGTGGAACACCTACACTTTACCTGGATTTCTGCATGGAAATCTTTATGAAAATCCATACGGATTTTGCTCTGCAAGTGTTGGAAGAAAAATCCACATGGAAAACTCTGTGACCCACATACACTTTATCTGGATTTCTACATGGAAATCTTCACGAATATCCATACGAATTTTGTTTGGCAAATGTTAGTATCTATATCCATACGGAAATTCATGTGGAACACATACTCTTCACCTGGATTTCTACATGGAAATCTTTATGGAAATCCATACGGATTTTGCTCGGCAAGTGTTTGTAGAAAAATCCATACGGATTTTTTGGAAAAAATTTTTCAGCTTTTATGGAAAAACGTAAAACCTGAAAAATGAAAGTAATGAGTTTTATATGTCCAACTATTACGGGAGTAAAATTGTCGTAATCTCTTCAAAATTCCTTGTGGAGGCAGATTTTGGATAGCACTCGGTCGAGTTCTTTGGGCAAAATAATTGGACCATAAATTTCAGAGATATTTGAGGTTGAAATATTTTTAACTTTTTTCAAATCGTAATTTCTCGAGAACGGCTTGATGAATCAGCTCCAGATTTCTAGACAATTTTGTATGTGATATAGATATTATGTGTGTGAATCTTCATCATGATCGTACCAGAGATGAATAGAGAGATTGCCAGCGCCCCGGAAAAAAGTGAGGCAGACTTCGGCGCGTTGCTACCTCTCGCGGCCAAAATAGCGAAGCATGTTCACAATTTCGTGATTGGTCGTTAAGACGTGTACACGCGGCGCGGGGCGGAGCAAGCGGGAGACGACGGCTCGGCGGCTCAGTGCGCGTGCACCGGTCATGTGTATACACGAGCGACCCAGCGGCGCGCCCCGCGCTCGCCGTCTGTTTACTTCTCCCGCAACAATCCGACTTCGGCCGAGCGGCCTGACAACCGCCGCTCGGTCGTGCATTTGTATATTGTATACACACAAATTAATGAAATTATAAACTTTAAACTGTAAAACTCAAATTCTAATTCACAACCTAAGCCCGAAGGGGAGAAGATGAACATAAACGATTTCAGTGTTAGACATTGACATCGTAGCGGTAGCCGTGGTGGCTAAGGCGTGCGGCTAGTTTTGCCGTAATCTTTTGGATCCACGTTCAATCCCGACTCAATATTTTTTTTTCTCGTGCATAATTTTTTTCATTACATTATTGTAACACAACATACAGAATTTTCACCTTTTTATCATTTAATTATCATTCTCTAGTAGAATTGATGTTTTAATTTATATTTTAAAAAAAATTTTATATTCTGAATAAATTAATTTACCAAGAGTAAACTCATTAAAAATATCGTTATATTTATTATTTGCAATAATATCCCTATCTAATTTATATGTAAAATGTAATCAATCACGGTCAAGATAAACTTTTTTAAGGATTAAGCAGGATAAAAAAAGTATCGTTGACCAAGCAAGTTCAATTTCAGAAATACATATTATATTCTCATTCCCATTCTCTAATCCCTATAAAACATACGTTATTTGTTCTAACAGTAAGTTTTTATTAATATTATTTATTAAGTGGTAATCAACAAATAAGCATATAATATAAAAAGCATTTTTAATCGGCCGAAAATGCATAAAGGCTATTCTCAAAAAATCTGCTTGTGCTTCAAATTGTTTTATTTAAGCCTCAAAGATAATCCTGCATAAGATTTGCATTCACATTTGGGACTTAATGAAAACACCATTTTCCTCTGAATTATAATCAATAATAGTGTATAACATAAAAAAATGGTATTATATTATACACATTTTTTACTCTAGTAGAGTTGAAATTTAATAATTCGAAAAAATCATATTTTATTCAATGTAACAACTCTTCTGTAAAATAAATAATTATGTACATGTTTTTACAGCGATTTCGTCATTTACTCGATTTTCCATACTCTATTTTTTAATCTATTTAAAATATAAGTAATCGCCAAGACTTCTGACTTTTCCATATAAATTCTTCAAAATATTTAAATGTAAAAAGTTATTAAATGGCGTTAATCATATAAGAGAAGGCAAACTTTTTAACATTCTTTCGAAAAATCTCTTATATTGACATTTTCGTACTTCTCAAAATGGTTGCAAACAATTTAGAAAATTCCGATAATCTCTTAAATAATATCGTGCGAACCATTCAATATTTTTTGAAGCTGCGTTTCTTATTTTCAAAGCGATATTTTAGTAGAGAAATAATCAATCCAGCTGCATTAAAAGTTAATGAATAATATTAGTTGAAATTTCAATTAATTACTCAGTTTAATTTAAAATTAAAATTACAATCGTTATTTAAACCGCAGTTTAATTAATAACTAAAAATTCAATCGTTAACTATACCTGCGTTCAATTCAGAATTAAAATTTCAAATCATTAATTAAACGAGCGTCTAATTAAGAATTAAAGTTTGAATCGTTTATTAAACCAGTAATTAATTAAGTTTCTTCGGACCTGATTCTGCAGTAAAAGCATATTCCTAAATTCAATTATTTAAGATACGAAAACGGTGAAACAAATCTCTAAAAGTAGACAGTAAAAGCTAAAATTTAAGCCCTGATTCGTTACAAAATTTTGATTTTTCAGGAAGTTACAATCAATCAAAGATAACGTAGGAAAATATTTAAAATGTATGTTTAGTTTAACTGATTTAATGAATTGTATTTTTAGCTTTTTTTTACTCGATGACCGTGACACATAGACGTAAATTCGTGTTTTCGGCCGTGATTCTTTACAAGGACTTTACAATTACTGCTCGGGGATATCGCATTCGACTTCAAAATCCATTAAACGTTTAAAATGAATTCTTAATTAAACGCTGCCTTAATTAACGATTGAAATTTTAATTATTAATTAACCGATATGAACTTAATTAACGGCTTATTTAACAATTGAAATTTTTATTATTAATTAAACCCGGGGTTTTATTAATGATTGAAATTTCAATTTCGAATTAATAATGGTATAATTTACAACCCCGGGCATTATATTATCTCGATCAGAATATTAGATTAGTCCAATTATTATATCCATCCATAATATTCTGCTTTAAAGTTTTTGGCTATCTTTTTTTTGTTGACAGCGAGTCGACAAGATCTTACATTGTAGAAAAAAAACTTTAGATTCAAGACTTTTAATGTATTTATTATTTTTTAAATAAAAAAATTCTTAAAAACCTTTTACAGATTATGATGTACGCTTATTAGCGTAATTTTTTGCAGGGATGTTTTGAATGTCATATGACAGTATTATTACGGTCACAAGAGTTTATACAATTTTATTTTCTATAATTTATCCGTTATTACAATTTTTGGTTGTCATTTTTGCACAGTCTAAAAAAATAACTTGCTACATCTTTTTCTGGACTTTAAACGGTCTGTACTTTCTTGGAAATCCATCGCGCGCGCGCTTGCGAGCTACGGCGGCTCGGCATGAGCGCGCGCGTTTGTTGTTGTTACGTGTTTGGCGGGTTAAAGAGCTTGCGTTTGTTTTTATCCGGGCGCTCAGATGCGTGTCGCGTGAAAAATTAGTCTTCAGAGTAGTGCAGTGATAGCGATATTTCTAGTGCGTGAGATAAGTAATCAAGTGTATGAAAGTGTCATTAGTGCGAATTTCATGTGCACTTTCTAAATATTGTGATAGTTTTTAGCTACCGCCGAAATGGTTAACTTTTTGTAGGTTATCGATTGCGTTTGTTTTATTTATCATCTGAACTACGCTATTGGACGTACTCTTGTGCAGTGTTTATTATAATGTAGGGTATTAAGATACTTTTTTTAAAAGTGTGTGAAAGTGTTAAGACTATGGCGCAAAAGCAAGAGACGGTCTACGATCGATGCCAATACTTGCATTGCAACAATAGGAAATGTGATGGTCACCATTTGTTCCGATTCCCTGCTCAAAAGGAAAGGCAAAAACAATTACAGTGGATAGAACATTCAGGTTAGTGCAGTACTATTTTCTTGTTGGATAAATCTCATTTAGATAAATATATATATGACTTATATAAGATTTACTAAATAAAACAAAATCTATTTACTTAAATAAGAAAATATCATTTTAATATAGTTGTATTGTAAATAATTATTTTGTAAGACTAATCTAGTACCTATAAATTTCGTTAATCAGATAGCTTCCATTTAATCCAAGAAATGTGCTTTATGAATAATTTTTAAAGCAATTAATTTTAATTAATTTTTATGAATTGTAATAATTTTTTTACGCGTTCAATTTTGTGTAAGTTAGTAGATTTAGACTTCTTGCAGTTGTTTTTTCTAAACATTTTTAATTAATTGAAACATATTAATAAACACCTGTATATCGTCGGTTGAGTGGAACAAGGTACCAACTCAGGCGAGCGCGTTAACAGGTACCAACTCGCACGGTACGCTTTTTAATATCTTAGCAAGCTATTAAAGAGGCCAACAAATATTCCACAAAAAAGCGATTAAAGTAGAAAAGGAGAAGTTTAATTTAAGATGAGAATCGTTGAAACCGTTCGATTCTGTGCAAAGTTACATGCATTTGAAAGTGCAAAGAATGACAAAAAATGTGCGATTTTTTCCCAAATCCACGTAATACTTTACATGTTTATGATTTTCATATATTAATTCAAAATTAAACTTCTTCTCATTAATTTTAATTGCTTTTTTCTATTTTTTGTTTGCTTCTTCAATAGCTTGCTAAACATTCAAAAGCCGACCGCGCGAGTTGATACCTTTTTACGCGCTCAAAGGAGTTTGTACCTTTTTACACGAACGCCCGAGTTGATACGTTTTCACGCGCTCGCCCGAGTAGGATCCTTTTTAAGCGCTTGCTCGAGCTGATACCTTGTTCTCCCAACCGATGGTATGTATACATCGCCATTCAAATATTCCTACATAAATAAATTTTTATTTTCTCATTTTTATCCCAAATTAAAAATCATACTACATTTAAAAAATACTTTTAGTTATGGTTTTATTAACAAAATTTTAAAATTATTTCCTATACGTTAAATTAGTGGTATTAACCTTTATGAAACTGAAATTATTAATACATTATATTAATTACATCGTCCAAAGAAATAAAAAATTTACGTCAAAACAAACTTAAATCTTTTAAATTAAAACTTTTATAATAACAGAATTATATTAAATTTCTTATTTAATTTCTTATTATTTTTTGTTATTTCAAAAAATATTTAAAGAGCTATACGGAATCAAGATATAATTGAAGAACGGTTTTCTTATTGGTTTATCAAGACAAAATAATAATGAAGGTTATAAATAAATAATTTTAAAAATAAATAAAGGTTTTTAATAAATGGTTTAAAAAATAATAAAAATTTGAAATAAATAGATATATCTTGTTCCCAGAAATTTATCAAATTAAATAAAATGATATAATGAAGTGTCAAAAATGTTAATGTAACTTTATTATACTTATATTTTTCTAAGAATAAAAGAAAGTTCATTTTTACAATATATTTGATAATAATAAACTATTAATAAAAGAACATAAATTTTTCTGTTATCATTTTATTAGAACATTTCGTCAATTTTTCCTTTTTTTTTTAAGCTTATAAATGAATGTATAACAAATACATTACAAACTCCATTAATATAAATCCATTTGAAAGCAAATCAATTCATTTTATTCTCAGTACTGTTAAGCCCGAAAAATGTATTTTTTTATAAAATATTGTTTTCTCCGAAACCAACCAACATAAAAAATAATAATTTCGATAAATTACAAATTTATATATTATACATAAACCAAAAAATGTTATCCTGATATTATTTGTTTTTTATTTTAACCTATTATTAAAAGAGTAATTTTCCATAAGAACTACGAAGAATAGCTAAAAAAAATTTTTGTTTTTTAAATGTCGAAAATTGAATCCTGCGTCGAGTGCATCATTAATATAAGTTTAACGTTAATTTCGAAGTCTCAAAAAATGAAAAATTTATTTATTAATTGTAACAAAATTATAGAAATAAAATTAGCTTCGAAAAGATAGAATCTTATAATTTTCTGAATATATTAAATGAAATTATATTCACGTTACGATGTGGAGACATTATTTAAAAATAGCGTTTTTCGATTTTAATTGAATTGAAACCCACCATGTCTTTTATGGAACTTTTTTTCTTTTTGCCACAAAGTTGCTGTAGTAAAATAACCATAAATGCTATTAATAGTAGAATAAAATAATTTACTTCAAGATAAATAACAAATTACTGCTAATATTAGTTGAATAACTAAAAAAAATAATACGAAACTCTAAATCAATTTTAAATTTTCGCAGGAAATCAAGTACTTTTGAATTGGACGCCAGCTTCACTTAGGCGTGCAGGACTTTGTCGCCTCCACTTCAGCGAGGATGATGTGCTAGGGCCGACGAGTTTAAAGCGTGGCACAGTTCCCCTTCATTGGCAAAGACTTGAAAATGCTGACAATGAACTGCCTGCGCAACTGCAAGCCCAGGTGCAGATGTGTGAAGAAGAAGCCGAACATCAACAACAACCAGAACAACAAAGGCAACAACCACATCAAGAACAACAACAACAACAAGGACAGCAACAACAGCAACCAGAACAACAAGACCAACCAGAACAACAAGACCAACAACAACAACAAGATCAACAACTAGAACAACAAAAACAACAGGTAGCACAAGACATTGTTACTGAAACGACAGAAAAGTCCCAACCGGAAAAAGAAATTGATTTTGTAGGTGTGTTGAAAAGGTCATTGCCACCTGTAACTTACCCCTCGGGTAAAGAAATTTTTTCATTTTCTGAAAAAGATGATGACCTGTCGTTTCTGAATTACGAATCTCCTGTTAAAATTGTTAAAGTAAACGTTAGCTCCACAACTAAGGACTCTGCTCCAATTGCTTCACCATTGAGAAAACGCGTTGTTGATACAATGGTTCATAGTAAAGTTTATAAATTAAAAAGTAAATTATTAGCTGCAGAATCAAAGGTTAAGCAGTTACAGAGATCCCTCAAAACTGAGAAAAATAAAAACAGTCGTTTGACTAGACGTTTACATCAAAAAGTGTCAAAAAAATTTTCTGATATTAATGATCTTTTAAAAGAAAAAAACATCCCTGATATGGCTAAGACGATGATGACATTGCAATTGCACAAGCCCAACACGCCATACACAACCGAAGAGAAAGACTTGGCAAAACAAATTTATTTTCATTCAGCAGCTTGCTATTCTCGATTAAGGGCGGGAGGGTTAGTTTTGCCAGCTGAATCAACGGTTAGATCGTGGATGGCAGAATGTGAAATCGTCCCAGGGATCAATGACGCAATTTTGAAGAAGATAGGAGAATATTTGATGCTGCTTCCGCCACAAGAGCGACTGTGTGCGTTGAAATTTGACGAATATCAGAAAATCACTTTAATCCTAATAGTTTTGATGCTATGAAAGTAAAGTTTGCTTTTCAACTGTTAAGCCGTCGCATGACCTGTGCAATTAAATTAGCCGGCGAAGATGTTTTATCAGGGTTATCTTCGAATACATGGCAAAATTCAGCCAATTTCGTTGAAACAATGGATGCTGTCATCGATGCACGTAATGTATATAGTTTGAAAAATCGCCATGCATTGAAGCGACCATTATCTGACAGAAATCCAGAAATCCAGCAGTGACTTGAAAGTTTTATCGAGTGGTTAGAGAAATGGAATGTAAAGAAAAAAGGGAACGACAACAAGCCACCTTGTTTTTTGGGATTACCTCTGACTGCTCGTGCTTTAGTAAGTCTGTATTTGGAAATAAAATCTTCATTCCCCGACTTTGAATTAGCAACAGGTCTGTGCAACCAAGATTCTGTGGAACATGCTCACTCCAAGTTGCGTGGCAGAGGTGGATTCAATCCGAATCCTACCTGTAGGACGTATCGTTTGACTCTTAGGCACATAATGTCAACCGATTTTATTCATACGAGTAAAAAAGGTAACACAAGTTGCGAAGAGAGCCATTCGTTACTTCCTCAAAATGACGTTGAAAAAGAGACCACAGAGTTAGTTGCACTACCTGAATACAATTCCAAGGAAATGCAAGAGCTCCAAGAAATTACAGATGCTGCAGACGATTTACTGGATTTCCATCTAGAGTTACAGTCTTCTAACATGTCAGATATGGACACTAAATTTAGTTATGAACAAAACGCTATAACATACTTTTCTGGTTACGTGGCGCATAAATCATTAGAAAAAAGTCATTGTCTGACATGCGAAAAAGATTTAATGAAAGATGCATCAGAATCTGGAACCAGTAATGAAACATACATCAACTTGAGAGAGTACCCTCATTCTGATCCAGAAGTTCCATCAGTAATGTTCTTAGTCAGACCAACGGAACAGTTTGCAAAAGTAGTTAATTGTCAATTAGAAGCCTTTGACAAAATTTATTTAAAATTTTGGCATGAGCATGATCTTTTACTTAAGTTAGCTGAAAACGTAGAAGCGTACACTCGTAAACAGTTCCCTGATTGGTTTGATCAAGAGAATGTCTGTTATGAGCACAGAGTACAAATGCTTAAATTTCTTTTGTTAGTTAAAATTTATGCGAAAACTAGGGAACGTAACAATAATAGGAAAACTGCGTCTAAAAGACCGATTGCGACAAAATGTAGAAAGCGAAAGATTGTTCAAAATGTATAAATTTGGTAGTAACATTTTTTTGTAAATTATTGGAAAAAAATTGCTAAAACTTATAACTTCACTTGTTTAAAAAATATTTTACGTGAATTTTTTAATTATTAAATCTAGAGCGTGCTTTTTCTAATGATAGTAACTGAGTTCCCGTTTTTTAATAATAATAATAATAATAACATTGTAATATATGTTCTGATGTAAATACGTTGATCCTGTTCTAAATTATTAATATTTTGCGACTCAATTTTCCGTATTGTTTTGTAATTATAATGTATAAAGTTTGTAAATAATATAATTGTTATCCTTTTCAGGATACTTTTCAGGTATATTATACTATAAAAATGATTAGAAAATAATATTATCAAGGTAAAATAGAATATTATAAGAAAATCAAAAATAATTTAGCATTCCTGTAGCTACTAAGGTATTATCGTTTTCAGATAATTTTATTTTCAGATGGGTGGTGGTATTGGTTGCCTTCCCGTTGGTGCCCCCCGAAAATAAATGGACTTATTATAATTGATAAATGCAATACAATAAGTTCCTTTGGCCAAACAACCAATGAATTATTTTTAAAATCATTCTGCTCAATGTAAAATGTTAATGAAATTTATCATTTATTTTATATAAAAATCTTTTTACATTTAAAATCTGATTTGTGAAAAGACAGATAAACAGAGCAACTAAAGATAGCCAAATACTTTAAAGCAGAAATAAAAAAGAAAAATGTAATTGGACTAATCTAATATTCTGATCGAGATAATATAATGCCCGAGGTTGTAAATTATACCATTATTAATTCAAAATTGAAATTTCAATCATTAATAGAACCCCGGGTTTAATTAATAATAAAAATTTCAATTGTTAAATAAGCCGTTAATTAAGTTCATATCGGTTAATTAATAATTAAAATTTCAATCGTTAATTAAGGCAGCGTTTAATTCAGAATTCATTTTAATCGTATAATGGATTTTGAAGTCGAATGCGATATCCCCGAGCAGTAATTGTAAAGTCCTTGTAAAGAATCACGGTCGAAAACACGAATTTACGTCTATGTGTCACGATCGTCGAGTAAAAAAAAAAGCTAAAAATGCAATCCATTTAATCAGTTAAACTAAACAGACACTTTAAATATTTTCTTACGTTATCTTTGATTAATTGTAACTTCCTGAAAAATCAAAATTTTGTAACGAATCAGGGCTTAAATTTTAGCTTTTACTGTCTACTTTTAGAGATTTGTTTCACCGTTTTCGTATCTTAAATAATTGAATTTAGGACTACGCTTTTACTGCAGAATCAGGTCCGAAGAAACTTAATTAAATACTGGTTTAATAAACGATTCAAACTTTAATTCTTAATTAGACGCTCGTTTAATTAATGATTTAAATTTTAATTCTGAATTGAACGCAGGTATAGTTAATGATTGAATTTTTAGTTATTAATTAAACTGGCGTTTAAATAACGATTGAAATTTTAATTTTAAATTAAACTGAGTAATTAATTGAAATTTCAACTAATATTATTCATTAGCTTTCAATGCAGCCGGATTGATTATTTCTCTACTAAAATATCGCTTTGAAAATAAGAAATGCAGCTTCAAAAAATATTAAATGGTTCGCACGATATTATTTAAGAGATTATCGGAATTTTCTAAATTGTTTGCAACCATTTTGAGAAGTACGAAAATGTCAATATAAGAGATTTTTCGAAAGAATGTTAAAAAGTTTGCCTTCTCTTATATGATTAACGCCATTTAATAACTTTTTACATTTAAATATTTTGAAGAATTTATATGGAAAAGTCAGAAGTCTTGTCGATTACTTATATTTTAAATAGATTAAAAAATAGAGTATGGAAAATCAAGTAAATGACGAAATCGCTGTAAAAACATGTACATAATTATTTATTTTACAGAAGAGTTGTTACATTGAATAAAATATGATTTTTTCGAATTATTAAATTTCAACTCTACTAGAGTAAAAAATGTGTATAATATAATACCATTTTTTTATGTTTTACACTATTATTGATTATAATTCAGAGGAAAATGGTGTTTTCATTAAGTCCCAAATGTGAATGCAAATCTTATGCAGGATTATCTTTGAGGCTTAAATAAAACAATTTGAAGCACAAGCACATGTTTTGAGAATAGCCTTTATGCATTTTTGGCCGGTTAATAATGCTTTTTATATTATATGCTTACCTGTTGATTACCTCTTAATAAATAATATTAATAAAAACTTACTTTTAGAACAAATAACGTATGTTTTATAGGGATTAGAGAATGGGAATGAGAATATAATATGTATTTCTGAAATTGAACTTGATTGGTCAACGATACTTTTTTATCCTGCGTAATCCTTAAAAAAGTTTATCTTGACCGTGATTGATTACATTTTACATATAAATTGGATAGGGATATTATTGCAAAAAATAAATATAACGATATTTTTTAATGAGTTTACTCTTGGTGAATTAATTTATTCAGAATATAAAATTTTCTTTAAAATATAAATTAAAACATCAATTCTACTAGAGAATGATAATTAAATGATAAAAAGGTGAAAATTCTGTATGTTGTGTTACAATATGTCATGAAAAAAATTATGCACGAGAAAAAAAAAAATATATTTAGTCGGGATTGAACGTGGATCCAAAAGATTACGGTAAAACCAGCCGCACGCCTTAGCCACCACGGCTACCGCTACGATGTCAATGTCTAACACTGAAATCGTTTATGTTCATCTTCTCCCCTTCGGGCTTAGGTTGTGAATTAGAATTTGAGTTTTACAGTTTAAAGTTTATAATTTCATTAATTTGCGTGTATACAATATACAAATGCACGACCGAGCGGCGGTTGTCAGGCCGCTCAGCCGAAGTCGGATTGTTGCGGGAGAAGTAAACAGACGGCGAGCGCGGGGCGCGCCGCTGGGTCGCTCGTGTATACACATGGCCGGTGCACGCGCACTGAGCCGCCGAGCCGTCGTCTCCCGCTTGCCACGGCCCGCGCCGCGTGTACACGTCTCAACGACCAATCACGAAATTGTGGACATGCTTCGCTACTTTCGCCGCGAGAGGCAGCAGCGCGCCGCGCGCAGAAGTCTGCCTCATTTTTTTCTGGGGCGCTGGCAATCTCTCTATTCATCTCTGATCGTACCATTACTTTTTGATATTCAACATTTTCCTATTTTACAAAGTCATTTTTTTTTGTCGCCGGATAACTAGAGAAAAATTGTTTTAATTTCTTTAAAATTTGGCGGAGATGTAGAGTGTATATTATTTATTATATGTATTCTTAGGTTAAAAGAATTCATTTACGAATTTCAGAGATATTCGAGGTTAAAACTGATTTAGCACTCTTTTCATATCGTAATTTTTCGACTTTATGTATACTAGAAAATGGAAATGACGCGTGCTACGCATGCGTGTTGTTCACTTGCTTTTGTTTTTTATTGAGATTAATTTACAGCGCGCGTCACCGATACATGAAATTAGATAGATTCGATGGCGAATTAGATGCCGAGAAATACGTTTAACAATACTTTTGACTGCACTTCGATATTAATCGCGTTTTCTCTTTTATAAATGGAAACATAGAATTTATAGACAATTTTGTGTGTGGGACAGGCAACATATTTGTGAAATTTCATCAAAAAACATTATCTATTATACAGAATATTGAAGTACAATGATTTGGAGGTAATAGGAATGTAGGAAAGGGGTTCTTATAGATGGTGCATTGCATGTGTGTTAGTTACACTTCAGGTAGGTAGGTTATTTTGTATTTTGGAATAACGATTTCTAATTCTAGTATTTGATATGTCGACTTAAAATTTGAACCACTTATTACACTTGGTGGGGGAAATATTGGTATAAATTTCAAGTCATTATCTTTTATTAGCGATAAATATTAAGGCAACTTCATTAGAATTTCGTGTTAAGAAAATGTTATTTTTATTTACAGTGGATCTTATGGTATCTATATATTCTTTCTCGGACATATCCTACTATTTTAATATATCAATAAATGAAATTTCAATATTAGATTGAAAAAATTTATTCATTAAACTTTTAATTTTTTATATGTTAATACTTTCATTACCGGTTATTTCTTCATCTTCTAAAGGTTTAAGTATCTTAGGTTTAGGCATTACATAGATAGGATAATTAAATCTACAAATTAAGTTACTCTTTTTTCCTTTATTACAAGTAGATTTGTGTTTATGTCGTTGAAATGTCATGTATGGTTTTTTGGATCATACTTACAAGTATATGTATATGTACTGACCATGCAGCCTGAAATTCTATTCGACAGAAGTGATCCGTACAAAATTTTCAAATATCCCATTTCTATTTTTTAAAAGATTCAAAATTTGTCTGAATCTATTGTCTATATACCTAACACAAGTTATAGGATCGTCTCTAATTAATTTTGTTTTTGTATCCGTATCTAAAGATAAAGTGTCGTATAAACTGTTTTTTTTATTATATTTTAATTCATATAACATTTTCAATAAAACAAAATTCTTTATTTCTGAAGCCGAAAGAGTAAAAAATAATGTAGGTATACCTAACTGATTAATAGTTGAAAACAATTGTTTTTTTTTAGTTTGCCAAAAGCAAGGTGGGGATCTAATATTTTTTAAAATTTTAAATCCATCATCTTGTCTAAAAATGTCATTTAGTTTACTCGAATCTAATACTTGTTCTGCAGTCAAATTATGGTTATTTTTAAATTGCCTTAAATACGTATTTATACTTGAATAAAGGCTCTTTTCCAATTTTTGTTTCGCCGTAAATAAAAGTCTCGTGGGATCACATGATCTTCTATCGGTACGTCTAATTTCTGATAATGTTCGTTGATTATAAGTTAATTTTTTTTCTATATCAATTATGTACCCTCCAAATAATTTTGGAAAAGATTACTCATCTATATTTTCAGTTTTATGCCACGGTAATCGTTCCTTATCTTGTCCTGGTTATACAATTTTTACACGTTTACTGTTTCTTCATTTCTATCAATTATTAAAACCTCATCATTTTTTTCAAAACTTCATCAGAATCGTATTCATTATTATCGCGCAAAATTTTTTTTGTTTATTAAATTATCATTATTTTCATATTCTTTATACAATCCAACTTTATAACGCTTTACTTTATATACATTTTCTTCTATGTCAGAATCATTAGTGTTTGAAGAGCTATTCATGATATTAAAATTATATTATATCATTCACAGCATATCTGTAATGGAATTAAAAAAAAACAAATATATTCAACTAAAATATTGATTCTATATATAATAATATAGATAAAATAGAAATAATTATACTTACAATAATATATATATATATATATATATATATATATATATATATATATATATATATATATATATCAATAAAAGATAAATAGTATTTTAATTGATCATTAAATTTTTCTAATGGTAATAACTTCAAGTATCACAAAAATATTATTGTAAAGTTATAAATTTAAATTAATTTCAATATATGATGTGTCAATTAATAACAAATAATAATATTTCTCCTGATACATAAAATGAAACTAATTCAATTGCGAGAAATCCGAGAAATATAACACAGTAAGTACGAAACGGAGCAACATTATTCTGACCTTCGAAACATTACGACATTATATGCTCTGCATTTTTTCTATACTTCGCTATACTTAGACTATATGTAATTATGTCAGCCTGTCCGCTGTCAGTCTGTCACTGTGACCAATTAGGCAATTATAATAAATGAACGTCTTGGGGGCAGCACTGCGAGTAAAGCGCTGTAGTACGCATGCGCACAATTACACGACAACTTCTTGATATTTGATAGGCCGGCCGTTACACGCAAAAAGGAAGAGTGACAGATATAAGAAATTAACATGCCTTAGTATATCTATATATACGAGGAACAGCGAGGAATAGCGCTGTTCCTCATATATATAGATATACTAACCCATGTTATTTCTATATATGTTCCTTGTATTTTTTTGCGTCTAATGGGCGATAGTCGCGGTGCTCTCGAAAAAGTCAAAAGTCTAAGGCTCGGGTGGCCCGGGCCACATATGCAGATACGCTTGCGTACGGATGCGGACGAACGCGGTAAGAGAGCATGCCGGCAACCAATCACAGCTTGATTCGAGTGGAAGAAAAGAGTGTTTACCTCTCGAAGCAATTATGATTGGCTGGGCCATGCGCCCTTACCGCGTTCGTCCGCATCCGTACGCAACCGTATGTGCATATGTGGCCCGGGCCTGAGCTCCTACTCTCCGATCACTCTCCGACTCTTTTTTGATTTCCCGCTTTTTAGTTATTCGCCATTTTGATTACCATTGGAGACACACGTGTTTTTGTGATAGAAATTAAAATAAGGTTTTCTCTAAAAATGTATGCGTACGTGAAATATTTAAATGGTCCGAAAAAAGATAAAAAAGTTATTGTGACAACTACTGCGATAAAAAATTTCAAGAAAGATGCTCATCAAAAAGTACTTAAGTATCAAATACGGGAAGGAGAAAATACATATTCAATAACAATTTTATTACTTAAAGGTATGTAGGTATTTTATATTTTACATTGCTTTATACTAATTTGTTATGTACTACATGCCTATATATGGAGAATAATATTCATTTTCGTTATATTTGCTATACTCATTTTCTAGATTCAAGAAATAACTTCAGGATATCGTGAAAAATAGGAGGATTGGTGATAACCCAACACATTTATTGATTTCTGCAGGAGAAGATAGTGACAAAAATAAAAAGTGCAATTTGAAGCGTTCACAAACTGTCAATCCGGAAATGGAAAAAGCTGAATCTATAGTAAAAATAAAGCTACGAAAATTGGCGTCCGTGCAGGTAATACACAATTTAAAAATGTTTTAATAACTGAACATATAGTTATTATAATAATATTGCACATGTCATAAACAATAACTAATATATTTAACTGGATTATTGTAAAACAATATACATATGTACAAATTTTATTCATGATTAATTGTAAATATATTTACAGAAAGCCACTGGTACATCAACAGAGGACCAATCATCTTTATTAAATGATCAGACACAACAGAATATTTTAAGAGATAGATCAAATAATAAGTCCGAGAAATTAAGAGAAGATAAATTGTCTCCAGTAATAACTGACGATAAATTAAAAGCTTCGAATTTAGAGAAAGAAGAACAAAATAAAAAGTCAAAGGAAGTCTTTCTGGTAAAAGAGTATATTAATATACTATTATTTAAATACATGTTTACAGATTATCATATTTATATTTATAAAAAATTAAGTGTGGTTTTTGTATTTTTCAATTGCGTTTACTTCTGTTATATAATAAAATATAAATTTTAGATATAATATGTGCAAAGATTTGATACTTATCAATTATAAACTTTTACAGAAATCCAGTAGCTCATCAACGAAGGTTCAATCATCGCCATTGAAACCTGAAGAACTTCAAAGGGTCATAAAAGATGGATCGAATGCGCCGGGCACCTCTAAAAAGAATCAGACATCTCAGGTGGAAAAGAAGGGATTAAGAACTTTGTCAAGTTCTCAGAAAAAAGAAGAATCCAAACAATCAAAATCAAAGCCTAAGGTAAACAAATGTATTTACATCCAAACATATTTACAAATAAAATAAGTGAATAATAATTTTATGTATTTGAAGATTAAGTTTACACATTATGTTACATAATAAATCATGTTTAAGAATTTAATAGTAATTTGTGCAGATTTTTACAGAAATCAATGGACTCAATAAAAAGTCAATCATTGTCATTCAATGACAATGAACTCCTAAATTTCTTAGAAGACAGATAAAATAAATCTGGATCATTAACAGAATTAGATGAATTATCTCCAGTAAAAAATGCTAAATTAACATCTACCAGTTTACACAGAAACATTTGTTGGAATATGTGAATGTTTCAACATGCAGCGCGCTGTACGCGAGGATAGGTACAATGGTATGCGCGTCTGCCAAGCGACGGCGGACGAACCACACACATGAGTGTCTCCCCACTCCAGTATGTCTGTATGAGAGTTGCGTGAGACGCGAGAGCAGTGTAGCGCACTTAGAATGTTTCTTACTCTCTCGCCATTCAACTGCGATGTAAGTCGGACGTGCCGACTGGCGTTTTAGCCACCTCAATAAACTATATATTTATCTCTCTCTTTTAAATAATGGTTTCTTAATTTACGACAAACCTCAACACTATTAATTATCCCAACCTCAACATGGTAGCAGAGTGCCTGGTTGGTAAGTAAAAAAGAAAAAAGACTCTGACTCAATGCAAGCCTCGGCGAGTATTGGGGCAGCCTTGCCGTAGCAAAAAAAAAGCACATGGCTCGCGAAAAATTAACTGTGAAAAATATTGAAGGAAAAGTGCAAAAGTAAGAAAAATACAAGTGTGAATAAATAATAAAATATGTCTATAAGTGATAGAAGAAAGAATTTTGAAAAATTTATGAATAATTCAAGCCGATGCGAGCAGATTAGATTTCTTGTGTGAAGCACGCTGCACGGTGCAAGAATAGAGCACGTGACAGAATTTGAGGTTATACATGTGTAAATGGACACTAAAGGAAAAGTAAAAACCCAAGAAGAAGGAATACGAGATAACTTTGAAGATGAAAGCGAAGAAATAATTGAGGAAAAGATTGCTGAAAAACGTTTTGTGAAAATAGTGCAGAAAGTAATTACACTAAATAAAGTAATAAAAGTGTACGAAGATATTAAATTAAAAGAAGTCGAGATGGCTAGGCCAGCAAAAATCGAAGATATAGTAATTCCCATTTTTGATGGTGCAAATTATACAAGTTGGAAATTTCGCTGACTGACTCTATTAGAATATAAAGAGTGCAAAGAGCAAGCCGAAAGAGAACGGGCTGAGACAGATAAAGCAGATGAATGGAAGAAAAAGGATTTAAAAGCAAGAAATATATTAATTAGCACTATTTCAGATATGTAAGTAATGCTGCTAATGGGTAATACGGGCAAGTTTTTCGCGAGTGTCCTTTTTAATTAAAGGCCCAATGAAAAAAATTGTCAAAATTACGAAAAACAATAAGTTAATATCTTATTGTAGTCAAAGAAATCAATCGAAGTGTTTCGTCCAGGCTACTAGATTGGACTCATCAGTGATCTAGTAGCCGTCATCAGACACTTGCCGCTGGGTGGTCACGGCCAAAGCTTTATAGACTGAGCCACCTTTTTCACTAGTGGAAAAGGAGGCTCCATCTATCGGTATATAATTAACCCAAACACCGTATAATATAATATAAATTTATGAAGGTAATGCCCGATCAAGATTTCATGTAAGTAATGCTGCTAATGGGTAATACGGGCAAGTTTTTCGCGAGTGTCCTTTTTAATTAAAGGCCCAATGAAAAAAATTGTCAAAATTACGAAAAACAATAAGTTAATATCTTATTGTAGTCAAAGAAGTGGACAGTGGTTCCATAGACCATATTATTAAAAGCGATAAATATTTTGAGAAGTATATAGTTTTAAAAGATCCGGTAAATGTAAAATTACCAGACGGTAAAATGTCAAAAGCGACGAAAATCGGTAATATAAAAATTAAAGTTAGAAATTATTATAATGAAAAACAAATTGATTTGAGTAATGTATATTATGTAGAAGGAATTAAGCAAAATTTGTTAAGCTTTTCCAGAATAACTAAAAATGCTACAATAACTGCACGAGACAGTAATGCTAAAATTTACAATAAATCGGGAGAATTAGTAGCTATTGCAAATAAAATTGATAATTTGTATTCTTTGAAAAGTTATACATTAACGAATAAAAATAAAGATAAATATATAAATTCAGTAAGATTATCAGATAAAGAAAAATGGCATAGAGCACTTGGCCATGTAAATTTTAATTATTTGAATAAAATAGTAAATAATAAATTAGTTGAAGGTTTACCAGATAAATTGGAAAAAATAGATATGAAATGTGCAAATTGCATACAAAGTAAAATGGCAAATATACCGTTTGAAAATAATCGAACAAAAACGAAAGAAATCCTAGAGTTAATACACACTGATTTAAATGGTCCACATAGTACTACTGGCTATCGTGGAGAAAAATATTTTCTTACCTTTATTGATGATTATAGTAAATGTACTAGAATCTTTTGCATTAAGAATAAGTCAAAAACTGCAAGTTGTTTTATTGAATTCGTAAATTTAGTAGAAAATAAATTTAATAAGAGAATTAAAAAGATGCAATGTGATAACGGTAGAGAATATCTAAATCGCGAAATTTTCGATTTTGTAAAATCAAAAGGGATAGAATTATTGACATGTCCACCCTACATTCATGAATTAAATGGAGTAGCGGAGAGATATAATAGATCAGGAATGGATATAGGTAGATGCTTAATGAGGGAAGCAAAAATTCATAGAAGATATTGGCCGGAAATAATGAAAACGGTAGCTTATTTAAAAAATCGAACAATTGCAAACACGTCAGAGAATTAAACTCCTTATGAAATATGTTTTGGGATAAAGCCGAATGTCAAAAATTAAAAAATTTACGGAAGCAGAGTCTTCGTAAGAGTTCCGGAAGCTCTAAGGAAAAGTAAGTCGGATAATAAGGCACAACTAGGTGTATTAGTAGGATACGTTGAAAACGGTTATAAAGTCTTAGTTAATAATAAAGTAATTACTGCAAGGCATGTTGATGTAATAGAAGATAGTATAAAGTTAATCTGTTTAGAAAACGAAAATAGTGATTCTGAAATTAACGTAGAATTAAATGAAACAAACAACAGCGGTTCTGAATATCCTTCTCACTCTACTGCGACCTTCGGGGAAAGTAGAGGAGAGCAAACTGAATTAATCGGTGCGAATAATGTAAACGATAACGAATCTTATAACGAAGACAACGAAAATAGAGATAGACTAACAATACCGCGAAAGTCTCAAAGAAAGAAAAGTCCAGTAAATAGATACGGAAATCCAGTTACTCATTTTATTTATGTAAATTATATTGATGCAAATGTACCAAATACATTCGAGGAGGCGATAAACTCCAGCGAATATAAACAATGGCAAATAGCAATGGATTCCGAAATAAACAGTTTAAAGAAAAATCACACATGGCAAATTGTCGAAAGATCAAAAGATAAAAAGGTCATTGATGTTAAATGGGTTTATAAAAAGAAAAATAACGATACTTATAAAGCGAGATTAGTTGTAAGAGGATTCCAACAAAAGTATTAATTAGATCTCGCTGTTGACTCACATCATTAACGAATAAAATGTTTACATTACTTTTTTCGTAAATAAATAATTTAGGATGTTCTGTTTTCGTTATAATTCTGTCGCAAAACTTAATATTTTCTACAGCGTTTAAAGAAAAAGATATATCATAAGTATTTATTGTATACATTACTTTCTGATTTAGTGATAATGTTTTTGTTACGGTGCCTTTAAATAAAACACCGTATTTGTTGTCAAAACAATTTTCGTTTGGAACATGCGACCAAAATGCATAACCGGCTTGCGCGTCTATGCAACGTTCGTCCGAGAATTTGCATGTTGTTCCCGAATTTCAATGTAATTTATTATTGTTTAAGTTTACTTTTACATATTCTTCCATGAGCGTAATTTTTATGAGGCCTTGAACAAGAACATTATTCCAACTTCCATAATCATCCGCGTAGGTGCCTCCTAAACAAGATTTCCCTTCGATTTTTCCTGCTAGATCGATTCCTACTGTTTTAGTCTCATTTATTTTAATATTCACTATTGTGTGAGAATTGTCATATTTAAATATTCCTGTATTATGAATAAATTTACACTGCTCCGCGCCAACGTCGTATAAATATTCTTGTAAACCGTTTTCAACTGGACCTAAATGACTGAACATTCCGCAGTGATATATTGTTCGTCTTATTTCTATTTTACATTGAATTACATAACTTGTTTTGAATTCCGCTAATTGTAATAATTCTATGGTTGTATTAAATACTTGCAAATCTTCTTCATGGAAATCGCATTCCCCGGTATCCACTAAGGAGTATGTTTTTACTGCTGGATCAGCAGAGCCGCAGTTTAATCCAATTATGGCTTTATTATATTTGATGAAGGTTAAAATTATGAAAATTTTTAATAATATTTTCTCCATTTCCTAAAACAGAAAGTTGTCTTACTATTTTTTTGCCGTTAACAAGACTTAATTTATTTGAGTGTACAGTTTTTGCTTTTCCTTTATAATTAATAGTGATACTGTTATTTTCATTTATTTTTAATATGTCAAAAGGGCCCTGGTAATGATCTTTTTCAAGTTTACCCGGTTTTGGCTCTTTAATTAAGGTGATGCGATAGCCACGCTATTACTCAAAATTGGGTTCCCATTTTTCTCATTCAATTTTTAGTTTTAAGAAAAAAACTCTTTGATACGTTGTAGTTCTTTATTAAACTTAAAACGTGTCAAAGAGTTTTTTTCAAAAAGTTTAGAATTGAATGAGAAAACCGGGAACCCAATTTTGGGTAATAGCGTGGGTATCACATCACCTTAACCATACTTTATCAACTTTATCAAACTGTACTGGGTTTATAAATTTATCGTAATAATTTTTGGATTTTTCCTTTGAAACTATTAAATTTCCCTTTGCTATTTGAGCAATTTCTCTCATGTTTTTAATTAATTTTTCTAAGTATCCGTTATGTGTAGGCAATAATTCTGATTTCTTAATTGGTTCGCTAGATGGAATTCTAGCAGGAGAAGCAAAAACTATTTCATACGGTATAAATTTGTGGCTAGTGTGTACGCTCGTATTGTAATGAAATTGTGCGAATTCTAAAAATTCATCCCATTCGTATTTTTTTGTTGAAAAATTTTTAAGATATTCACATAATGGGTGATGAGCTCTTTCTAGAGACCCGTTAGTTTGTGGGGAAAAAGCTGTTGTTTCGATCTTATCAAATTTAAATCTTTTTGCTATTTGTTTCATCATTTTGCTATTAAATTTGTTCCCCTGTTCGTTAATACTATTTTAGGTGATCCAAAAATACATATGAATCTTTTTATAAAGGCATCTGATACCGATTCTGCCGTTTGATCTTTTAAACATGTTAGAATTATGAATTTCGATAATTGATCCTGAATAGATAATCTATATTTATTGTTATTTTTTGTAATATTAAATGGTCCTACTATATCCATAGCAATCTTGTCAAATGTTTTTATTGGTGTGTCTGTTATAATCATAGGTTGTTTAGTTTTTTTCCGTTTTAGTTTATTTCTTTGACAGTCATCGCAATTCTTTATTCTGTTTTGAATATCCGATTTTAAATTTTCCCAAAAATATTCTTCTTTAATTCTGTTATAAGTTCGATTTACACCGGAATGCCCTCCTATTGTAGAAGAGTGATACATATTGAAAATTCTGTCTCTATCTGTATTTTGTACATAGTTGACGTTATTTGAACATATTATTATCTTTATATTCGAGTCGTTAAAAATTTGTTTTAAAATTTCTTCTATCTCAGATAGAGATATATTTAAGATATATTAAGATATATTAGAGATATATTTTTTCCTAATTAATATTTCTTTTAATATTCTGAATAACTTTACTAAATTTTCCTTAACGATGTTTGATGTCATTGATATATCGAGACATAAAATAAATAATTTCCTATTTCCAATGTGACGGCACCGTCTACGTCATTTCATAAAAAGGAAAATTTTTTTTCACATATCGACGAAACATGATCATAGCCCTGAACCATTACTAACCTATCGACACTGCTGCACCAAGGGTTGCGGGTGTGACCTGCGCTATGGGAAGTTTCCCAAGCTGCCAAAAAAAAACAACGACGCAGTGCATGCAATTAACCGATTATACCCACGACTACGAGTGTAGTAAACTATATTAGAAAATCTGTTACCAAAGATTATTACTTTTTCTTATGTAAAATAAGTAACTCACTCTAGTAAAAATGTTCACCAGATATTAATTATTGATTATTAATATAACATAGTCATGTATCAATCCGAATAAGAAAATAATATCTATGTGTCACAAAAATTATAATAATAAAACCTTTAGTTGAATTACAATATTTCTGTAATACAATTTTATTTAGAAATACTTCAGTTGTATTAATGAGTTAGTTATAAATTAGGGTTAATTTTCTACAAGGATATATTTTAAATAATAATTTAAGTACGAATTGTTAAACAAACCCTTGTGCAATAATCACAATTGTAATTCTTCCTTTATACGTTTGACCTAACTAGCAAACCGTTCCAAACGCGAGGTATAAGAGTTTATAAGGTTTTCCATTCACAATCACAAACAAATATAAAATTACAATAACTATTTTAAGACACATTCATGAAAGAATATTTTTCCTACTCAAATAATGAAACTTATTCAACCTCCTGTTTTTCTTCTGCTATAAATAAATAAACTGTTTTATTACATATCACAAATTTAACAAACATTTTTGGATTTTGAACAATTACATGTGAGTTGGAAATATTCCTTCAAAATGTGGAATTAGCCTTAAGAAGACGATAGCCCTAGCGGATGCGTAATCTTGGGGCTGTAAAACACATGGCCCATACTGAATATAGATACGACGCTTTTCCACGCAGGGACGCGCTTTTCCGAGTTTTTCAAAACATGACTTATACTATACATTGAAATATTATTTTACATTATCTCTCAAACCGTTATCAATAAAATTATTTTAACAACAACCGATATTAAATATAAAAGTAAGGAAATTAGGAAAAATAATATTAATTATATATATTCTTTGTTAAACGACAATCAACAGCTTTGTTGTTTTTGTATTAATAATACAAAGATCTAGTAACAAAACCCCAAAAATATAGCTCTATGAGTAACCATATGCATTTTATAAACGCAACCTATAACCATGTAAAGAATCTTTATTAACCAACGATAAATAATTACTATAATAGCTATTATATTATACAAATCAACTAGTTTTGATAACAAAGCATTTAGGTTTTAGTTTATTTTAGATAATTGACTGTTATTATAAATTTGTCATATATGATTTCATTGTAAATTAGATTATTAAGTTAGTAAAATTTTGTATTCCAAATAACTGTCATTAAAATAGTCGTAGCATTTTCATTCAAGTTGTAATATCTTGCTACATAATTATTTAGTAAGATAAATAATTCAATTCATGGTAGAATATCTAGATTGTTAATTATAGGAAAAACCGAGACAAAGAAGATGTTTGTCAGCTACATCAGCCCCAAAACACATGGCTCGTCTAAAAATAGATTTTATCTCAGTCTTCCTGCGCGGAGACGCATTTTCCAGCATCTTTTGGGACTCAATGTATTATAGCATAAGAATATTATTTTAGAATAACGCTAGATATCTCATTAATTATAATTAGAAAAATAATTTTTGTTTAAGATAAAAATTGCATTATGTTAAGTAAAAATTAAGAGATGAGAAATCCATTATTATAATATGTTTTTATAGTAATAATAATCCATTTGTCTATTTCTACTAAATTAACTAACTAGACTTTAAGTTTAGATGATAAACTGTTTAGAATTTGAATAATACATTTGTAATTCGTACGTTTTCTTAATAATAATTAACTATTATGACTATTTATAAGTAATTTTCATTGTTAATGCAAGTTTTATGAAATATACACATTAGATAAAACATTTTACTGGACAATAGTTGTATTCTAACACATTGTTACTTACGAAAACTAATTAAATTTCAAATATTTTAAATAAATAATAGAAAATCTAAGGAAAATGTATTAATTTAATAAAATAACTTAATAATATGATTGATATATTAGCTAGAATGAATAGTCTAATGTTTTTATAAAGTTTGCATAAGAAATTTCATTGTTTAATGTATAATTAAGTTTATAAAATTTGTAATGCGTTTAATTAACTCCTGTTGTAATAGACCGATAACTTCCGTTCAAATTTGTATTTTCATTTTAGAACAAAATGTAATAGAATAACATATTTTATAATTTATAAACTGCCAACATTGTATAATTTTCAGCAAGTAACAGAAAATTGATCATTTTTGACTCGAAAGAAAGAGAAGGATATATCTTTTGTCTCTCTCATCTCTCTTTCTCTGTCGCACATATATCGTTCTCTCTCGCTCCTTAAGGAAGATACGAGCCGCCGGAAAATACCCTAGAGAAGGGATAAGGGACCGCTCTCTGCCGCTCCCTGTGTTAAAGCATAGGACTTTCCCCACTTTCATAAAAATCGACGTTTGGAAGGGATGCCACCCCCGGACCATTAGCTACCGTCTTCTCACACCACTAGCCTCAATTAACATTACAGGATATATGACTATCAACCGCCGTCACACTTGGCAACCAACGATTCGTTAACGCAAGATGACGCAACCACCCGATTCGACACCGCAGTTTTCCGGCTAAAAAAGGAGGAGGAGCAACACATTTAAATACGCCGAGCACGCACTGTTAGTCAGTCAGATCAACACAAGCCTCACAAGCTTTGCTGACTGTACAGCAGATTGACACAAGCCTCACAAGCTTAAAAACTCTGTACACAAATTTTCAAAATTTAAATAAATATTCAGACTTTTCAAATTTCTAGTTTAATTTCTTTTTACCAAATTTCTAAATTTACTATATTCAAACATTATAAGAGAAAAGGAAATTTACAAAAAATAAGAAAGGTAAATAAAGAAAAAAAAAATAATAAATTAAAATTCCAGACAAGTAAATAAGTAATTGTCTTGGATCGTGAATAGACGATTGGCCTTGATCTTAAGGATTACTGGACAGGAGCTATTCACGATAACAATTCATTTAGTGCGAGTCTTAAGGGTTTTGTGCAATTTGAGTTGACAAGGCAACGACTGAATTAACTTAAAGAGAATTATTATTTCAAAAATAAAGAAATTTTGGATCATTAATGAAAATAAAAGAGATCCGAATAAATTAAAATTCCAGACAAGTAAATAAGTAATTGTCTTGGATCGTGAATAGACGATTGGCCTTGATCTTAAGGATTACTGGACAGGAGCTATTCACGATAACAATTCATTTAGTGCGAGTCTTAAGGGCTTTGTGCAATTTGAGTTGACAAGGCAACGACTGAATTAACTTAAAGAGAATTATTATTTGGAAAATAAATATCATTAAAATTTAACGAACTAAGGAAAAATTACAAATCGATAATAATTGATTAGGTTGGTTTAGGGAAGGGCGAATCTGAGAACAACCTGAGATGCGGGAAATTTAGTATTATCCAACACACATCATTCCAGGGCTCGTGACCTTTTTCCAATCCATACAAGAGGCATATGCAACAAAAATTGTTTTTAAGAGACAAATGTGCTGCTTCTGTTGGTCCCTATTAAAATCCAAATCCTCAATCCAAAGAAAAATTAATTACTAAATTTTCAACGATTAATTACGAACTTGTTACTACACATCTTTTCCTTTAGCTCGTCCATGGTTTATTAGCTGGCGCAGCTACGACCAAAAAGAGCATTAATTCTTAATTGAGTTAATAATCCCAGTCGTGTTATGTTTTAGGACGTGACACCAATATTAATAATATCAATTTCCCCCTTTTTTAGACTTGTATTTATTTTTAGATTTTTATTTTTTATTAATAAATCAGTATTTTCGTCTAGTGATTTATAATCTTGTGTTACTAAATGTACAATGTTGTCATTTCTGAATTGAATTGAATTTTTTGAATATACTACATTGTCGCGATTTTGTTTCTCAATTATATTATTTGTAGTACTTCCGTCTCTTTTTCCATTATTTCTGGTATGTGTTTTATTCGGTTTCCTTGGTCTGCCTCGTTTTGTTTTCATTTCTATCCGATTATCATTTAAAATCTTGATTTTGTCGTCATGATTCATTTGACTCGTTAATTCTATACTTTTATTTGATTCTCTTTTCTTTTGTGCTCTTGTAACTACAAATATTTTTATCGAATTTCGCGATAATGCATCTGCATTTGCATTTTGTTTTCCTGGTTTGTAGATAACATCAAATTCATAATCTGATAATTTGAGTTTCCATTTTTGCACTCTAGTATTATTGTCAGCTGATTTTAGCCATAAAAGTGGTTTATGATCCGTAACTATTGTGAACCTTGTTCCGTAAATATAGTTTCTAAACGTTTTTATTGCGAACATGATAGCTAAAGCTTCCTTTTCGTATGTGTGATATTTCAGTTCCGCCTTATGTAAACTTCTTGATGCGTAAGCTACTGCCGGATCTTTACCTATTTCACCTTGAGATAAAATTGCACCCAAAGCAAAATTCGAAGCATCGCTCGCGATAATAAATGGTTCGTCAAATAGCGGATACAGCAAAACTGGGGCTTTACAGAGTGTTTCTTTCATATCGTTGAAAGCCTTTTCTTGATCTATTCCCCAAATGAATTTCTCATTTTTTTCTAGCAAAATATTTGAAGGTTTAGTTATTTTTGCATAGTTTTTTTATAAACCTTCTATAGTAGTTTGAGAGTCCCAAAAACTTTCGAATATTCTTAACATTTTTTGGTGTCGGGAAGTTTTTTACTGCTTCGACCTTTTTTGGGTCGGGTTTGATACCATCTCTGCTTATAATATGTCCTAAATAACAAACTTCTTCCTTAAAAAATTCACATTTCTCGGGTTCTAATTTTAAATTTGCTTCTCGTAATTTTTGTGCTACTGCGTTAAATCTTTCGTTTGCTTCTTTCAGTTTTTCCAAAAATGATTATATCATCGATAAACACAAAGCATATTTTACCGATCAAATCGCCTAAAACCGTATTCAGAACTCTTTGAAACGTACGCGGTGAATTTCTCAATCCGAAAGGTAATACGCGAAATTCAAAACGTCCTAAAGGATTTATGCTAAACGCTGTTTTATGTATATCATTTGGTTTCATAGGTACTTGGTGAAAACCCGATTTTAAATCTATGACATGATAGAATTCAGTTTTTCCTAGTTGATCGAATATTTCTATAATATTTGGAAGTAAATATGGATCTGGAATTGTTTTTTCATTTAATTTCCTATAATCTATAACTAAACGCCATCGTTTTTGTCCGTCTGTTAGCTGTTTCTTTGCTACAATCCATGCTGGAGCGTTAAAAGCACTTTTTGAGTTTCTTACTAGATTATTTGTTATTAATTTTTGAGTTTCCTCTATTGCTATTTCCTTTAATTTGTGTGGTAAAGGAAATTGTTTTACATATACGGGTTTGTCGTCTGTTAAATGTATTTCATGGTGTTCCACATTACATGATCCTAAACTGTCTCCCTCTATCCAAAATATATCCTTATTTTTCAATACTAGATCCTTAATCATTGTTTTACTATTTTCAGGCAAGTTTTCGTAACATATTTTTTCTAATAATTTTTCTTCTCTATTATATTCTTGAAAATCTTGTACTGACTCATTTTTTCCTATAAAATTTATTGATCCCAAATTTAAAATTTCATTTTCATCTATGTTAAAGTCTTCTGTTATCTGAAAACCTTCAGGTAAATTGTCTATTTCATAAGATATAAAGCTATATTCTTTTTCATTTTCATAGAGTTTATTATAATCTTCTAAATCTACTTCAATCTTTTTATTCATTATTGTCAAAAATTGTTTATAATCTGTTGATTCGATTTCCTCAAAATCGATTGCTTGGTCATTATTTTCAAAAACAATATTAATATTATTTATTAATGACAATATTATTTTCGTCATTTTCCAAAATTTCTTCATAATGTAAATCATTTATATTTTCTGGTAGAATTTCATTTAACATTTTTTTTTGTAAATCCTTTCCTTCTGCCTCTAATTTTGGAATCGTATTTAAAATTTTCATAACGTCATCATATAATGTTATTTCTGAATTTATATTTACTTCATTTTTATTGATTAACTCAGGTTCATAAGATATTAAACAAGATGATTTTTCCATTTCATCCTCAATTTGAAAATTTTCAGTTTTTTCGTTTATTTGTAATAACAAGTAATAACTTGTTCACAATCCCTATGAATTACAGGTGTTGAATTTTGTTTTTCATTCGTATTTTCTAACATTCTCTTTAAAACTTCCTTCTGTTCTATTGTTATTCTTGATTTTAATTCTTTATCCGTTTTTTGTGGCTTTTCAGTTACTGTATTAAGATTATGATTTAATTTATGGGCTGCTTTCAGTTTGATCTTACTATGATTTATTTGTAAATAGCCCTCGTCTAGTCTTAATTTTTGTTCAGTAAGAATTTTGATTCCTAAAATTCCGTCGTAAGGTAGACAAAAATTTTGTGGTACGACATGAAAATCAATATTTAGTCCATTAATGTTTATTTTTATTTCTCCTAATGTTTCGATCGTCCTATCTGCGATACCCGATAAATGAATTTTCTTGCTTCCTAAAATTATATTAGAAGGTATCTGATTTCTTTTTATAATATTTAATTGAGCTCCACTATCTACAAGTAAATTACACACTTTACTTGTGTATGGATTCTCTATTTCAATATACTGCAACGAGTTTTCCAATTTTAGAAAATACATTGCAATTTTTGTCGCTGTTATCTTTCTCTGTGTTTGCTCCTTTTCAACGTTATTTATCTCAGATTAATCAGGATCAAATAAATTTATTTCAATGGCATCTGTATTTCCAGCTTCATTAAGTGTTTGATTATCTGTAATATTTTGAGTTGTATTACTTAAACTCTTTGAGACTAATAAATCGATGTCCGTAACCGTCCTATCATTGCTATTTATGTTTATGAGTTTATCCTCATTAACTGTATTTATTTTAATATCTGCGCTATTTTCGAGTGGTTTTTTTATTAACTCTTCTAGTCCACTCATTTCCAGAAGAATTTATTAGTTTTCCGAATTTTTTTGTTCATAGTTTGGTTTTTTGAAACATTCCTCTAAAGAATGCGTTCTGCTTTTGCAAATAGTGCAAAACCTTTCTATCCTACTTTCTATATCTCTTAATATAAAGCAGTTTTCCATTTTATGACCCTTTCTTTTACAGTACGCACAGGTTGGTGTCATCTCTGTTTTCTGTAATTTCCTACAATTTACTATCTCGTGTCCTGACATTTTGCAAAATTGACAGTATTGTTTTTTTCCGTTTCGTGTATTTATTTGTTCGTTAAAATTCGTATTTCTTGGGTGATAATTTTGCTGTTGGGTTTTATTGAATTCGTTTGTATTTCTTGAATTGCTTTGAATATGATACGTGTATTTATTCTCTAAGTTTCTATAGTTTGAGTTAATATTTGGATAATTGGTATTCATTTTTGAATTTGTGTTCCGATCTGGGCAATATGCTGCTGTATGCATGACCGCCTCGCAAATTCGGCAAGTTATTTTATTTCCAAATGGATGTTGCCTTCCTTGCATTAGTCATAACTCCTGCCGTCTGGCAATCCGAAGTGTCGTGTCCTTCTAGCGCACAGATCGTACACCAAATCATTTTCCTTGTTACTTGACAATACTTCATTATGTGTCCGGGTTTATTACACCTTTGACATACTGCCGACGGGCAGTTCTTCATTGTGTGGCTCGCGTTACCACAGTATTCGCAAAGCTCGGTGACGCTGGCACTTTTCTCACACACATTCGGACCGTGACCTCTTTCCTTGCATTTCCAGCAGAGTTCAAATTTTTTTATTAGTGGGCAACTTGTAACGATTTCGATTGCCGCGGAGTTCGGTGGCTTGGATTCTAGCTCGACCGTATGTTAAAAACTGCATGCGTTGTCTTCCTGAGTGGGTGATTCTATACGTCACAAGGTCGCATAAGCAGAACGCTGCGTAGTATTAAGTTGTATTCTCGCTTTTATGTGTCAGGAAATATCTGATACTAGTTATGCTTTTCCTTTAAAATGAGAATACGTCTCCGGACGTAACAATGTAAATAATACAAGCAAAGATTCAATATATATACTAGTTTTTGTAGATGATCTCTTGATTTGTTGCAAAGACAAAAATAAAATAAACAAAGTAAAAGCAAGTTTAATGGAAAGATTTATAATGAAAGATTTGGGCAAAATTAACCAATATATTGGCATCGATATTGAATATAGTGAGACAGAAGTAAAATGACTTTAAGTCAAACGAAATATATCTAATCTTTGGCTATAAAATACAACCTTGAAAATGCAAAATTATACGATACTCCAATGGAGAGTAATCTAAAATTAGAACAAGCAAATGAAATAGATCAAAGAATAAGAATTATTATATATCAGTACAGGCACAAGGCCAGATATAACATATAGCGTTAATTATTTAAGTCGTTACCAAAGTTGTTATGACCAAACACACTTTAAATATGCATTGAGAATTTTGAAATACTTATTTAAGACTAAAGATTTAAAGCTAACGTACTATGATAATGTTAACAGCGAAGTATTAGATTGTATGGTAGATTCTGACTATGCAGGAGATAATGTAGATAGAAAATCTACAACAGGTTTTGTAATTAGATTATATGGAAATTTAATTTTTTGGAAAACGCATAAATAAAGTACATAACAAAATGTCCTACTTTTGCAGAATATACTGCTATGTCCGAAGCAGTGACAGAAATCTTGTTCATTAAAAATTTATTATGCGAATCATTTAACGTAAAATTTGATAAACCAATTAAAATGTATGAAGATAACTCAGGCGCAATTGCAATCGCAAAATTTGGTAATTTTACAAAAAAACTCAAAGCACATTGAAGTGCAGTATCACTACATTAATGAAAACTATGAAAATGGAATAATTGATGTTGTAAAAATAGACTCAGAATTTAATCTAGCTGATATGTTAACAAAGAGTTTAGATAAGACGAAGTTTTTGAAAAATAGAAAAGCATTGAGAGTGATTTGAAATAAAAGAAATCTATTAACGATGTAATACTTAAAATTACTGTATGAATGAATGAAAGAATGAACATTTAATTATAATGTTGAAAATTCAAGGAGGCGTGTTGGAATATGTGAATGTTTCAACATGCAGCGCGCTGTACGCGAGGATAGGTACAATGGTATGCGCGCCTGCCAAGCGACGGCGGACGAAACACACACATGAGTGTCTCCCCACTCCAGTAAGTCTGTATGAGAGTTGCGTGAGACGCGAGAGCAGTGTAGCGCACTTAAAATGTTTCTTACTCTCTCGCTATTCAACTACGATGTAAGTCAGACGTGCCGACTGGCGTTTTAGCCATCTCAATAAACTATATATTTATCTCTCTCTTTTAAATAATGGTTTCTTAATTTACCACAAACCTCAACACTATTAATTATCCCAACCTCAACAACATTGATTTGAAAAAATCTAAAGATACTATGGTAAGAGAGTTAATTATTTAGATATTTATATACAGATTTGTATATGAACAGATTTGCATATTAACATACATGTACATTAAGATAAATTAAATCGTGATTGTATGTATTTTTAGATTATGTTTAAACATTCTGTTATACATGAAAGATTGGGCAATGTTTAATTATAAATTCTATAAGAGCTAGTACCAGCTTACATAAGGAATTGCAAAGTCCCTTAGATGATGAAGTATCTAGTCATTCAGATGTCATAGAATCGAAAATGCGGGATATTCCTCAAGAAAAAGATAGTGTTTCTAATAAAAAGGTCGCACCAAAGGTAATGAAGTTCATTTGTAATGAATGTATGTGTATATGTGTGTGCGCGCATACATATACATATATGTATACACACATACCTATACATATTTACAAATTTATATATTTACATGTTTACAATATTTAAATATATTAACCTATATGGAGCAGGATTCTGGAAGATTGAGGATATTTTTCATGATTCCTATGGAATTAGTTAACGAGACTTCAATCTTACTCCGCATTCGGTCGGAAGTTTAAGGACGTCCAAAGAATATAGCCAGAAGTTTTATCTATCTATAATATAATCCTCAAACTTCCTGAATCTCACAAGTGTGTATGGTGTGTGTGTTTGCGCGTGTGTGTATAGTTATGTATTTTTAAACATTTGACACTTATGGATAAAAATTAATACGTTTTGATTTCATTAAAGTTTTGTTAAACTACAATCCCCTCTACCATGAAAAGTTTTTCATTGTAAGAATGTGGATCTTCAAAAATCGATTATTGAAAAGACTAAAGAGCGAGATGGTGAGCTTTATTTCGAAATACCCTTAATATTTTTTTACTAATTTGATTGTTATAACTTTATAATATTTATTTACAGATATGATCGAAAATCTTGTACGTCATCAAGAAAATGTGACGTACTCAGATAATTTTCCAGCGATTGCAACATTGCGTGCTACAGATGGTATAAGAAGGGTATGTACACATTTTATTACTTTTCAATTATTGTCCTAATAATAAATAATTAATATTTTATTCTATCATAGGTACATAGCAGTAGAGATGTCTGGATCCCAGAGAAAAGGATTATAATAGCGTACTAAATAATTCAAAAACACCGCCCCAGTACTCGAGCAATATTTTGATGAAGGTTTTCGACACAGAAGACTTATTGAAAGGTACAAAGACTGGATATGAAAGTAACCGAACAGGATAAAGAAAAGAAGAGTGCATAAAATTAAATTAAGTGTTGTATGGTGCTTGCGAAGGTGTGTAATTATGAAATAATGACAATTATTTCTTTTTTTTGCGATCTACTTTTTTACTATATTTCAATTGACTTTTTAGATTTTTACATACATTGGATAAAGACTGTCTATAAACCTAATAAACAAAAAAAAAATGTATTTATGCTGGGAGGAAAATCGCTGAACTAAAAAGACCACCACGATCTAAAAAATCTGGAAGGGACAAAAAATTAAGACAAGATTCTTCAAGTAAAGAATTATTTAATAAATCAAGAGCTGGTCATTTTGATAATGTATCTGATGAAGACAATAGTGATGGCAGAGTGGACGCCGAACATGAAGAGAGAAACGATGATATAACAACACGATCTGAAAAATCTGTGAATAAGGGCAAAAAATCAACAAGAGATTCCTTAAACAAAGAATTACTTGATAAATCAATTAGACCTGGACATTTTGTTAATGTAAATGATGAAGACACCAGTAATCGCAGTGCAGTGGATGATGGACATGAAGAGGAAGATGATGAAACAGTTGCGGAGACGAAAGATCCCTTGGACATTAATAAAGATAGCGATGATGAAGAAGACACTGATGTAGAAGTTGTACAGCAAATGGATCCCTTGGACACTAATGAAGATAACGATGATGAAGAGGACACTAATGTAGATGTTGAACAGCAAATGAAAAATCTATTACACAAAAGTGATGGCGATTCATTTGATTGGTCCCCAGCTAATTCCGAAATAGACAGCGAGTAATATCTTTAAATTTCACTTTTGATTTGATTTAGTTATATACTGTACCAACGTAAAGTTTATCCTACTATGGTAATCTAATTGAAGCAAGTTTAAATAAGACTTCATAATTTAAAATTTAAATGTAAGAACTTAAATTTATATTCTATGAATATCGTTTCTTACTGATATGTTGGTATGGGGGAAGCCTATAGATGTTACTATCGCCAAAGAATTTATCTAAAAGACTTACTTTGTTTCATTGTTTTTTATAAAATGATCTCAAGATTATATATATTGCGCAATATATTAATTTAAAAGCCTTAGAATTATTCAGATAATTTTATTTAAACAAGATGTTCCTATTAGTTTCTAAGTTAACATTAGCTTAATTGTTATATTGCAATGATATTACACAATGTATTATTTAGTTATTTTTTTAAGTTTTCTAATAAAATGGATCTTAAAAATAAGGATAATTTAGGTTATTTATTAGTCGTATGTACATATATGAAAAAGTAATTTTTATTTATACTAAAAATTACGGATTCAAACCATTTATAAAACCTAAATACGGGAACCGGTTCCAATAGGAATCGATTTAATACCCATTGGAATCGTTTCATTTCTATCGTATTGAATCGGTCTAAGTATGGTATTTTAGTACTTCAGTTGGTTTTAATTGGTCATTATCAAATAAGGGATCGTTCACAATTGATTTTGTATAGAAACCAATTGATGTTTATGGGATTATTCCGTCAACCCAATTAAAATCGCATTGGATAAGAATCCACTACGATAGAATCCATTTAAAACCGATTGAAACTAGGGCTTTCTGATGCAAACTGATTTAATTGTGTTGAATCATTTTAATTGTTACCAATCCGAAAATTCCGGATCGAGATTCCATATTCATACCGATTGAATGAAATATCAATTGGTTTCAATCGGTTGTTTTCAGCAGGGTTATCACTCTATTAAACGCATTAACACCTTTTGGAACATCTTAAAACCTTTTCATACATTTTGATACCTTTTGATATATTTGTGTACATTTACACAAACAAATATTCATTAATACCTTTTGATACATTTTGATACCTTTCTATATATTTCCTATATATTTGAAATATTATTTCTATTATTTTCTATATATTTAAAACGTATGATAATGTACATAAATATGTCAAAGTGTTTCTAAATGTAAAAAAATGTATGAGAATGTAAAAATAATATGTAAAAAAATATTTTTTTCATAAATGTATGAAAAGGTATCAAAAAGTATTAATAGGTATCAAAATGTACACAAATATGTCGAAATGTATCAAAGTATCAAAATGTATTAAAAGGCATCAAAAGGTATCAAAAGATATGAAAATGTATTAAAATGTATACAAGTGTACCAGAGGGTGTCTAAATGTTTCTTTCATCAATAAATTTTTTCTTTTATCAAAAAATGATTTTGTATATAAATGTATCAAAATGTATTAAAAGGTATCAAAAGATATCAAAGTGTTACAAAAGTTACGAAATGCAACCTCTACATACAATTTGATACACCCCGTATGGAAAAAAAGAAATGTATGAAACCGTATACAACCGTACAAAACTGTATAAAAACGTATAAAACTGGATCTAAACATTGGTTTTTGGACAACTTTATACGTTTTAATAACACGTTTAACATAAAAACATAATTTATTTATTAATTTTTCTTTTTATTTTTTTTATTTTGTATGAAAATGTATTAAACTGTGTAAAAATGTATAAAACCGTATAAAAATGTGATAAATTTGAAAAAATCTACGGAAATATACAGAAATATACATTTTTATACGGTTTCCTATCTTTTATTACATTACCCAATAAGCAAAAATCTGGGGTAAAAGAATTCTTTAAGTAGTACCGAATGTCCGCTTGAGGATGATTTTTTAAGTATTCACAAAGTATTCTTATAGATTACTTTGTATAAAATATTTTCAAAAATATTTTTAATAAAACAAAATAATATCAATGGAAAGTAATCACAAAGTAATCATAAAGTAATCGGTAAGTATTCTGAAAGATTATTAGTATTAGTATATCATAACATATGTAGACGATTCGAATTATAACATGTAAGTGTTCGACGATGGCGCAAACGGTTAAGACTTCGCCTGTCAACCCGAAGACCCAGGTTCAAATCCCCATACCGGCAGGATGTTTTTCATCGTTAAAATTGAATTTTATTAATTTATTGTTAATCTTATCTACTTATTTCTAGAGAAAATCGATAAATTATAAATTTATAATATTAATAAAAATTTTGTGTATTAAAAAATGTTCTATATCAACGTAAGGGATTCTTTGTGAAGTCTTTGTGAATTCTTTGTAGAGTTTTTATGAATTCTTTAAGAACTCTTTTAACTATTAAAAAAATGTTGGGGTTATTAATTAGGCAAAAAATATTTCCGTAAAGAATTCTTTGTTAATATTTAAAGAATCAGCACCGATGGGACATTCGAGATCGGATAAACTGGCCCAATAAGAATTCTTTATGATTACTTTCATGAAAAAAGCGTTCATAAAGTAGTCGTAAAGAGTTCATTACAAATTCTTTTTGCTTATTGGGTAACCTTTTTACAAACTTGACATGGAAGAATTCTGAATTGTAAGAAAATGTCTGAAAATGTATTGAACTGTATAAAAACGTATAAAAATGTATAAAACCGTATAAAATATGTCCAAAAACCAATAGAAAGGTTCATTTTTATACGTTTTTATACGTTTTCATACATTTATTATTTCCATACGGGACTTTAATACCTTTTGATACCTTTTGATACCTTTTAATACATTATGATACATTTTATAATTTCCACTGGGGTAGTAACACTTTCTAATAGTTATAACGAAAATTTTATGATAATAATTGATAATTAACTACCGACAAATACTATTAATATAAAATTGTTATTTAAAATTAATAACAGTCCATAACAATAATTATGAGTAGTGATAAAAGTAAAACTTTCTAGAGAGTATTAATAAATTCAAATAATTAATAATAACTATTAATAACAATAAATAACAGTTAAAAATGATTATTTACTATAAGTAACACTTGATAACAGTTATAACCAGTTATTTATTTTTTTGTAGGGGAGGGTGGGGCACGTTGGGTCTCCTTGACTTTTGGCCATCATATTTAATTATGTGATAGGTATGAGCACTTATGAATGAGGCAATTGTCTAAAAGAACTTTCGAAAAACATAATATTCACCTGTAAATGTTGATATTTTTCATATTATTCAAACCAGAAAGTATAATGAGACCGAATTCAAAAAACCCATAACACCTCACTAGTGGGGCACGTTGGGTTTTAACACGGGGCATGAGAGGTTGAGGATGGGGCGTGAGGAGTTGAGGGTGGGGCGTGATGAGTTGGGGATAAGGCATAATAGATACAAGGATATAATTTCGGCTTTCATTTGATTATATGAAATGTAAATTAAAATAATAATTTTAACTTTTTTAATATTTTCCATATCTAATATATACTTGCATAGCATAGGTTCTTGTTCAGCTGTAAATACTTTTGAAAACCCTGTCTCTGAAACAATATTGTAAACATATAGCCTATTACTAGTTCAATTATTACATAATATTATCAACACCCCCGTTTATTTTTAGGTTACATAATAATATTAGTAAATAACAAAAATATCAAATTACCTTTTTTTAAAACCACAGGAAGTAAATTTTCTGTACATTCCTTGCATTTTCGTTGAAGAGTGGATGTAGGTATTCCGTATTCAGTCGCAGCAGCTTTGATGGTTTTTCCATTCAACACATCTTGGATTGCACTTCGCATTGGTCTTCTTGCCAAGTTAGTCGTGTAGACTTTTTAATATACTTTCTGACCATCGTAGAAATTTCTACATTTAACTCTTTAACTTTAGTACTCGCCGTGCTCCAGAATCGGCATAGCTTATCTACTAGTACTTATCTCACAGTCGTACGATGTTGGCGAATGTAGTATAAGGTTAAGGCGCCGTCAGTCTGAAATTGAGCCCGTGGTGCCCCACCCAGCGAAACCTTTCATGCCCCGCCTTGCAATTTTCTTTTAATCGATAATTTTAAATTAATAAAAATTTGTATTAAAAATGATCAAAGTATGATTTTAAAGTAGAAGAACTATACTTTCTATTAATGCTAACGAAAATGACTAGAGAAAAATTATTTTGTATGTGTTCCGTATTTTAAGCACCTTTAGAAATCATACTCTCATACCTCGAAATTTCTTCAAGATATTTACAATTACATAATTTTTCCAAATTAATTCTTCTTTTCTGTGATTTTTTGTTTAAAATGGTACAAAAATTTACAATTAAAAGCATTTTGTTTATTTATGAAACTAGAACCCGTTCAACCCGCCTATCCCGTTGTGCCCCACTCTCCCCTATCATAAAACTATTTCTCATATGGTACCATCAGAAAAAGTAAATAAACGCAAATAAGTACTTATAACTATTAATAGGAATTCACAACACTTTCTAACGATTATTAGTGTCCCAAATCGTCTTGTTATTATTTGTTATTAGCATTTATTGACTTTTATTGACAGTTTTACGCAAAAATTATTTCTGCCTGGGCAAGTATAAACAAGTTCAAAAATACTTGACCAAAAGTACTCAAATACTTTTCTCAAGTACAAAAGTACTTGGCCAAATGTACTTTTGGTTAAGTATTTTTTTTTTCAAGTACAGAAATACTCTAAAAAAACGACTTTGGTACCTCGACACTCAAATGCTCTTTTTAAGCTTTAAGAATGATAGAAAATGATCCAGACGTTTTCAAATACGTCCTTTTTTCGGATGAGGCAAAATTTTGTAGCTATGGGCGACTGAACAGGCACAATTGCCATTATTGGTCAGATGTGAACCCTCACTGGCACAGAGCGATGGATCATCAAAATCGGTGGAGCATAATGGTGTGGTGTGGAATAGTCAATGGTTACTTGATAGGTCCGAATTTCTTTGAGCGAAATGTCGATAGAAACAGCTATTTAGAGCTAATAAGAGATCATTTGCCAGTACTTTTGGAAAACGTGGACCTAGCTACAAGACAAAGAATGTGGCTTCAGTACGATGGTGCAGCACCACATTTTGTACGAATCGTTCGAGAATTTTTAAATAACAACTACAATGACAGGCGGATTGGACGAGGAGCTCCAGTTAACTGGCCTGCTAATTCACCAGATATGACGTTACCAGATTTTTTCTTGTGAGGGTACGTAAAAAATGTAGTTTTTGCTGAACGGCCTACAACAAGAGATGCTTCTATGGGTAGAATTCATAGAGCTTGCGAATCTATTTCTAGAGCAACGTTGCTCAGGACTGTGGATCATTTCCAACGGCGATTACGCCTGTGCCTGGAAGCCAACTGAGGTAAATTTGAACATGTACTCCGTGGATAGATAATGTCAACTGCAGTAATAATGGTGAGAGGCAAGGGGACTCGCGTTAAACATGCACCCCAGTGAGAGGTAAGGGGACTCACGTTAAACAAGCACCCCAGTGAGAGGCAAGGGGACTCACGTTAAACAAGCAGTCCAGTGAGAGGCGAGCGGACACACGATAAACAAGCACCCCAGTGAGAAGCAAGGGGAATCACGTTAAACAAGCACCTCAGTGAGAGGCAAGGGGACTAACATTAAACAAGCTCCCCAGTGAGAGACAAGGGGGCCCCGTTAAACGATCACCCCAGTGAGAGGCAAGGGGACTCACGCAAACAAGCACCCCAGTGAGAGGCAAGAGGACTCACGTTAAACAAGCACCGCAGTGAGAGGCAAGGGGACTCACGTTAAACAAGTACCCCAGTGAGAGGCAAGGAGACTCACGTTAAAAAAGCACCCCAGTGAGAGGCAAGGGGACTCACGTTAAAAAAGCACCCCAGTGAGAGGCAAGGGGACTCACGTTAAACAAGCACCCCAGTGAAAGGCAAGGGGATTCACGTAAACAAGCACCCCAAAGGAAATAGGCTTTACTACGTCCGCGTTGTTGTTTCTGGGTAATGCTAAAAGTAAGGACCCAGTATTATCAAAAAGAACTTAAAGCCAATAGAGCAACGTTGCTGGAACTTCTGTAGATAAGTGACCGCGAAAACTCGCAGGATAGTATTTTTAGGCGATTTTCATGGAAATTGGAAAATTGACCCCACTTAAAGCGATTCAATCTCCATGTGGTACTCCGGCGTCGCACCTGACTTCGAATTTATAATCAGTGACCCCTGAAGCTCTCAAAATGTGTTTTTAGTGATTTTCATAGTGATTCAAAATGACCTCATTCACAATTGGCGACCACAAAAATTTCTTAATTGGTTTGGTTTATCAATACTTGTTCTGCTTGAGACAACTATGAAATGTTGCGTTCTGACTAATTTTTAAGCATTTGACCTTGATTTAACCTTGTGGAGGTCACAGAAAAATGTTTAAAGAACGGTTTTGAATGTAAAATTTCCCGCTCTATCCGATTCCGACGTCAGAAATAGGGGTTCTAATTTGAAAAAATGATCTTAACCTTGAAATGACCTTGAAAAATGATCTCAAGGTCAAATTGAAGGTGACCAAAAGTTGACGACCCTCATCGTCACGAACAATTTTCATCTGAACCATTTTTCTGTATGTGGCCTGCATTCGGAGATATTTGGCTGCATAGATTAAAATGAGACACCGTGTATATATCTTCCTATATTATATAGTTGTAACGAAATGTTTCCGACTCAGCACCCCCTCACCCCCCTCGCACCCCCTCGCCCCCTCCTCTCGCCCCATCACCCCCCCTTGCGCCAGCCCCCAGCGCCCCCCTCACCCCTCTCAGAATAACGTAAAAATGTGACTGGTTATACGTTTTCTTTGAAAGAAATTGTTAGAGGCTCGCCCCTCCCTCCCCCCCCCTCGCGGCCCATCGCCCCCCCCCCTCTCCACGCGCCTCCTCCCCTTCAACTCCTTCTCAGCGCCCGCCTCCATCGCTCCTCAATTGTTTAAGTTATAAATCATGATATAATTAATTAGAAGAATTGTCGAGTATAACATGTTCTATGTAATAATATTGATATTTATTTATATGTATATTTATTATTTTTTTCTTTTAAATTGATTTAACTATAAAGATTGGTTGAAGAGACGAACATTTTTCCACGTCACCCTGGAGGTAGTGTTCATTGACGCGTTGGATTGTTATTTTAAGTGGTATCCTTCGCCAATAGCCATATATAACCACTCTTATAATAAAATGAGTTTTTTGTCCTTTCAGACTGCCCGCAATTCAACTTTGATAGGTTGTTTGTATGTGAAACACGTGGATCCTTTTCAGCAATTAAGTATTTTATTAATTTACTATCAGTCGACGTTTCTGAATCATTGTAGGATGATTCCCTTTTCCAAAGACTAGAAAACAACGATGTAACTTAATTCGTATGATCAATTGCGCCACTATAATGACAAACAATACCACAGCATAAATCTTACCTAATTAATTAAATTAATTAACACATTCGCCCAATTTCAGAACAATGTAGTTGCTTGTCAATACAAAATGATTTAACACATAGCTCTCTCAACATTTTCTTTCTAACGCAAGTCATATTTGCACTGCAATTAAATCGAAAAAATTATGATTAGAAGGCTGAATGTAAATTTCAAATAATCATGAACCGCACGAATTATGAAATAAACTTACTAAATCAAAAACAAAACCATGTTTGAAAAATTAAAAACTGACAGGAACTGTGGTACATTGAACCGTTGTCAAGCTACTAGTTTTCCCCAGATGGTAGCCAACCGAGCTATCAAAGAAGGACTGCGGATAGGTGACATCGCAGGGGATTATTTATACCCAAAAATCGAGTGGGGGGACACGACAGTACAGGTGATGCGCCGCTCACAGTGTCCGTGGATCGCCTCGCTACTACAAAGCATCCAAGAAACATAGCGAGTCGAGAGGCTCCTGGCGCTCATCTTCGCCGCACACACATGCGCATACGCAGGAACTAAGTAGTACAACCTCAACATCGCTCATACCATCGTGCTACCCCGACTTCTCAGAATACGAGAACTCGACTCTCTAGGAACTAACTGTTTTTTTCTATCTTTAATTACGTTATTGATTATATCTATGGAAGCCTTAAAATCATTTTTCAACTTAATAGTATCAGTGATTCTATTCATATTATAAATGTGGATCATTTCTGAAAATTCTCTTTTACCTTTCTTAATTTCTTTATCCAACACTTTCATCTTTTCAAAATTAATTTTGTGACGTGTCTGTGACGTGTACGGCTAGTGCAGATTTAGTATCGCTATTTTTTACACTCAATTTATGCTCATTCATGCGAATTTTGAGTTTTCTGCTAGTTTGTCGAACATATGTTAGATCACAATCAGAACAACCTATCTCATAAACAACGTTACTCTGCTGCAAACTATTTAATCTATCTTTACCTAACGTGATGAATCTCGATAACTTGTTAATTGGTTTGTTTACAACCCTGTAACCATGCCTAGATAATATAGATTTTAGTTTAAAGCTCAAATCTTTAATAAATGGTAAAACTATAATTTTGTTGTTGTTGGCAACTGTATTATTTGTCAGTGAACGATTATTTTTTGAATTATCATGATTGTTATTTAACTGGAAAATCCTATGTCTCATATTTTCAGAGATAAATTTCATAGGATATCCATTATTTTTAAGAAACTGATTTGCAATATCTAGATTTTGTCTATGAAATTTTTTATGTGAAAGATTAATAGCACGATCTACAAGATTGTAAACGATTGCTCTTTTATTTTGAATAGGATGATGCGAATCGAAATGAATAAATCGTCCGGAATAAGTACTTTTACGATACCAATTCGTAATTATATTGTTTTCATCAGTGCGAAATAATGTCATATCTAAAAAGTTAATTGATTTTTTCTCCTGATCTTCATTTTCTATCGTAAATTGTAAATCATGGTTAAACTTATTAAAAGTACTTAGGCACCTGTCAATTCCCCTATAGCACTGAATATTTGAGGAATATTCCCTCAATATTCATTTGCCATTTTTCTAATTTTCGCTAATATTCCCTCAACGTTAATGAACATGAAGGAAACCCTTAGGGAATATTCCTGCAAACCTTGATGAGCGTTTTTCCATTCCTTTTCTAAAATGATCAGGTAGGCTACCTATTATTGTAATATTGCAGGAATATTCGTACAAGATTAATTAATACTAGACGAATATATAATTAAGTTTCACCAATTTTTCCTCGATTAAGCAGTATTGCAGCAATATTCGCACAAGATTCATCGACACTAGAGGAGCATTCAATATATTCCCCTATAACACTTAATATTGGAGCAATATTGCCAATATAATACAGGTAACGTTAGTATTTAAGTTGTTTATTTCACATAGATAAGGCGTAAAATTTTGAGTCCTCATCCCCCATTGCAAACGGGATGTAAAAAACAAGGCAAGCCTTGTAATCGGACTCTTCGTAAAGAGTCATTTGATCGGTTGAATTTCACGGCTTATATACTCTCGGCCATTCAGTGTATCTACAGAAAGCGCTATCGGCGCTCCCCATAGCGGTGATAAAGGGAAACTTGTGATGTGCGGCTCTCGATATGCAAGCTTCGGCTATTTATCCGCCATGCGGCGTACCGGTGGCGCTTTCTGTGGTTACACTGGGTGGCCGAGAGTATATAAGTCGTATAATTCAACCGTTCAAATGACTCTTTACTAAGAGTCCGAATTACAAGGCTTGCCTTGTTTTTGATATCCCGTTTGCAATGGGGGATAAGGACTCAAAATTTTACGCCTTATCTATGTGAAATAAACAACTTAAATATTAACGTTACCTGTATACGTTAAGGGAATATTAGCGAATATGGCGAATATGTCGCAGCAACATTGAAGCAATATTGCTCCAATATTAAGTGTTATAGGGGAATATATTGAATGCTCCTCTCGTGTCGATGAATCTTGTACGAATATTCCTGCAATATTACAATAATAGGTAGCCTACCTGATCATTTTAGAAAAGGAATGGAAAAACGGTCATCAAGGTTTGCAGGAATAGTCCCTAAGGGTTTCTCTCATGTTCATTAACGTTGAGGGAATATTAGTGAAAATTGCGAAAATGGCAAATGAATATTGAGGGAATATTCCTCAAATATTCAGTGCTATAGGGGTTGCATCATCCTTTACAATCAATAAACAATCATCGACATATCTCCTATATAAAACAATATCCGATTTCGTAACATTGAGGCAATGGTTCTCGAGAAACTCCAAAGCTAGTTCCCCAAACTACGGACTAGAGCATCCGCCCATTGGCGCGCCGTGTGTTTGTTTCTAATAACTATTGTCAAAAGAGAAATAAGTAGAATTCATTAAAAAGATAATGCCATCCAAAAATTCGTTCATCGTCCGATTAGTTCTGTTTTTTAAATATTTCCATTTGTTACGGATACGAGTTAAAACAAGATCGATATTTATATTTGTAAATAGAGATACGACATCAAATAAACATAATCTGTAATTATCCGGGACATGAATATCTGAGCTAATATCAATTAATTCAGAACTATTTTTCAAAGACGATTTAGGCCGAGGTAAATATTTTGTAAAAAATGTACAAATAGCATTGTCCAGAGCATGTGTTGGAGAGTTTATCGTCGATACAATGATTCTAGGCGGCATATCCTTTTTATAAATCTTTATCAAGCCGTACGCTCGTGAAAGTACAGAATGATCCAATTTATCACTTAAAATATTAAAACTGGAATCCATATCACACACACCGCTGCTTTTCCATTTTTGTATGAGTTTTTTGTCGCATTTTTTAAATTGTTGTACCGATCTTTTTCAAGTTTTTTATATTGTGCAGTGTCAGACAGAACATCTAAAACTTTTGATTTATAATCTTTAATGTTAATGGCAATTGTTACATTGCCTTTATCGGTTTTTGTGAATAAAATATCTTTATTATTTTTAATAAAAGTTTCAGTTGCAAGCAAGTTATGTTTAATAATAGTGTCAGTGTGTGATATGCGATTCTTACGTTTTGCAAAAGTATTGACTGTTCTAATGAGTCCACTGTGTAAATCCCTGGCTTTTTCGTATGTTTTCTCCAATCTACATAACCATCTATTGATTTGAAAATTTCGAAGAACGTTCTTCTATCGGGAAAACATGAAAATTAAAATCTCTTCCTATACGAACTGTATTACGTACCCCTTCTGGGATCGTCATCTCAGTGAGGTTAATGAACCATGGGTCGTCTTGTGGTTTGTGTATATTCGAGTTCGTTGGCTTCGCGCTCGCCTCTGTGTATACATAGTCGCATTTTCTATTATACCGTTCGTAATACAACTTGTCAAACTTTTTGTTTTGTTTATTTTGCCATTGAGACACAGAGTTTTTTATATTTTCTGTTAACAATTTAATTAAACGTTTTGCATTTTTTAAATTTGTAATTTTTCTGACTTGATCAAAAAGCAATTTCTTTTCACTGAGCAAACGAGCCTTTTTTGAATAAAAATCCGAGATTTCAATTTTCAAGATTTTAGTCGAAATTAACTTAGACACAGAATTACACATACACGCCACAGAGACATGTCACAGAATTAATTTTGAGAAGATTAAAGTTTTGGATAAAGAAATTAAGAAAGGTAAAAGAGAATTTTCAGAAATGATCCACATTTATAATACAAAAAATAATATGAATAGAATCACTGATACTATTAAGTTGAAAAATGATTATAATGCTCCCTTAGATATTATCAATAACGTAATTAAAGATAGAAAAAAACAGTTAGTTCCTAGAGGGTCGAGTTCTCGTATTCTGAGAAGTCGGGGTAGCACGATGGTATGAGCGATGTTGAGGTTGTACTACTTAGTTCCTGCGTATGCGCATGTGTGTGCGGCGAAGAGGAGCGCCAGGAGCCTCTCGACTCGCTATGTTTCTTGGATGCTTTGTAGTAGCGGGGCGATCCACGGACACTGTGAGCGGCGCATCACCTGTACTGTCGTGTCCCCTCACTCGATTTTTGGGTATAAATAATCCCCTACGATGTCACCTATCCGCAGTCCTTCTTTGATAGCTCTGTTGGCTACCATCTGGGGAAATACCATCTGGGGAAATATATATATATATATATATATATATATATATATATATATATATATATATATATATATATATATATATATATATATATATATATATATATATATATATATATATATATATATATATATATATATATATATATATATATATATATATATATATATATATATATATATATATATATATATATATATATATATATATATATATATATATATATATATATATATATATATATATATATATATATATATATATATATATATATATATATATATATATATATATATATATATATATATATATATATATATATATATATATATATATATATATATATATATATATATATATATATATATATATATATATATATATATATATATATATATATATATATATAAATATGAAATTCTGGAAGTTTGAGGATTATATTCAGCACCCGCTTGGAAGTTTGAGGGGTTATGGGAAGTTTGAGGAGCCTCCTCAAACTTCCAATCTATATATTCAGCATCCGAGCGGAAGTTTGAGGGTTTTCTAGAGTCTATTTGTCTAGAGTCGGTAACCTGAGGGTTATTATTTCTTTAGCCACTCTGACCGACCGGGGTTGAGCTCCTCAAACTTACTAGCCTCTATATATATATATATATATATATATATATATATATATATATATATATATATATATATATATATATATATATATATATATATATATATATATATATATATATATATATATATATATATATACACACACACACACACAAAATGAATCTGAAAATAAAATAGAAGTAACAAATATTGTTTGGAAAGAAATATTAGATAATTAATTTAAATAATAAGATTATAATATAATATTTCTAAGATTGCACAAAAATCTTAGTTTGACGGAAAAAATACGCTGTGATATTAAATTTTTATTAGAATGTAAAAAATATGAAATTTTTCCAAAACATATTAAAGATGTAACTAGAAGATTGAATAGCATTAATTTGGATAGCCAAAGAACAAAGAACAAACTGAATTCTGTGTCTAATTTAATTTCGACTAAAATCTTGAAAATTGAAATCTCGGATTTTTATTCAAAAAAGGCTGGATTGTTTAGTGAAAAGAAATTGCTTTTTGATCAAGTCAGAAAAATTACAAATTTAAAAAATGCAAAACGTTTAATTAAATTGTTAACAGAAAATACAAAAAACTCTGTGTCTCAATGGCAAAATAAACAGAACAAAAAGTTTGACAAGTTGTATTACGAACGGTATAATAGAAAATGCGAATATGTATACACAGAGGCGAGCGCGAAGCCAACGAACTGGAATATACACAAACCACAAGACGACCCATGGTTCATTAACCTCACTGAGATGACGATCCCAGAAGGGGTAAGTAATACAGTTTGTTTAGGAAGAGATTTTAATTTTACATGTTTTCCCGATAAAGGCAATGTAACAATTTCCATTAACATTAAAGATTATAAATCAAAAGTTTTAGATGTTTTGTCTGACACTACATATTATAAAAAACTTGAAAAAGATCCGTACAACAATTTAAAAAATGCAACAAAAAAACTCATACAAAAATGGAAAAGCAGAGGTGTGTGTGATATGGATTCCAGTTTTGACATTTTAACTGATAAATTGGATCATTCTGTATTTTCACGAGCGTACGGCATGATAAAGATTCATAAAAAGGATTTGCCGGCTAGAATCATTGTATCGACGATAAACTCTCCAACACATGCTCTGGACAAAGCTATTTGCACATTTTTTACAAAATATTTACCTCGGTCTAAATCGTCTTTGAAATATAGTTCTCAATTAATTGATATTACCTCAGATATTCATGTCCCGGATAATTACAGATTATGTTCATTTGATGTCGTATCTCTATTTACAAATATAAATATCGATCTTGTTTTAACTGGTATCCGTAACAAATGGAAATATTTAAGAAACAGAACTAATCTGACGATGAACGAATTTTTGGATGGCATTATCTTTTTAATGAATTCTACTTATTTCTCTTTTGACAATAGTTACTATAAACAAACACATGGCGCGCCTATGGGCGGATGCTCCAGTCCGTGGTTTGGGGCACTGGCTTTGGAGTGTCTCGAGAACCATTGCCACAATGTTATGAAATCGGATATTGTTTTATATAAGAGATATGTCGATGATTGTTTATTGATTGTAAAGGATGATGCAATTGACAGATGCCTAAGTACTTTTAATAAGTTTAACCATTATTTACAATTTACGATAGAAAATGAAGATCAGGAGAAAAAATCAATTAACTTTTTAGACATGACATTATTTCGCACTGATGAAAACAATATAATTACGAATTGCTATCTTAAAAGTACTTATTCCGGACGATTTATTCATTTAGATTCGTATCATCCTATTCAAAATAAAAGACCTATCGTTTACAATCTTGTAGATCGTGCTATTAATCTTTCACATAAAAAATTTCATAGACAAAATCTAGATATTGCAACTCAGTTTCTTAAAAATAATTGATATCCTATGAAATTTATCTCTGAAAATATGAGACATAGGAATTTCCAGTTAAATAACAATCATGATAATTCAAAAAATAATCGCTCACTGACAAAGAATACAGTTGCCAACAACAACAAAATTGTAGTTTTACCATTTATTAAAGACTTAAGCTTTAAACTAGAATCTATATTATCTAGTCATGGTTACAGGGTTGTAAACAAACCAATTAACGAGTTATCGAGATTCATCACGTTAGGTAAAGATAGATTAAATAGTTTGCAGCGGAGTAACGTTGTTTATGAGATAGGTTGTTCTGATTGTGATCTAACATATGTTGGACAAACTAGCAGAAAACTCAAAATTCGCATGAATGAGCATAAATTGAGTGTAAAAAATAGCGATACTAAATCTGCACTAGCCGTACACGCCACAGAAACACGTCACAGAATTAATTTTGAAAAGATTAAAGTTTTGGATAAAGAAATTAAGAAAGGTAAAAGAGGATTTTCAGAAATGATCCACATTTATAATACAAAAAATAATATGAATAGAATCACTGATACTATTAAGTTGAAAAATGATTATAAGGCTTCAATAGATATTAATCAATAACGTAATTAAAGATAGGAAAAAACAGTTAGTTCCTAGAGGGTCGAGTTCTCGTATTCTGAGAAGTCGGGGTAGCACGATGGTATGAGCGAGGTTGAGGTTGCAGTACTTAGTTCCTGCGTATGCGCATGTGTGTGCGGCGAAGAGGTGCGCCAGGAGCCTCTCGACTCGCTATGTTCTTGGATGCTTTGTAGTAGCGGGGCGATCCACGGACACTGTGAGCGGCGCACCGCTTGTACTGTCGTGTCCCCCCACTCGATTTTTGGGTATAAATAATCCCCTGCGATGTCACGTATCCGCAGTCCTTCTTTGATAGCTCTGTTGGCTACCATCCGGGGAAAACTAGTAGCTTGGCAACGGGTCAATGTACCACAGTTCCTGTCAGTTTTTAGTTTTTCAAACATGGTTTCGTTTTTGATTTAGTAAGTTCATTTCATAATTCGTGCGGTTCATGATTATTTGAAATTCACAATCAGCCTTCTAATCATAATTTTTTCGATTTAATTACAGTGCAAATATGACGTGCGTTAGAAAGAAAATGTTGAGAGAGCTACGTGTTCAATCTTTTTGTATTGACGAGCAACTGCATTGCTATGAAATTGGGCGTATGTGTTAGTTAATTTAATTAATTAGGTAAGATTTGTGCTGTGTATTGTTGGTCATTATAGTGGCGCAATTAGATCATACGAATTAAGTTACATCGTTGTTTTCTAGTCTCTGGAAAAGGGAATCCCACAATGATTCCGAAACTTCGACTGATAGTAAATCAATAAAATACTTAATTGCTCAAAAGGATCCACGTGTTTCATTACCCATACAAACAACCTATCAAAGTTGAATTGCGAGCAGTCTGAAAGGATAAAAAACTCATTTGATTATAATATAATAAACTAATAATGGTATAAATAAAATAATAACATTTTAAAATTTAATAAATATACAATAAAATATTCATATGATATTTTAATATTATGATCTTCTTAACGATATTAGAATAATAACATAATATAATTGATCAAAATAATTTAAGAGAAAATCAGGGCCGGCCTTAGCCTACCAGGCGCCCTCGGGCGTAAAATTGCACCGGCGCCCTCTTAAGGAATTCAAAATGCATAAAAATTTTGAAGAGACCGGACACCAGGTCCACGCATATAAGGTCAGGGAGTCCCGTAGACATGCAACAATAAGTAAAACGATTATTTAAATAATTTGTAAACCTATAAGTGGGCGGGGGATATCAGGTCCTCGCATATTAGGGAATTACGTAGACGTGCAACAATAAGCAAGACAATTATTTAAATAATTTCAAAACCCAATAGGGTAGTAACCGAATAGTTCGACATATTTTTATTTTTCTTTTTTGCATTAAAAAATGGCATGTAGGTTAAAAAAATTTCTTAAGCACATAAAATTGCTATGTTTATACATATATAAATCTAATATAACACTTTCCATTTCATTTGAACGTTTTTAACAATAAGTTTCGACTTATTGTTGGGAATTACGTAGACGTGCGACAGAAATAAGACAATTATTTAAACAATTTGTAAACCCAAGTAGGCTGGGGACACAAGGTCCACGTTTTATTTAAAAAATTCTTAACTTCTATAACTCGACTCCCTTATATGCGTGGACCTCGTGACCCCTGCCTGCTTGGGATTGGAAATTGTTTAAATAATCGTTTTGCTTATTGTTGCGCGTCTACAACACACCGTTATAAGCGTGGACCTCGCGTCCCCCAGCTACTTGGATTTAAAAATTATTGAAATAATCGTTTTGCTTATTGTTTCATGTCTACAAGACTCCCTTATATGCGTGGACTTCGTCTCCCCCGCCTACTTGGGTTTAAAAATTGTTTAAATAATCGTTTCGCTTATTGTTGCGCGGTCTACGTGGCTCCCTCATATGCGTGAACCTCGTCTCCCCGTCTATTTGGGTTTAAAAATTGTTTAAATAATCGTTTTGCTTATTGTTGCACATCTACGTGGCGCCCTTATATGGGTGGACCTCGTGTCCCCCGCCTACTTGGATTTACAAATTGTTTAAAAAATTGTCTTGCTTATTGTTGCACATCTACGTAATTCCCTAATATGTGTGGACCTCATATCCCCCGCCTACTTGGGTTTACAAATCATTTAGATAATCGTTTTGCTTATTGTTTCATGTCTTCATGACTCCCTCATATTCGTGAACCTCGCATCCCCCGGCTACTTAGGTTTAAAAATTATTTAAATAATCGTTTTGCTTATTGTTGCATGTCTACAAGACTCCGTTATAAGGCGTGGACCTCGTGACCCCCGCCTACTTGGGATTAGAAATTGTTTAAATAATCGTTTTGCTTATTGTTGCATGACTACGTGGCTCCCTGATATGGGTTGACCTCGTGTCCCCCGCCTACTTGGATTTATAAATTGTTTAAATAATTCTCTTGCTTACTGTTGGACGTCTACGTCATTCCCTAATATTCGTGGACCTCATATCCCCCTATTTGGGTTTAAAAATTGTTTAAATAATTGTCTTGCTTATTGTTGCACGTCTACGTGGCTCCCTTATATGGGTGGATCTCGTGTCCCCCGCCTACTTGGATTTACAAATTTTTTAAATAATTGTCTTGCTTATTGTTGCACGTCTACGTCATTCCCTAATATTCGTGGACCTCATATCCCCCCTACTTGGGTTTACAAATTATTTAAATAATCGTCTTGCTTATTGTTGCACGGCTACCTGGCTTCCTTATATGCGTGGACCTCGTGTTCCTTGCCTACTTTGGTTTATAAATTATTTAAATAATCGTCTTGCTTATTGTTGCACGTCTACGTGGCTTCCTTATATGCCTGGACCTCGTGTTCCCTGCCTCCTTGGGTTTACAAATTATTTAAATAATCGTCTTGCTTATTGTTTTATGTCTTCATGACTCTGTCATATTCGTGGATCTCGGGCCCGCCTCGGCTTCCTGTTTGTCCGGCGCCCTTGGGCGCCCCCCCCCCTAAGGCCGGCCCTGGAAAAAATATAAAACAATAATTAATTACATAATATAATTGAAATTTACTTTAATTATACATTTAATGTAAATTACTTTTCCTAATGTAATTAACTATTATTGAGTAAAATATAAGATGGCTGAACAAGGTGATTCAAAACCTAGTCCATTAAGATGGGATCCTGTGCAAATTATGTATATTGAATTGTGAGTAGTATACAACACTCAAGAGAATTAGATGAGTTAAACGAACAGTTACAGAATCATATAAATGAACAAAACGAATATAAAATACATTTAAATAATTATATCAATGAATATAATAACAATATTGCCATGATATAAACACCGTTAATTTGAGATCCAACACAAAATAAATACATAGAAGTTTATAATTTAAAAGATGCTACAAAGTTAGACAAATTGAATGAAATAATAGAAACCCATGAAAAAGAAGAAAACAAGTATAATAACTATTGTAAGAATTTACTTTTAGAATATGATTTAAATTATTTACAAAATTTAATTAAAAAATATGAAAAATAAAATAAATCAAAAGCAAACATAATATTTTCAATATACAATTTAAACTCAATTTTTTAGTATAAAATATTTGAAATTTCACAAAAATAGTATTAAGTTATATTAATTTTTAATTCTATTATTTTAAATTAACTTCTTTCACGTATCTAATATAATTTTTATAAGCAAAAATATATATAACAGAAAAAATAAAAATATATATTTTCATATTATAAATAGCTTACAAAAACGTCACAGGATATGTTAAAGAAAATTTAATTAAAAATTTGCAAATTATTTTTTTATAAATATTTTTGTATATTTTAAATAGAAGTAATACATATAAAAATTCAATGAAATAAAAGAAAATTATTACTAAGTAAATTATTATTAAGTATGAAAAAGGAATATTTGAAATTTAAGGAAAATAAAATTATATTAATTTTAAAATCATTTACAATAAATTATATTAAATTGTTTCATGCATCCAATATAATGTTTAAAAGCAAAAAAATATATAAAAGGAACAAATAAATATATATGGTTCTAAATAATAAAAAGCTTATAAAAACATTCAAGGGTATATTAAAGATAATATAAATCATACAATTTATTTTTAATTTATAATTTTCCTAAATTTCAAAATGTAATATAAATGATATAAAAATATATTTAATAAAATTTCATAAAGTTTTAGGTATAGTGGTAATGTAGGGCTATTGGCGAAGGATGCCACTTAAGAGTGCTCCACCCCTGCGGCGGAAATAGGCAATAGCCAATCAGGGACCGCGAATTTTTCTGCACACATTACGCTTCGAATTTTTATTGAATAGGTGTAAAAATTATCGCATAATGTTCCTTGAACATTAATACACGCGGGAAGACTCTTACATGTTATCGCGAATCTTAGTAGCACCTCTACCCTACCTTCAAATCAAGGAAAAAAGCAACTTCGTCCGCTCTTAATTCCTTATGAAATATTTCACATTTGTCATTTTTATATTGTTAAAATTTTATTTTATATAGAGATACAATATATTGTATTGTATATCCTTTCAGAACGTTTATTGATACTTTCAAATTTTAATTGATTTTAATGAGAGGGATCTGATCACACAATAGTGTAATATCATTATTTGTATTTGTAAATGAAAATGTCAATGCGGAGAAAATATTATAATTTAATTTAGACTTTCAATTAAGTGGGATATGGAACATGGTAAATTTTTAACGATATACAATTTCCTGGAAATGACTGACTATAATCAAAATTATCGAAATTTTGATATAAAAAGCATCTTGAAGCGACTGAATTTTACCACGCTGACGCGACACAATTTTTTTACCGTTGACACAGTACTTTTTTATTTAGTTCACATTTAAGTATTTTCTCCGTGATAAGAAATTTTTTTAAGTGTGTAGAGGAATCGAATCTGAAATAGTAGATTTGAGAGTGTAGGCCTTCAAATATATAAGAAATTTTTAATACTCCAAACACGAAAATGTGATATTATTATATCACATTTTCGATGAACGTGATATTATTATTTTCGATGAATGTGATATTATTATATCACATTTTACTCCAAACACAAAAATTGAATATTATTATATAAAAATTAAATAAAAAATAACATCCTAGCAAATGTAATAAATTATTATGCTTATTAAAATATTATACCTATTTTAAAAATACTGTACATTTGTATATTGCGTTAACGGAAAAAACTGAATTTGAATCAACCGCGCGACGAGGGAACAAACCTACTCCCGCTCGGCACAGCCGCAGTAGACGCATCTTCAAGTCGCTTACGCGCCGAGCAGACGACGCTACCTCTCAAATTTTATTTATTCTTTTTATTGCGTTTTCAAAAATTTTTGCTAACATGTAAGAGTCTTCCCACGTGTATTAATGTTCAAGGAACATTATGCGATAATTTTTACACCGATTCAATAAAAATTCGAAGCGTAATGTGTGCAGAAAAATTCGCGGTCCCTGATTGGCTATTGCATATTTCCGCCGCAGGGGTGGAGCACTCTTAAAATAACAATTCAACGGTCCATGAACAGTACCCCCAGGGTGACGTGGAAAACTGTTCGTCTCTTCAACCAATCTTTATAGTTAATAAAGTTTATATAACACGAATTAACGCAACACAGTTATTGGTTAAATTTAAACCATTGTTCAATATTTATAAAGTAAGTAATAAAATAAGTAATAATTTATAAGTTGCAACGGGGCAGGTGTTGCGCGGTTATTCGCTCCCTCTTAGCGGAATTGCCGATGAACGGCGCAGCAATTGACAGGCGCGAGCACTGGCTCGTGCCAACCCTCGGCGAAATCTCCTACATATTGAAATCAGATTAAAAAAACTTAAGTATGGCGATACACCTAATACACACAATAATCACTATGAAAAGTTACCAAAATTGTCTTTACCGTTTAATAAAGATTTTAATAGTCTATCTAAGGTTTTAAAATCTCACAACATTTGTACAATCCCATTATTGAATAAAAGTTTGTCTTCGATCATTCGGTTAGGTAAAGATATAACTAAAAAATGGGATCGTACGAATGTGGTGTATAAATTTGATTGTCTTAATTTCTCTGCTACTTATATAGGAGAAACCAAAAGATCGTTATACACGCGCATTAATGAGCACAAAATAAACAAAAATAAAGAGTCTGTTGTCAGTACACATCGATTGGAAAATAGACATGAATTCGATTGGAAAAATACATCTGTCGTAGATTTTGAAAGCAACTACAAAAAAAGACGGATTTCCGAAATGATCTATATAAAAAACAATAAAAATAGTATTAACAAAATGGAAGATATCCAAAGACGAAGCACAATGTATTTTCCCATTATTAACGAACTTGATACCATATAACTCTTTATGTAAACATCGTCCGGTGTATATAAATACAGCATATGTGTTATTGTTTTCAGTCGATAATAACATCGGATCGACGTATGATATATGAGGCGTTTCACGTCAGTTCTCCAGGCGCGGCGCGCGAGCGCGAAATCATGCTGTTTTCAGCTTGTGTTTGAAGGGCTAAGATGTATGTAAAAAAAATAATCCCCAAGTGATTTCGATGTATTTTTTCCTCAGCTTTCCGATGGTGCTATTAGTTTCTCAAAATTTTTCAATTCTAACCTCAAAAAAACATAAAACGTGTTATATCTCAAAAACTATATTTTTAATATTTTTTTTGACCTGCTAGATCGAAAGAGGAGGAAATTTTACATGGATATAGCCTTTTTCTACATAGGAGTTTTTTGATTTTTTCGAGATATTATTCAAGAAATACTTAGAATTGAAAAATTTTGAGAAACTAATAGCACCATCGGAAAGCTGAGGAAAAATACATCGAAATCACTTGGGGATTATTTTTTTTAGATACATCTTAGCCCTTCAAACACAAGCTGAAAACAGCATGATTTCGCGCTCGCGCGCCGAGCCTGGAGAGCTGACGTGAAACGCCTTATATACGTTTATTATTTTTGGTAATTTTGATTTTTGTATTCATGCGTCGTTGTTTAATTGTCTTTATATAGTTGAAAATAATTGTATGTGTTAATTTATTTCTGTGTTTGAATAAAGGCCTGATGAGGTTGGCGTACTAAGTCAACGAAACGTTGCTAAAAAACACCCAAGATCTTTTCACTTTTGCCTCCAAAGATCGTCTTCAAGTACTTAACATAAAAAATGGATGGCGTCATACCTTTAATAAATAACAAATTATGTCCTAACAATTAACTACATATAAAAAAAGAAACAATAAAAATATACAAAGTTCCTAAAATACTTATGAACCCTTAAAGGATTATATTAAAGAAAAATATTATTAATAGCATTTTTCGTAATGTTCAAATGGTAACAATTAAAATTTTTTTAAATATGTAATATTTAAAATTTTACGAAAATAGTAATGATATTTTGAAAATGTTATAAGTTCATTAACATTTCTCATATTCTACACATATTCTACATAATGTTAACATATAATGCTAAAATATATATAAAAGGAACAATAAATATATGTGTTTCCTAATTATGAAAAGCATTCAAAAAAGTAAAACATTAAAGAATATGTTAAAGAAAAATTTTCCCAAATGAAAAATTATCAAAATTTTTGTAAATTTTAACTATTTTTTAGTAAATAATACATGAAAAATATGTAGTAAAATAAGTCATATATAAAAAGTATACCTATTATATATTGAGAGGATGTTGGATCGTGGACTGGAGAGGTTCAAATGAAATGAGTCATTCGTGTAGAGAGTGGTGATATGGCTTTATTGAGGGTTCCGTCGTGCCTCTGGGCGTACAGTGGTTGCTGTCTCTCTTGGCCGTCGCGCGTGGCGAGAGACGAGTGGCGCGACTCGCTCGCGCATGTATAGAAGGTCAGAAGAGAGGGAAAAGCTCTCGGCGTCTAGCATTTTATGCTGAATTACCAACATTCCGCCCACCTTCGCCAAACTGGCGAATGGTCCTCATTCAGCAGGGTGAAGATGTACGACTTTGGCGATGGGGCAACGAAGAGTTGAGGTGGCCGTGCGCAAGTCGACCACGCGAGTGATTCCATCCCTTGCTGGATGGGTGGCGATGATACGGGCGAGAGGCCACTTGGCTGGTGGAGTGAACTCACTTCTTATGAGACGAGGTCACCAACTGCTACTGGGCGATGCCGTTGCCTCCACTTCTGGCGTGATTGCAGGGATGTTAAGTACTCTGAAGACCATTTGAACCAGAAATGTTGAGTGAGCTGACTAATCAGCAGCCAGCGTTTTCCAAGTGGGATGTTGACTTCCTTGACATCTTCTTCGGGAACTAAAAATGATGAATGTTGAATAAGAAAATGTGAAGGTGATAGAAAATCAAGGTCAGTAGGATCATCGGTGAGAGCAGTTAATGGTCTGGAGTTAAGGCATGCTTCAATACGGCACATAAGTGTAGCAAGTTCAGAAAAAGTAAGAACTTGTTCTCCAATGACTCGGTGCAAATGATGTTTCGCCGATTTAACTGCTGCTTCCCAAAGGCCTCCAAAATGGGGTGCACTGAGAGGATTGAAAATCCAGGAGGTTCCCTTTTGAGTAAGAGACTGAACAACACGAACAGAGAATTCTGACGAAGCGTCTACCATCTGCCTTAGTTGAGCATCTGCCCCAACGAAGTTAGTACCTTGGTCAGAGTATAACTCTTTACAATCACCTCTACGAGCAGTAAATCGATGGAAAGCAGCGATGAACGCTTCGCTAGAGTAGTCCTCGACTACCTCTATGTGGACGGCTCTAGTAGCCATACAGATGAATATCGCGACATATCCTTTCATTGTTCCCTTTCCTCGAGTTTTAGTAAGTCGAACGTTGATCGGACCGGCGTAATTAACACCAGCTCGTTCGAACGGTGAAGAAGGGCGCACTCGGGCCTTGGGTAGTTCACCCATTAATTGAGTGGGCACTCTAGCGGCGTAACGAGTGCAAGTAATGCATGTTCTGATGACTTTTTTAACAGCTGATCGTCCTCTCACTATCCAAAACTGACGTCGAAGAGTAGCTAGAGTCAGCTGAACACCACCATGTAGAGTGCGATGATGAGCATCTCTTATTAATAGAGTCGTAAACTGACAATCTGCAGGAAGGATGAGGGGATGCTTAGCCTCTTCTTCGAGAAGAGAATGTGAGAGTCGACTACCCACCTTAAGCAAATGATTTTGTATCATGGGATTTAATAGTAAAGAGTACTTTTCGATGAAAGTCTACCTTTTCTCTGTAATTGTTGTAATTCAAGTTTGAAATACGCTGTTTGAACTAGATATATCAGACAAAGTCTAGTGTTCTCAATCTCACTAGCACTTATCTCCTTCGAATTCTGAGTGTGATGGCATAGTAGGGATTGAAGAATAGTGAAAAAGGTAACGCCTGAAATCGAAGACGTCGTACGCACTATTTTCGAACAGATTCTATTAATAAATCTGAAGCAGTACGAAGCCATCCTTCACATCTTTTCTAATGAAGAGTACTTTTCAAAGAGACTCCAGATTTCTGGAGTATTCTCGACAGAAACTGGAGAGCTTTTACTAGCGACTAGAGTGTGACTAGGTTGAAGATTGAGACTATTTACGTTGAAATTGAGCTCGTCATGAGACCTCGACCAAGGCTCATGTCTATCCGAGAGCCAGACGGGGCCTTGCCACCATAAGCGATGCGAAGCTAGTTTTGAAGGCGCAATTCCTCGAGAAATGACATCGGCGGGGTTGTCAGCAGAACGCACATGATGCCAATATGCGTCGGGTAATAGAGTGTGAATTTCCGAACACCTGTTAGCTACAAATACACCTCATCTTGAAGGGTGGTCTTTCAGCCAAAATAGTACATCTGCTGAGTCTGACCATAGATGAATACTCTAAAACCTTTATGGGAAAAGATTCGACAAAAGTTTGCACCAGACGATCAAGTAGCAACGCAGCGCAAAGTTCTAAGCGAGGTATGCTTAGTGTTTTAAGCGGAGCTACTTGCGTCTTATCCACTTGAAGGGTGACGAGCACCTCTTGTGTTTGTATTAAGCGCAGGTAGACTACAGCACCATATGCAAACTTAGATGCGTCAGCGAATCCATGAATTTCCAGAAGTTCACATTGGAGAGAGTATCCACTCTAGTGAGGGATTTTGATCTCAGAAATAGAAGGGAGATCTAGCAACCAATTCTGCCAACGATCAGAGGTTTTATATGGAAGATCATCAGCCTACCTTAAGAATCCACAACGACTGCATAATGATTTTTGCAGTAATCACAACAGGCGCTTACCATCCCATAGGATCAAGGATCCGAGCAATTGTCAAAAGGACTGAACGTTTAGTAAATGGTAGCTCCAAGAGGGTATTCTCAATGTGAAAACTAAAATAGTCGATGCTAGGTTGCCAATCTATAACTAAAATTGGTACAGATGTTTCTGAGGCAAATAATGAAATCGTATCTGCAGCTAACATATTAGAGGGTAGATAGGAGAGAACTTCAGCATTATTTGAAGTCCACTTACGAAGATTGAAATGACCTTGCTTGAAGAGTTGAATTAACTCATCTTATTTCTGCAAAGTTTCTTCAAAAGAGTGTGCACCAGAAAGCACATTATCAGAATACATTCCTGAGCGGATAGCTTCAGCTGCGATCGGATAAGTTTTGCCATAATCTTCGGTTAGTCTCAAGAGTGTGCGTATGGCTAGAAACGGCGAACCGGCCAATCCATATGTCACTGTGGTTAGTCGATAAACTTTAATGGGTTCACTCTTGTTAAAACGCCACAAAATTGACTGAAAAGGTTGATCACATTGTTCGACACCAATTTGTCTGAACATTTTTTCCACGTCAGCTGAAAGTGCGATCTTATACCTACGCCAGGCACAGATCAAAGCGACGGGATTCTGAAGAAGATTGGGTCCAACGTGTAGAAGATCGTTGACCGAGACCCCTGTTTTTGATTTACTCGAGCCATTAAACACAGTGCGTAATTTGGTAGTTGTACTTGTTTCCTTCCACACCATGATGTGGTAAGAAGGCTTGAGATTTGCTCGTAAATGAATCAAATTTCGAAGAGAGAGACATGTGACCTAAGTCAATGTTTTCCTTTATGAATTCAGTATAAGCTAATTTCAGTTTTTCGTCTTTAGCGAACTTTGCTTCGAGACGATTGAGTGCGCGTAATGCGGCAGTGTGAGAGCTCTCGAGATGAGCAGAACCCAACTGGTTTCGACTTTTCCAGGGTAGACTTACTATATATTGCCCTGTTTCATCTTGACGAATTGTTTTTCAATAAAAATCCTCGCATGCTTGTTCGTCAGGCGAGAAAGATTTTTTGTCATTGACTATCTCCTCCGCCCTCCAAAAATCTTGTACGAGCTCCAAAAGTTTGGCTTCATGCTCGCAGCTGTCCGAACAATGAAGAGATATTGATTCTAACCCTATTTCTGAAGTTGACGAAGAGAGATTACCTGTCAAAAGCCATCCAAGTTTGGAACTAAGTGCTATCGGCTGAAGACTTTGGCCCTTAACAATTTGATTTTCAATGATTTGCGCATAGGCGCTTGCACCGAGAATAATATCGCTGCGTGATGGTTCAAAATACATGGGGTCTGCTAGCTGCAGCCCTCTCAAGTATTCGAAATTAGTATTACCACCTACGACGGGAGGCTTATACGAAGATAATTTTGGTAAGATTATAGTATCTAGTTCTAGAGAATAAGTTGGATGAAAATGAGGTTGTATAGTAAGACAAGCTACCTTCGAAGACACGGCAGCTGTCTTTTCGCCTATACCTTGAATGTGCGTATGACTGGTTCTACAATCTAATGAGAGCAAGTTACACAAAGCTTGTATAACAAGTGAAATTTGAGATCCGGGGTCGATGAACGCACGAACTTGAATTTTGGTTCCGTTAGGACCAAGTGCGTTAACCCTAGCGGTAGCTAAAAGTACTCCTGTACATTTAGTACTTTCTCCGCGATTAAGGGAGACTGCTTGATGAGCAGATTGAATGTCTTTTGAAATGACAAGATTGCCACAGTTTGGGCTAGGGGAGCTGGGCACAGAATCAATCTGATCAGTCTGCGATGAACTGATTACTTGATTGCTGTCAGTGTGCACCAAAGTGTGATGCTTAGCTTTGCAAAGAAAGCATCGATACGTAGAAGTACAAATTTTAACGTTGTGCTTTCCTAAACAATTGTAACAAAGATTAGAAGATCTGATCAATTCCTTTCGCTCAGGAATCGTTTTATTGAGAAATCGTTCACATCTATTTGTAAAATAATGTTGATTACAAATCGAACATTTCTTTTTTGTTGGGTTCGAAGATGAGGTTTGATGCGAATAAACCGCCTGAGCATTGTCATGCTCTGATTTACGAGGTTTTGAATTTGTGGACTGAGCTTTTGAATTATTTGTTGTCGACGATCTAGTGCCAGCTTCGATGGCCTCTAGAGTGAGGGTTTGACTACGAAGAAAAGCTTGAAGTTGTTCCATTGTCGGAGGATCGACACTATCACCTAGATGCTTCTTCCATTCTTTACGAGTATTTAAATCAAGACGATTCAGCGTAAAATGAACAATTAAATCACTATCAAACGAAGCCGCTCTATTTAGAGAGGTCAGACTTGCGATGGGATTGAAAATTTCCCTATAAATCCGTTTGATTTCCGACGAAGAATCTGTCTTCATGGATTTAACTGAAAAGATTTCTGAGATGTGAGAGCTCACAATGCGACGTTGATTCTCGTAATATTCGATTAAAGCTGTCCATGCTCGGTCATAATTATCACCAGAAATTGGAAGCGATTTAATTTTCTCAAGTGCTTCATCCGTAAGATGAGTGCGAAGATAATGCAATTTTAGAACAGGCGTTAAGTCTTCGCGACGATGTATGACTGAACGAAAGAGTCTCTAAAATTTTCCCAATCTGAGAATTTCCCCGAAAACTTTGGTAAATCTACCTTCGGTAAAGATTGAAATGAAACGTTAGGTGATTGGGCTGAACCTGTAGTAACTGGGGCAGCATTCGAATTAGAAGAATTTTGAGCAACATCTCTAGTTTTAATAGATTCTAAGAAGTCAAGAAAATCTCCTCTGCGGTTGTAGAAACTATCCTCAACCAGATCACAGAGATTAGTTGTAAAATAGGCATGTTTTTTATCTAGACCTTCAATGAGCATGAGTTTCTCGTGATTCTCACAAAAAGTCGTATAATTTGCTTCAAGTCCGGCTAAACGCGATTCTGCATAACCTTTCGTCATGTTATCTTTACCCTTAGATTTGAAATTTTTAAAAGAATTTGCAATTTTAACTTGAAGCTCCATCTACTTAGCATGAAACTCCTCCATTTTGAGATCAAATAATTGGACTAGTAACGTATTTGATTATTTAACCTAAGTATTGCTTCAACTATGTTTACCCACTCGAAAGTAGAATAACTATAAGTGAAAATGGTTACAATTAAGTCTTAACCTAAGTTATAATACTTATGCGAGTATGAACGGGACGATGCGCTTGTAGATGCAACGTTGGTAGCGTCTGATAACGTTTCCTCGATGAATCAGCTGTTGATCCACAATGTTGACTGCTTAAAAAGATGAAACTGCAGCTTTGAATTCAGCAATCCGTGCAGGAGTGAATCCGTGGTGTAGATCAGCAGTCGAAGTTGAGATCGAGATGTTGTATCAGCAGGCAGCAATAAACTGCAGATCCAATAATATAAGTATTTGCTAAGGCGAAAATTGCATTCAATTTTCTCAAGATTTGCTAAATATTGCAATTAAATTTATAACAAACTCAAATCAATTAATTTGTACTAATCTCAAATTTAATTTTAATTAAATTAACATTGACTAAATTCAATAAATTTTCATTAAGCGAGAAGATGCACTAGTTTGACTAGACGATAGTTGCAAGTTTTACTATAAACAAATTTGGAACGTTACGTGTGTCCAAGTATTAGGACGGTCGATGAATCAGTTCACTTCCTGTGGCAGTCCTTGGATGGACTGGTGTAGACCCCGTAGCGCAAGTTGCACGCGGGTACTTCGTGTCTTGACTAGTGTGAGCCCCGTAGCGTGTACGCCGCACGCGGGTACTCCTTGTTTTGACTGGCGTGGACCCCGTAGCGTGTACGCTCCACGCAGGCGGTCCGTAAATTCAGGGGCGTGAACCCCGCTTCGACTCGTTGCACTAGCCGGCAACGATTAGATAATCATCGTACGATGGCGATGATTCTAGAGCTGGTTTAACCGTGGCTCTGATGAGGAAGTTGCCACTTGTTGCTTTAAGTACGACAAGATGGCTGCCAATCACTCTTGGCGGATTGAAGCTGGTCAGCAATGCACGCTTCTTAACAGAAATGCCACTTGTTGCTCTTGGCTACAACAAGATGGCTGATCATCGTAAAAGCGATGATTCTAGAACCGCCGATCATCGTACGAACGCGATGATTCTAGAGCTGGCTTTACAGCGCACGCTCTTGGCTACAAAGAGAAGGTTGCCGATCACCGTACGAGCGCGGTGATTCTAGAGCTGGCTTACAGCGCACGCTCTTGGCGACGTCTTGGAGTCGCTAGCGACGCACTCCAAGGCGTTTACAGAAATGGGGAGAATAGCAATTGATGTGCTATTTCCCTTCGGAAGCCTTAGAAGGTGGCTTCCGAGTGCGCGACGGCGTTAAACGAAAGAGAGAGACAGCAACGTACGCGCGAAGTTAGCAAGCGAGCAAGCTAACTTTAATCGGCACTCACGACCACGAACACTTTGATGCATACCTGGAAGAGAAGAAAGAGAAGAGACTAGTCCTACGCCACTCGAGAGTAGACGTAGGGCATAGTAAAAAAGGTTCTCCTCGCTGTGGCCATGGCGATGCTCCCACGATTCGGCTCGAAGGACCAAATGTTTTGTATTGAAAGGATGTTGGATCGTGGACTGGAGAGGTTCAAATGAAATGAGTCTTTCGTGTAGAGAGTGGTGATATGGCTTTATTGAGGGTCCGTGGTGCCTCTGGGTGTACAGTCGTTGCTGTCTCTCTTGGCCGTCGCGCGTGAACTGGCTCCGGCCGGCGCTGCGAAGTGCCGTCGGCGTGCCTTGGTATTTGGGGGAGGGCGGTAAAGAGGCGCGTGGCGGGAGATGACTGGCGCGACTCCCTCGCGCATGTGTAGAAGGCCAGAAGAGAGGGAAACGCTCTCGGCGTCTAGCATTTTATGCTGAATTCCCAACAATACCAATTTAAAATTAAATATCGAAAGTGGTTACGTAGGGCTATTGGCAACGGATACCACTTTGAAAAAAATCCAACGCGCCTACTCATAGTACTTCTAAGGTGGCGTGGAAAACTGTTAAATATATATAACTTATATATTATACATTTCATATCTTTATAAACATTTTCCAATGGGATCTTTCTAACTATACATCTATATCTTTCTACATAAAATTATTCCTAAGTATACAATTTAGTACATATTTTTTATTATCATTACAACATATCGAGGGTTGGCGAGCAGAGCGAGCAGGGGGGGGCGAAGCCCCACTAGTATATATATATGGGTAACTTCACGTCAACTGTGACAGGTCGAAATTTTAAAATGGCTTAAAATGGGGTTTTCTAGTTCTAAATTAGCCCCAAAATACAACCCTAGTGTTTAAGAGCGAAATACTCAATGGTTAAAAAGTTAGAATCAATTGAAAATTTGAAAATTTTTCAAAAAACAGCAGTTTTCATGATTTTTTTACTAAAAATCTTGAAACTTTTTGTATAGCACATTAAATGGGAAAAAGTTTACAAATTTGAAGAAGAATTTCTCAGAATTTTTCCAGATTGATGTCAATTATATTGTTAACTTATACGTAAGAAAATACCATACAAAATATGCTTAAGGCGGTTGTGACATGATTAATATCCCTCGATAGAGGCTAAAAATTTGATACAAAATGTTACTTTTAAAATGAAACCTTGATGAAAGTGGAATACAAACTCAGAAATAAGTAACAGACAATTGAAACTGTATTCATGTATATATATGTATATATAAGTATATATATATATATATACAGTTTCAATTATATATATATATATATATATATATATATAGACATGTTTATCGGGGTTTATGAGGCCCAACCCTGTATACAGGCCTACAGCCGAGAGTTCCCTATGGCAAGTGACTAAAGAAATAATGGACCCTGGGGTTATAGACTCTAGGTCGGGCCGCATAAACCCCTACATTTAGAAATATTATGAGGCCCGGGCTGCATAATCAAAATCGGGCTCGATAAACCCCTATATATAAAAAAATGGACTTTATAAACCCCTTTAGAGATATGTGTATATTTATATATATATATATATATATATATATATATATATATATATATATATATATATATAAAAAGAAAATTACTTTGATTGTCGTCAGCCTCATCACTTCTTTCTGGAGTTTAATCTTCACCTGCCATCTTTAGTTGCCCTTGAGGTTCGCTTCTAAATTTCTAAATTCTGTAAAAGCCAAACATTTATTCTACGTAAATTATAAACAATAATATTGCTTATCGCTAAGCAAGACCTCACAGCAAGTTTATTTAGTTTCAAGCTAGTCTCTATTCCCACGCGCACCGAGCCCGCGCTCGTTCTCCCTCCGAACGTGAAGTCACGCACAGAAATGGCGTCAAAAATGTTGGAGAGCCGGCCATACGCATACAGAAGTCTCGACACGCACTGAGGAAAAACGACTAAACATGTAGGCAAGAATCCTCTGCACGGCAGTATCATCTATACCTCATGTTGTCATTCCAGTGTATATTTGTTTTTCTGTCATAATCCTTTTACTCTAAATTACGTGTTCAAATGTATACTCCTGACAGAGTGAGAGAGAAAACGGAATTTTATCTAGCGTCTATTGTTCAATACTGATACGTGTATGTGTCGCGAGAGTACAAGACCTCACTTGTATCTTTCTATATTTTACTAAATTGTGTAATGTTACACAAAAAGCCGTTCTATTTTCTCAAGAAAACGTATGTAACTTACTTTTCATTTCAGAAAAACCTTTTTTTTCAACTATTTTTCTATATAATATGCAATAAAATTAATTGATTATTATAAGAATCATTTTTTGACTTAAAATAAAAAATTAAAGTTGACGTCTTTCAGGGTTTTTGCAAATATAAGCATTATCGGTAGTAAACAACTCCTTAGGCGCAAAATACTTTCAAACCCTTAAAATAAATATTGTATGTTATATAATGTATAATTTATTTTTATTTAGGCTAATTTGTTTCTATGGGCCCAATTTCCTATTAAAGGGGTGAAATGCACCCCTAAAATTCACCCCCGAAAACGGTTTTCTCTGGATATCCCGAGTTCAGATTAAAATTTGACATGAAACAAAGGGGAAAATATTTCTCTTTGAAATGCGAAATTAGCAATGGTTGTTTCATCCCGTGGGGTAGCAATCGTTATATTTTATTTCGAAAAAACTTTATTTTTTAAAATTATTTTTCTATATAATATTTGTAATAAAATTAAATCATTATTGTTAAAATTATTTTTAAAATTACACTAAAATTTAAGATTAAAGTTGACGTGTTTCAAGAGTTTTTCAAATAAAAGCATTATTGGGGTAAATAAATTGGGGTAAACCCCTTTAGCGTGCAATATTTCGTATCCAATACTTGGTATCGTTTAAATAAATATTTTAAGGTGAATGATGTGTATATTAAGAATAATTAATAATGAATATTATTTATTTTAGATTAATTTATTTATAGGCCCAATTTTCTATTTAGGAAATAAAAATTACTGACAATGAATTTGACAATTTTGTTATTGTAGCGTTCTCAATATAACATGTGACGTGGTACTTTTTTGTGCTCCCCCCCCCCCCCCCCCAAGCACCACGTTTTGACTCGTCCTGAGGGCTATGATATCGTGTTCTGACTCCGTTAACTCTAAACCCACCAAAGATCACGTACTCCACCGGAAGATCGCGTCCCCTAACCTAAGACCCTAAAACACTAGCGCGCCGCTCACGTGGCCAAATTTAATTTAGGGGTACCAGGCTACGGCGAAAACGCGCACACAAAACCCCCCTAAGCACGACTGCTCCCTGACTTGCTCTGGATCTCGGGCGTGGCTTCACGGTGACGACCTTAAAACCCTCGGCGAAACTAGCGATAAATGGAACTTCACAATGCCTAAAGAGAATTAAGTTGAACGAGGAACGCGGGCGATCTTGGCTTTAACGCCCGGATACAAACACAAAAAAAACAACTGCGAGTAAATTTAAAGTTTAATCGTGAGTTTATTGCTGCGAGGTTCCGGCCTCCACTCCACACACGGGCGGTAGATTTTACAATCCGCGGACACAAATCAAAATGGCAGCGCACTGGCCCACACGCGCCTGCACTTCGCACATATGCGAGAGAGGTTTCGCACTCCTGCAGCCCCGCGCTCGGAGCTATCGCTCGCTATAAATTGAGGGTCGGGGAGCAGAAATTAGTAGCCTCCCACGACAGCAACGTAAGTCTTACCATCGCCCAGGGCGGTGTAATGGCACGCTATCTCCTATTGATGCACACGTCACTCCCGGCTCACGTACGGCTGTCTCCTCCGTAATCAACCCCTTTACTACTACCTCTCTCTCACACTCTCTCACCCTCTCTCTACTAGTGCGTACTCCGAAGGAATTACAAAAACTCTGCTCGCACGCCCTCTATTTTTCTCTCCCCTCGCTCTTTTCCTCTCGAAAACTACGAAAACTCACTACTCGAAGACTCTGCTCACTTTTAAGACCTACTAGTACGACTGCTAGAGACTGAATGGCCGCGGAGAAAAGACGCTCACACGATTTTCGCCTTCTTCCCCGGCCACGAATTGTTCTTCTCTCTCACTCCTAGGGCGATAGATGGGGTGGTAGTGGTCGTGCCTGCCTCACGTGGTGCGCTAGGACTATCGCCGCGCCGGCTTCATAGTCAGGGCGCCAATTAGAAGAGCCGGACAATACCCGAGCCTAACGAATTGGCTTGTACCTCGGCGGTAGGTGAGTGTCATCACAACTACAAGCTAATCTCTGCTGCCACCTGTTGCACGCGCGATTCGAACATGCGTGTTAGATTTAAGTGCCGGCGCAGTGTCGGTGCGCCTTTATTCACCTGTGCGCCTCCGTGATTCCATTCAGTCAATCTTCCTCCCCCCTGTTGGATTGCCGCTTTCGCCTCTCTCTCGCTCTATCTCACTCTTGTAGTTATTAATGTCTCGCGGTGCGCCCCCCCCCTCACACGGCCATGAGCAGCGCACAGGCTGCTGCTAGCCTCCTTTCTCTCTCTCCCTCTCATACAAGCGCAAGCTATAAATGATACACATACACAGGCGGTTGCGGTGCAGCGCGCAGGCTGCTGCTGGCCGTGTCTTTCTCCCTCTCTCCCTCACACACGCGTGAACGCCGCTGCGATATCTCTCTCCCTCATACTCACGAGCCGTCAGCAGCACGCAGGCTGCTGCGGCCGTCTCTCTATCCCTTTCACTCCCGCAAGCACCGCTATGCTCTCTCCCTCACTCACATACGTATGGGTGTACGCAGCCTGCTGGCTGCCACTGGCCCTGTCTCTCTGTCTCTCTCTCGCATACACCTGAACGCCGCTGCGCTCTCTCTCTCTCTCTCTCTCTCTTGCTCTTAAGGAGCAAGTGACAAAGCAAACTATCTTATTTGATTCTGTTAAAGCTAAATGTGATTTGCTTCTGGAGAATAATTCTATATTAAACTCTAAACTTGATGAAGCACTTAACAGCTCTGAATGCGTCCAGTGTGCTCATAGGGGTACTGCGGAATTAGATTTAGATTTAGAATTAGGATTATCAAAAACCAACCGCAAGGTATGTGCCTCTGATGGTTCCACCCACTCTGCTAGCAACAATCCGCTGCAATTGTACCCCTCCTCGCGGCCTGGCCCCGGGGCTTCATCTACGGGTTCTGGGAATGAGGGTTCTGAGTGCTGTGAAGTGATTCTGGATGGAGTTTTAAAAAAAGAGTATGTTCATAACACTGAACTAACCAGTGAGGTTGCTTTCATGGTACTCAGAACAATCCTCCCTTCTCTAAAAAGAGACAACATCATAAGAGCACGCGTGGTGCAGGCCCGGGACCGGTCCCCGAGAAGGGCGGGTGAGGCAGAGGGCTTGGTATCGAGATCCGGCGCATTACCTTCTTGTATACTAGTTAGACTCGGCAGTTTGAGCCTGGTCAGAGATGTAATGAGAGCCAAGCGCTCGCTAGATAATAATTATTTCACCACGAATGATATAGACATCGAATCGTATAGCCTCGTTTCGGCTGCTGTGTGCCAAACCACAAAATTTGTATCAATGAGGTGTTGCCCCATGACAAATTTCAGGCATTTAAAAGCCTAAGGTCCATTGCTCAGGGGCAGGGCTTTAAACATACTTGGCACTCGGGTGGCAAATACTTGGCAAGGCGAAAGGGTTGTGAGCGAGCGCATGTCTTTACCACTGTTACCGATCTGCAAGTCATTCTAACGGCGAGCCAGTCTATTTCCAAACAACATCTGTCCAATAGTAAGATATCAAACTCTGTAAATGTAACTAGAAACACTAATATGACTAAGGTGAGGCAGGAAGTAGAACAGGTTGGCGGGTCGAAGCAGGCATCATGACTGGGATCAACTGCTGGAAGTATGCCGGGAAGTGGGGGTAACCTCAAGGCGGGCTTTCTCAACATCAACTCGATCAGGCCGCATCTTGATAATCTACGTTTGTATCTTGCTGAAAATCCCTCTTACCACCTTTTTGGCATAGCAGAATCATGGTTGGGCCCGGACGTCGATGACAGCGTCATTCAGATTGGTGGTTACTCAGTACTGCGGCAGGATCGTATTACGAATGGGGGCGGAGTTGCTCTGTATGTACGAAGTGATTTCAGAATCACAAAATTAGCATCGTCCAATACTCAGGGTTAGGCAGACCTTCCATACCTGAGTATTAATTTTGTAGTGTACAACAGGACTCCGATGCAACCATTCTAGTCGGTGTCATTTAGAGATCCCTCCACATTGTCATGCAAAAGGACACCGACCTTTTTGACGTCTTTAGAGATCTTTGTGGACAGTACAGCCACATATTCATTTTGGAGTATCTGAATGCTGATTTGTCGTTAGCGTCCGATGCTGATGCATATACCGTCAAAAATCTAGCTAAAGAGCTGTCTCTTCAAATTGTTCAGCATGACCCAACACATCACAAATCTCCAACATCTCATACCTGGATTGACTTGATTCTGACAGACGAAAACGACGAAGTGCTTAACTATAAGATTGAATGCTTGCCCAGTTTCGGTAAGCACGCTATTATTGATGATACTATCAATTATTTCGTGCCAGCGCCTGTAAGAGACTCCTTCTCCTACAGAGACTACAAAAATGTATGTCCGAATACACTCAATGAACTGCAGGCAAGCTGTGAGTGAGCGAGCATGAGTTCGGTTGAATCCGATCTGGAGGGAGCTTTACATTCTTTAGATTCTAATTTGAATCTTGCCATTAATAACTTAGATCCCTTAAAAACTGTGAACCCTAAAAAAGAAAATGCTCCTTGGATTGGTTCTGAGCTGAGGCAGCTGATCAACAAACGCAATGCAGCCCATAGACGTCACAAACGTACCGGGCGCGTAGCTGCGTTGAATGAGTTTCTCAGGCTCAGCAATGAAGTCGACTTACGCAACTCGCAAGAGCGTAACTCGTTCCTTCATAAACATCTCACAGACGCTCTTGATGATAACAAGGACATATAGAAGGAAATGCGTAATCTCGACCTTCTACCAAAGCGTAGAGAGGATGATCTTCATAGCTTTACGCCGGAGGAGCTGAACGCTCACTTTGCTGGGATCTCCGTGTCCCCTCTTGAAAACATTGACGAAGCAATGGACGTAATTTGGCCAGCGACTGAGGAGGGTTTTTGTTTTAAACCAGTTGTTTTGAGTGAGGTAGTCCTTGCCATATCACACCTCTCCTCGCAGGCAAAAGGGGTGGATGGAGTTCCCCAGAGTGTGATCGTGAAAGCTTTACCTATAATCGGCGAATTTTTAGTCAGGATTTTCAATACCTCTTTTGCGCAGGGAGTTTTTCCGGGCTCTTGGAAGCAAGCACAGGTAATTGCTCTTAAAAAGAAGCAAGCGCCATCTACCGTCTCGGACTTTCGTCCTATATCATTACTTTGCATCCTCTCCAAGGTGCTTGAGAAAATTGCACATAAGAAAATCACGGAGTATCTCAACAATTATAATTTACTAGATCCCCTCCAGGCCGGATTTCGGTAGCACCACCGTACTCAGACGGCATTTCTCAAGCTGACTGATGATATTCGCTTAGGCATTGACAACAGAGAACTAACGCTACTGTTACTTTTTGACTTTAGCAAAGCCTTTGATACCATCTCAAAGACAAAACTATTACGTAAACTCTGTCGGCCAGGGTTCTCTAGATCAGCTCTCCTGTGGATCAAATCGTACTTACAAGGACGCACCCAAATGATCATTTCTAACAAAAGTGGCAATTCTGATTGGCTAGATACAAACATGGGAGTTTCACAGGGTTCTGTTCTGGGCCCTCTGCTTTTTTGTCTTTACGTTAATGACTTACGAGACGTACTTGACGATGACACTATTAAACATATTTTCTATGCGGACGACTTGCAAATTTACCTACACACTACCAAGGACGAAATCTTGGAAGGCATTGCTCGACTATCCAATGCGGCGCAAATGGTGGCTGGATGGGCGGAGAACTCTGGTCTGAAACTCAATACTGGCAAAACAGAAGCGATCGTATTTGGCTCCAGATTTGGAGCTAATCATACGAATTCGTTGGATTTGCCAGGCATTGGTTTGCGATCCAGGGAACTCATCCCACTTAGTAGCGAAGTTGTGAGTCTCACATTGAACAAATTGCAAAGAAGGTTAATAAAGCCCTTTATAGTTTGAGGTTTATTAGGGCATGTACGACTGAGACCCTCCGGAAAAGATTAGTTGAGTGCATTGTTCAACCGCACCTTGATTACTGTACAGTAGTCTATTTAGATGCATCAGATGAGCAGTACGAGAAAGTGCAACGATTAAGCAATTCTTGTGTGAGATATGTCACCGAAGCTAAGAGGGATGAGCACATCACCCCCTATAGCCTGGGCTGGCTTCGTATGGACTCACGTAGGCTCTACTTTGCAACACTACTATTATACAAACTATTAAGGATACGTGAGCAATCATATTTAGCTGCTTTTTTCACGGGGCATAAGCCTAGGCCGACCAGCAGGGGAGTGCAGCCGGAACTTTAGTTTCCGGCCTTAAACTACAAAACGGCTAATAAGGCATTTTTGGCCCAAGGTGTCCGCCTCTGGAACTCCACCCCTCCCTCCATACGTTACCTACCCCCATTTTCATCGTTTAGGAGGACGGTGCATCAACATTTTATTGATCTCGATCCTTAGCCCCTCTTGGTGGGAAAGGAGCTTTCTAGAAATTATTAGAAATAAGAAACCGTTTTATGTTAACCTAATTTATGACTCTGCCAAGGCGCATTATACTGTGATACAAATCTAGGATATATAATAAACTGTGATACTATAACATTGACAAAACTATTAGTTAAACTATAAAAGAAGTTTATTTATGTATTTGCGACTTGTTATATTTTATATTTTTATATATCTCTTTCTTGATTTTATTGTGTATTTTAAAAATTGTTTTTAAATTGACTCTGTATTATATGATTTAGTATTGTATACATATTTCATTTTTTATTTATATGTATCAAGTTTTATTTATATGTATCTATCTATCTATCTATCTATCTATATATCTACCTATCTATCTATCTATCTATCTATCTATCTATCTGTATATCTACCTATCTATCTATCTATCTATGTATCTATCTATCTATCTATCTATCTATGTATCTATCTATCTATCTATCTATCTATCTATCTATTTATCTCTCAGTCACATACGCACGACTGTCCGCAGCACGCAGGCTAATTCTGACCGCGTCTCTCTCTCTCTCTCTCCCACTCATACGAGCGCCGCTTCGCTCCCTCTCCCTCACGCACACACGTAAGGCTGTAGGCACTACGCAGGCTGCCGCGGCCGTCTCTCTCTCTCTCTCTCTCTCTCTCTCTCTCTCTCTCTCTCTCTCTCCTTCGCACATGAACGCCGCAGCGCTCTCTCCCCCTTAGTCACTCTTCGCCCGTGTAAGCATGGCGGCTAGCCTCGTGGCCGTCGAACAGCCTCTCGCTATGTGTTGCTGTACGCGTGGCGTATGTTGCCGCCGCGGTGTGTGATGTTGTGGTGTGCGTGTGTGGTGAGTTGGCGGTCATCGCCGCTTTCGTCATCTTCGGCAGCTGGCGTCCCCCTCGACGCTTGAGGCTGCGTGCGCCATGGCGGCCGAGCGCACATGGGCGCGCAGTTATAATACACCGTGTGCGTCGTCTGTGAGCCGCGCGGGCAGGTGGTTCGGCATTATTCGTGGACTGCTACTCTCTCTCTTCTCTTTCCTCTCGGCCTTTGCTCTCCGCCGTCGGCTCGGACTTCAAGGCGGTATGTGTGTGCGTGCGTGTTCGTCGTCTGCTGGCTCCCCCGTGTACCTCGACAGACGGAAAACCACCTGATTAGCTATGTCTACGTGTGCGTGCACATAGCTCGGTGTTTGGGCAGACGCTCCCCTCCTGCCAGTAGCTCTCCGCAAGAAAATGTTTCATGAGATGCTAAAAGCGCATCACAAACAACATTAAATAAATAGGGAAATAAATAATTACATGCGTATATTTTCAGTTTAACTGCACAAATATTTGTATACAGTATCGCTGGATTTTAAAAACTGAGCCTAGATTAAAATTATTTTTATGTTATATTAATCGTTTTAGAAATCTCTGCTAGATAATTATAATTCCCTTATAATTTTAGGATATTCATATTTGCGTATTTAGGCATGTGATATGATATTTCATTTCTGCTTCTTCATTAATACTTATTCTTAAGTAAATATTTTACTCATGTCTATTTATACATTTATGAATAAGCGATTATTTGTAAGCCCATCTTGGAATCATGGATAAAAATAGCGAATTTCGCGGAGAAAAACGTCCACGCAAAAATAACGACAGTGAGTCTGGAGTCTGCGACAGCATAAAAATAGATCTGCTATTTAGTATATTTTTGTCATTCTCTGCGAGGTACATGTTATCGAGAGCCCACGATTTGTTAAGAAAATTGGTTTATCCGATAATAAAATTTATTATTTTATAAAAATTTAATAATTGAAAAAATGTAGGTGAATCCTATCAACGTCACAAATATATATTGGCAACATTCTCGGGGTTTCAGATAGCAGAAAGCCCTATTAATAAGGTTGAAATGGATCTAGCTGAAAAATTTTAAGAAATTTTATACGATAGATGATGTTAATGCGATTGAAGCAATAGAAGAAGAAACATTAGATTTTCAAGAGTAATTTAAAAATTATGAAGTACAAGCAATTGAAGATGGCACAGTTTTCAAAGAAGAAAAAGATTATGATGTTTGTTCATACGATGATGAAGAGTTGAGCATCGATTACGAAAAGAAGCAGTTGAATATTGGAGATCAAATAAAACTAATAAAAATCGTAGTATAGAAAGTGTTAAACATCCATTTAAATTAGTTAATTCAGAATGACAACTGCGTCGATGGGCGAGTCAAACCAACAAAGGTGGAACTTACAAAGAAAAATTATATCAGATTTCTGAATTTGTTTTAAACAATCTCAAAGAATCTATCGAAGCTGGTCATATGATTCACGATATTGATATACGTTGGTGGGCTTTAGAAGCTAAAAAAAATTTGTCAATTAATGATGTTAGATTTAAAGCGTCTAACAACTGGCTGCAAAAATTAAAGAAATCTTACAGAATTGTTAGTAGAAAAATTTAACAAATTTATAACAAAAAAAGCTGTTGAAGACAAGGAACTATAAATCAAGATGCTAGTAAATTTTTGGCAGACATCAAACCACTGGTTCCAAAATTTGGAACTGAAAATACGTACAACGCTGATCAAAGTGGATTTCAATTAGAATTACATTCTGGACGTACATTAGCAGAAGAAGGAACAAAGACTGTCGAATATGTTGTGCAATCTGTTTCATCGACGAAACATAGTTATACAAGATTACCTACAATTAATGATGCTGAAAAATTGCTCTCTCCATTATTTATAGTCTTAAAAGAGACTAAAGATGAATTCGGACCAACAATTCAACGTATATTTGATGGCTTCTAAATCTGGCAAAATGACATCAGGTGAATGAAGTTAAATAAAGTGTACTTTTATTCATAAAATTAAAGTTTCTGTCTATTTTAAACAGTTTATTTGTAAACTTGTATTTCAAGACTCATATTAAAAAAGATTTACAATTATTAGTAAATTATTTTTCAAATAAGGTATTTTAACGTAAACTCCGGAAGTTATAAAAAAGTTTTTGTAAATTATTAACAAATTTTATTATTATTTATCTGTGTAATTTGATTTTATTTAATAAATCGTTATTAAACTTAGTGATGAAAATAAATAGCAATAATTTACTGTAATGATCTGCGAAATTGTTTCGCTTATAATTTATTTTCAGACCATTTTCGAAAATGGTTAAGGGATGTGTTTTTTCCAACTGTTGGAAAAGACAGTTTGTAATTGTTAGATTCTTGGAGCGGACATTGCACAGAAGCAGTAGAAAGCGAAAAACCTGATGATAAAAACATTAAACTTTTTAAAATTCTTAAAGGTTCAACTGGAAAAATACAACCACTGGATGTGTTGGCTTTTGTATATGGAAAAATTTTGTAAGACACTTTTCCGATAGTGTAATTTTGTTGGACAAAGATATAAGTTTGCATCTACGAAATAATGTAATTAAATTACAATCTCTGGTGCACAATCAGTCATCTTCTCCTCGATACGTAAATCTGTTTAAATATTCTTGGTATAAAAGCGGCTATATCGATAATAAACCAAATGAATTTGTAAATTTGGTGGACTTTAGCTTTGCTGGATCCCAAACTCATTATGAGGTAGCAGGATGTAAAAATACTGCTATTATAAAGTTTTCGTTTTGTCAAAAATCACTCAGCCTAAAACATTTTTTTGAAGATCTTCATTATTGTTCAACCTATGATACTTAAACAAAATTAATTGTGATAAGGAACTGTAAGCTCGTTTGTATATTTCGTCGAATCTTTTTTTACAATTTGTGAAAATATACTTATATTTTATTTTTAATAAAAAGTAAATATAATAATAATAACAATTAGATTTTATTCATTATATCAGGCAATCATTTAACTCACCCATTTCTTTCCTAGTTACATCCTTTTTATTTACCTATAAGTACGTGCAAAATACTCGAATTTGAATTGCACAATAAGTATAAGAGTTTATAAATGACTTCATTAATTACGTTATTTTGATAAAAGAAACTGACACGAACATAAACTAAATATATATTATACACCTCAAAATATTTATTTTTTGCATAGTATGCGTAAAGTACGTCGATTCGCATCGTTTTTAGTGCGTAAAGTTGAATTTCACAAATAGTTTGTGTGGCTTTTTACTATGCGTAAAATTCAACTTTATACACTCAAACAATGCGACGTCGTGCTTTACTCATACTATAAAAAAAAATATTTTTCGCCACGCGGGCGCAATCTTTATGACCTCATGATCGCCCAACACTGGGTGCGTAAATTTCAACTTTACGCCCTAGTGACGAAAACTACTATTTAATGGCACTAATTGTAAGTATTCCGCGTCCAAGGGGCTGCTAACCCCCGATAATGCTGTTATTAGAAAAAATCCTGAAACAAGTCAGCTTTGATTTTTAATTTTAACCATAATTATTTAATTTTATTACAAATATTATATACAATAGTAATTTAAAAAAATAATGTTTTTCCGAAATAAAATATAAAGGTTGCTACCCACAGGATGAAACAATCATTGCTATTCGGATTTCAAAGAGAAATATTTTCCATTTTGTTACATTTCAAATTTTAATCTGAACTCGAGATATCAAGAGAAAACCGTTTTTGGGGGTGAATTTTAGGGGTGCATTTCACACCTTTCATAGGAAATTGGGCCCATAGAAAAAAATTAGCCCAAATAAAAATAAATTATGTATTATATAAAATAAAATATTTATTTTAACGGTTTGAAAGTATTTTGCACCTAAGGGGTTGTTTACCCCCGATAACGCTTTTATTTGCAAAAACCCTGAAACACGTCAACTTTAATTTTTTATTTTAAGTCCAAAAATGATTTTTAAAATAATCAATTTTATTGCATATATACAAAAATAGTTGAAAAAATAAGTTTTTTCTGAAATAAAAACTTAGGGTTGCCACTCCCGGGGACGAAACTATACATATAACAAACACCAAAACTGCTTCTTTAAAATTTCTGGGCTCATCGTCAAAAGTAGTGGAAGCTGCGTAGCGATTTAGTGCGCATAATGTATTTTGGGGACATAAGTTAAGCGGTACTTCCTCATTGCGAGCAGCGGGAGGTTGATTTATATCCTGTAACTGTGTTTCCACGTTATTTTCGGCTTCGAGTTCACGATCTTCCTCGTCATTAGTGGATTCAACCTCTTGTGCATCGAAACTAGGCACGCCGACTCCGTAATTGTATACCCCAAAATGATCTGCGGCATCTTCAGCGACATCGGGATTATCATGTTCTTCTATGTGTTCTTCTGGAGAACTCTCGCTGGCACGAAGCCAAACGTCATGTCGGTTGCATTCTGCGATAGCTTTTCATTAAAAGTTACATTTTGCGATACGGTAATAGAACGGGTATATCGGGATAAAAAATTCTCGAGTTTACCGAATCATTCTGATAGCCTACAAAAATTTGTTTTTTGGGTTTCGGATTCCATTTATGTCGAAAAATATCGGGGAAAAATAGATAAGCGTCACATCTAAATTACCGTAAGTGTGAAACATCGGTCTTTTTATTCTTCCACAGCTCAAAAGGAGTAGCTGTATCTGAGTGCGACGCTAACGTCCTATTCAAGGTGTACACAGCTGTGTTTACCGCTTCGGCCTAAAGACTTTTCGGTAAGTCACGTGCCAGAAGCATAGTGCGTGCGCTCTCCACCATCCTGCGCATCTCGCGTTCTGTTGTCCCTTTCTGTTCGGGAATATACGGTACCCCCGAACAGAACGGTGTTAAGAATTTGATGCCTCCCTTTTTTAGAGACATCCTGAAGTTATTGTTCGTGTATTCTGTACCATTGTCGGTTCTTAAAATTTTAATTTTTTGTCGAAATTGGTTTTCTGTAGTAGTCAAAAAATTTCTTAAGGCATCAAATGTATCGCTTTTGTTTTTAAAAAAATATACGCATCGGAACTTGGACGATTCGTCATTACAAAGCAAAAATATTTCACACCTCCTACAGACTAACTTTCTATTGGGCCACAGAGATCCAAATGAATGACTTCACCGGTAATAAAATTCGTTTTTGATTCTACCTTCTTAAAAGGTAATTTGGATTGTTTGCATAATGGACAATTTTCGCAAAAGAAATCCGCGTTATTTGTCAGAGTAAGACCAGTGACGGAATCTTTTTTCGACATTTTTTGGATTGATTTAGTCTTTGCATGACCGAGGCGTTTGTGCCATAATTTCAGAGTTGCCTTAATCGCGTAGTTCACCTCAACGTTAACGACGGATTTTATCAATATTCGACTTAAATTATTTGATTTTTTTATTCCTCGCGCCATAATACTTCCGTCATTTAAACTAATAGTTGCCCCGTCGTGCTTAAAACTAACTATGTATCCACTCGATGTGCATACGTCTGTAGATAACAAATTCTTTTTAAGACTCAGTGCATATAAAACATTATTTACGACGTCATCGAGCCACACATTATTAACTAGTCTTTTAATTGGAATTTTACCGCGACTTGACATCCGCTCGAGTCTCATCGCCAAGGTAAACAAACTCGCCATGGCACGGTGTGAGTTTCTCGAACCACTCGCGGCGACAACAAATATGCCTGGATGCGCCACTATCCAGAATCCAAAATATTTTCTCGTCTGATTCTCGGAGCCAAGCCCAATCGGAATTAGAAATTGTAAAGTTTGAGTTACCATTCTTAGATACTTCGCGAACTACAAATGCGCTAAAATTCGCGGAATTCGCGTCTTCCTTATTTTTGTCGTCTTTTGAATCTTTATTTGCATTCCTCGGACACTTTTTGGCGTAACAGTATTTCGCAATATAACCGGTTTTCTTACAGAAATGACATACTATTTTCTTTTTGTGTTGGTCGCTGTTACCGTTCTTATTGGAGCGATGATCGCCTCTGCTGGATTCTTGACGAAAGTTGCTAGTCGTAGCCAAGGCGTTGCTCATCTCATCCATCGCTGTCATTCGGGCTTCTTCTCGAAGTATTCTGACTTGTAACTTGTCTAGGGTTTGATTCTCCGTTGTCACGCTGTCTCATGCTGAGATGAAACGGCCAAATTTCGATGGCAACGTGCTGAGTATTTTGGCCATTAGCAGAACCTCAGATACAGGTGTGTTGATGTCTTTTAGTTGGTTAGTGATATTCTCGATTTTTGCCATATGCTGTACAGCCGAATCTCCAGACGCCATTCGATACTCATAAAATTTCGTCGTAAGTGCGAGCGTATTCGCCACACTTTTCTGCTCGTGAATAGTAGAGAGCATCGTCCACATAGCATGAGCCGTCTTGTATATGACCAGGTAGTCCAACTGTGTATAATGCATAGAGGAAGATAGAATGAATATGGCTTTGGCATCCTTTTTCATCCACGCTTTCCTCTTGGCGACCCGTGCATCCTCGCCAGTCGTGCCTAGTGGCTCGGGTTTGAGCTCCGTTCCGTCGACTACACTCAATAAATCATAAGCGAAAAAGATGGCTCTCATCTGGAACTTCCAAAGCTAGAAATTCTGTCCGTTATACTTAGTAACGTTTCTGATATCTGTAATCTCGGAGATATTTGCACTTCAAAAAAAGGACACTTATCGAACAAACAATAGACGTTCGCGCGCAAAGAGATTTCTTGCAAAAGTGTCGTCACCATTAACCTCACTAGGACCACGGCGTCCTGCGCCCATAACCTGTTGAGGAACCCGAGGTTAAATAAAAAGACGACACAGGTAGATGACAAAAATAGTTTATTCAATTTAGAGAAAAGAAGGAAAAGCCCTGCAATCGCAACTGCACGTGTTAACGGGTCGGATGTCTAGAGCGTTCTATCCAGAGCGGGCAATTGTCCCAATCAGCAGCGCTCGCGTAGGTACAGTAGATCACTGAGTTAGCAACACGCATAGAGCACGGGAAAAAATGCGTCAAGTTAAAGTTTTTCAACAGTATCACGACAAAAAAAATTAAGCAAAAAAATGCCTCTTTCGAGAAAAGTGCATTTTTCTAAAAAATGCATTTTTTAGTCAAAAGTGCATAACTCGATCATTTTTTTTTTTTTTTTTAAATAACATAAAAGACATGAAAGAGGGCTCGAAATTGAGTGAAATTATGTATTATATGTTTAAAAGCTTAATAAACTGGTGAAACAGTAGCAGTTTGACATTCATTGAAAATTTTTTTTCTGTGTAAGGATTTTATCGGAATTTTTCGGTATCGCCGAACGCATGAACTTTTGATGAAACAAAAAAGTAAAAAAATACGTATCAAATAATTTTTGGAGAAGAACATAAGTATTTTAATTTCAAAATGATCGATGACAGAGGCATACCACCAGATTTGAGATGGATTCGGCCATATGTCTAACACGCACATGTCAAACATGCATCGGTACACTCGCAGACAAACACATGTAGCACTCGCAAACACACGTGTAAATAAACACAGTCACTCCTTGCCGGTGCTTAGCACCATACCGCATAAGTAGTAACGGCTGAGCCAGCTAGCAATCGCAGCTCGCTCTGCACCGCTCTTGTCTGTAACCCCGCACCTTGATATTAAAACGCTCTGTAATAGCGCATCTCTGCTTTTTGCTTCATCCGCACCTCCAAATTCTCCACAATTATTTAATCCGTAACATTTTGGTCTTTCGAGCCGGATCGCGCCTACCGGAGACGCTGAAAGTACATAAAGGATTTGGTGGTTGTTGTACTGTGCTGTGTGCTCGTGCATCCCATCGCGTTGCGAGTTCTACACGCTGAATACTTTGTGCAGTGATAGAGTACGGCTATTGAAAGGGTGAGACAGTGGACTTACACTCGACAGAAGATTTACGCTCTCTGTCGAGATTTCAGCTCTCGAAGATTTACGCCTTCCGAAATAAAAGTGACGCCATTGTGCACACCACTTCGGTCAGTGCCGGTTATCAATTACAGGCTTGGATCACACGCTCACCAGTGTATCAGCTACGGCGGGCAGCGTCTACGTTGAGACCCACTGATCTTCTTCCGACACGCTTGCTGCTCACGCCATTTTCGACGCGCTATTTTTTTCTTCATCAGGGCGACTTCATTGGCGATGTTACAACTCATCATGGATCAAACACAAACGGGCATCGGTAATGAAAAAGGAAAATCATCTAAAAATCCTAGCCTCGTCGAAAGAAAAGAAAAACTCTACATGAACTTTATTTCACGGATGACTCGTATGCAGTGATCGAAGATTGCTACGCAAGGTCAGCAGCGCAACTGGGTGTGCTGTTATCGACTTTTTCTGCCCCAACCGCATCTTCGATGGCAGCCGCACAAAGGCCTGCTACTCGGAGTGCTCCTTCAGTGGAGTTCCCACTTTTTTAAGCAAGTTTACGGATTGGTTTGAATTTAAGGACCTATTCGAAGCAACTATCTGATATGATGAAAATAATTCAAGTTGTCGATGTAAACTTCGAAAGTGCCTCGGAAAAGCTTAATGAGTACAACGCCAATGAACGGCGACTCATCAACGTATATACCATGACATAGTTAGATTTACCGACTATATCATCAGAGTCACCGGCGGAAATGAAGTAACTGCTAAACAACATCATGGACGCTGTGGCTGCTTTAAACCAACTGAAGATGCCTTCGAAATAATGGTGGGATCTTTTGATTGTTCCTATTCTGGTAATAAAGTTCGATAGTAAAACTCGCCGTGAGTGAGAATCCGCTAGCTGTAAATGTATAACGTACGTGACCTTTGATGAAGTCAAAATCTTTATTGAACAACGAGTAAACATTCTCGAACGTCTAGGAGAATCTTATACAAGAAACAAGATTCTCGGTCCAACCGCACACACACACACACACACACACACATACTTCGTATCAATGCGCAGTGATGCGGATCACTCTCTGTACTTCTGCGACGAATTGAAGTGAAAAACTGAAGCAGACCGCGAACAGTTCATAGAGTACAAGCAATTGTGCTTTAATTGCTTCGGATCGCACAAGGGTGCAAGCTGTCGTTATATTCACACATGCCATACTTGTAAGGGTAAACACCATACGATGCTTCGTGAAGCATTCGTATCTACCACAAGTCTTCTCATCATGGCGTCTGTAGCTGCCAGCGCGCCCACCTATACAATCAACGGTTACGCATACACTTATTGGCACAGAGCAGCCACCTCAGGCCTACTCTGCTTGCTACAGCTCTAGTAAAGGTGCAAAGTACTGACAGCCGATTGCACATCATACGTGTAATGATTGATCAAGCCTCCCAGAGTTCTTTTGTCTCCAAAGTGCTTCTAAGAAATTGAATTTACCTAGACATGATGAAAAAATCGAAGTAAGTAGAATTGGCGGGTATACCCGCGTACCCGCAAAAGGTTATGCCGAATTAGAGTTGTTTAATTCAAACGATGAGAAAATAAAATTGAGCATTATCATATTAATCCTGCCTTCTATCACGGTATACGAGACAACGCTTCACCAACCATCAACTACTTGGAAGCACTTAGAAGGTCTTACCGTCGCTGACAATTTTTATGAATATCCAACTGAAATAGACGTGCTAATAGGCATGGATTATTATGCGGATATTTTGTTACCTGGGTTAGTCAAAAGACCCCCTGGCTTAACCATAGCTTTTCAGACTTTCTTTGTATGCGTCATCTGTCGCGCATTCGACGCCGCTTCACATATTCAAAGCTCAAGACAGGCTAAATGCAGTTTATCTACAAGATCGTCAATCAACTGGTTACCATCGCATGTGGTAAATTTTTACCCTCTCCTCTTATCCGCTGCGACGGCTAAAGATAGGAGGAATGTTCAAGATTAAAGTATTTATTAAATGAACTCTGAATAATAAACTCTGAATATCACTGTAGTTTAAATCATATATGTCTAACACGCACATGTTAAACATGCATGTGTACACTCGCATACACACACATGTAACACTCGCAAAAACACCTGTAAATAAATACACCAGCTCCTTGCCGGCGCTCTAGCACCATACCGCATAAGTAGTAACGGCTGAGCCAGCTAGCAATCGAAGCTCGCTCTGCACCGCTCTCGTCTGTAACCCCGCACCTTGATGTTAAAACGCTCTGTAACAGCGCATCTCTGCTTTTTGCTTTCATCCGTACCTCCCAATCCTCCGCAATTATTAAATCCGCAACAAAATGAATATAAAAAATGTAAACAGTGCTGCCAACTTTAGTTGAAGTTACAAACATCAGCGCGTGAAAGAATCACTTCTTTAACTGTCCTTCGGTATAAAGTATTTTTCAACCGGCTTCTGACATAACGACTTTTTATGCGAAAGCGACGATATGTATTATTTTTCCCCACAAATTTGTTGTGTTATTCTTATCAGGATGTTGTTACATATGCTCCTGATATGTAATATCTTCAGCTCTTATCAACATTATAAAATTATACAAAGAAGAGCTGGTTTCTGAGGAGAAGAGCAACAATCCTTCGGGTTTGAAAGATCTTTTCAATTCATTTCTTCTTTTCTATAGTATTTGAACGTTTAAATTACTAACAATTTTTTTAACTACTTTTTGATAAAACATTTTTGGAATTTATCACCAGATCTAGATATGTATAGAAACCTCTAATACGTGGCTGTATTTTGATGAAAACTCTCTGACTTCTGGATTACTATTGTCTTGGACAATGGTAGAATTTTTGTTTCTCCCGTGTAGTAATAAGTAGATTTTTTTGTGTGGGCATGCACAAATAGTGCAGTTATATCAACTCCTTATGTACTTATATTAACCTGAAAACACAATTTACATTAAATGATATACGTATACATACACATATGTATTTATAAATAGTAGAAAACTTATGAATACTTACCATATTATTTATATTTCCAGGATAATTTTACATCAGCATCTTCCTTATCTGCGAATTATTATTCTCCTAAAATATTAAGTTTATCGTGGAGAAATATATCGTTGAAAATAAAGAAGATAAAGAATAGTAATTATTTTCGAGAATTTTTTAGAGGAGCAGACAAAGAAAATATTCAGCTTTTAGATGAAGGTATACTTAATGTGATGAATATTACAAAATTTTAGGACAAAAAATTGTAACTTGTTAATTTTGTTTATTTACATATTTATCAGTCTATGGAGTAGTAAAGTCGGGAACTTTAACATCTATAATGGGACCAAGGTAGATTTAAAATACATATATAAATTTTATCTAATATAATTAAATACATATACTATTGTATGTTTAGTGGTGCTGGTAAAACAAGTCTTTTAGCAACTATAAGTTTACGGATTAAAGGTAAGCTAATTAGATTCAAATCTCTGTTAATATGAAGAGTAATACCCTGTTTCTTTGTTACGTAAAAGTCACGAATTACTTAACCGATCTTGCTCAAATTTTAACCCTTTGCAGCGCAGCGGGTCTCCAGTAACCCACCTACATCTCAACGGCTTTTTGTTATTTGTATACGATACATATACAATTTATATACCATTCTTCATTCCTTATTCTCACAAGATGGCATGGTCCTTTCTTCCTCATTGAGGTAATCTAAGCGTAAACTGTTGATGATACGCGTAAGTCTGTCATCAATATTTGGTTGTTCTGAGCCGCTATTTTCTGAATTGAAGAAGTCCTCTGAATCATCTATTATGTCAAAGGCTTGAAGTTCTTGAGGCGGTATCTCGATGTCGATGTCTTTTTCGTTGGAGTTGATAGCGTAAATACGACCAGTATTGTTGAAATTTCTAATTAAAGCGTCTCGATGAAAACATTGGGATGGCTTTTCAACCGGGGTGTACGTATCCTGTTGTAAGTTCGGTAGGTTGTAATTTTATAATGATGGGCATTTTGTTTTCCACCAATAATGCATGTTTTGCAGGTGGGCCAGCTTTATAATTAATAAAACGTTTTGTTTTATTAATTATATTAACCAGAGTATTATGATGGAATGAAACATCCACGTTCTTTGTTTTAAGGAAATCAACGCTCAGGATTCCTGTGACACCTAACGGCAAGTTATGTTTAATTACTTGAAATTTTATTAGCTTATCAAAGAACGTAATTTCCATTGATCCTAGTGTATAGAAACTATCATCTGTGATCCCTGTTATTACCATTAATTTGTGAGTAGCACTCATGGTTTTGGAATGCAATACTTGGAGGTGAATTTGGTTTATTTCGGCTACAGTATCAATGAGAAACACAGTTGTTTATTTTAATGCTGAAGGGTTTAACTTAATTGTTCGCACAGTTCACACTGTTAGTGGATACTCGTGGTTCTGCTGGTTCATCGGCGCATCCCTCTGATGAGCTGCAGATGAGTTTAACTTTTGCTTTGGGGTGTGAGTCTGGGCCTGAGCATATAGTGTAGGCAAGCGCGCCGACAAATATCCATTAAATGGCGAAGCATAATAAGGGTAGGATGCCATGTACACAGGATTATGTAGTACTGGCCATTCTTCTTGATATAGATTCGTCTGAGGTCTCATCTGTTGAAAGTGTTCTTGTCCCCTGGATGAATAGTTTGGCGATGCTCTTGAAAATCATCTTGGTTGTCCCTAAAATTGATCGGGTTGTCTAGCTTGGTATATGTTATTATTTATACCTGTATATTTGTTAGAAAATTTAGGTCGAAAGTTGTTAGAGGTTGGTTGATATCCAACCAACATTTCTTTGGTTGTCTTTGATTTTTTTTTCATTTTGTCCTCTTTTATAAACGGTTGTCCATGGATGTCTGGTTTGTGTCGAGCTATTCGGTTGTGTTTGTTGTGTACCCAAGGGTCCCAATTGTAGTAACCCTTCTCTCCAAGTGTAGTTGATTATGTCTCTTTCGATGTGTTGTGCGATTCTGAGCGCGGCATCGACAGTATGGATTTCTGACTCTCATGCGGCTCTAAGTCGAATGGTGGAATTTTTTCAAACATTGGACAAGACTCGTAGATACTTATTCTGACAATGGGTATTATTGCATTGGTGTGGGAGCGGATATCCAAAAATGTAAACGATATTTATCGTGGGTCAGTCTGAGTTGTCAGAGGAAGTTACAAATTCATCTATAGCGAGGTATTCAGATTATGTATCCTCGGTTGACACTGATTCTCTCGACGAGGCTTGGCAGGTTATGTTTAGCAGTTTTTCCTCGTTCTAGTCCAAGGCTTCAGTTACGGCCTGTCTGGCTTGATCGATGATATAAGAAGCGATTTGCCTTGGAATTGTGAACTCCGAGACCTCTATTGCTCATTTCACAGCCTCAACGAATTCTTTTCGCTTCCGTTTAAGGGAAGAAGATACAGGAGAGGCCAAGTTTTGTTATTATTAAGAGAAATTTTTTTATTGAAATATATACAAATATATACAAAAAGTAGCCCATAAAAACCTCTCTTGGTCCAATTTTAGAGATTTCATAAGCTGCACTGGCCAAAAATCTGTAAAAAAGGTATATATTCAGTTAGCATTCTACGCAATGGCATTCGATCAACGTGTACTGGTCTCAAGATACATGTTTTTAGTACGCAAATATACAAATTTTCATTGCAATATTATCCAGAAGCTGATTTTATTTTCTCTATCGCTAATAAGCCATAACATACTATTTACTTATTAAAAAACCTAAGTCTCAATGTAATTTTGGAGTAAATATATTCTAAAAAATGAACCCAAAAAATCCAAACCCGTACATAAAAACTGGTTGCTAAAAACAACACAAACAATTACAAAAACTAGTTATGCTTAAAAATGACTTTAAACATAAACGAATATATTTTAATGAATAATTGTGTAAATTATGTATCAAACAATTATTTACCTGTTAATGTTCACCTGCCCCTTATTCCATACACTTCGGTCGTTTTAGTTTCTTTGCACAATAAAGCTTCTATGATATTTTGGAATGCCGGTACTCTGCTTGATTTGTTTCTTTCTCTTTTATTAAAAAAGCACCATGACGAAGAACCCTTTGGACATCTTCTGTGATCAGGTCTTTGGTCTGCCAACGAACAATGGTATAAAGTAGCTTGGATGGCATCTTGCATACTCTTCAAATCACCTTTATTTTTGACAATTGGTCTTCTATAATATTTCTGCAACTGATTTATTTTATAAACTGCAAGCGCTCTATCTGACTTTCCACCAAGCTTTTCTTTAGTAGCAAGTTCTCGGAGGCCTTTACTCATTCGCTTTTGCACATGGTTAATGCACTTTCCTTTTTCTATAAAAATAGATTTTCCATAAAGTGCCAGTTCATTTAGCCGAGTCCAAGTTTTTGCATCTCCATCAGACAGAAGTGTTATATACCTCATACCATTCTTTCGAACCGGTCAACTCCAAATGTTCATAGCAGTCTAGACTTCCATACTATCCAAAGCACCCTCACAATTGGCATTACACTCTCGACTACTCTTATGAGCTTCAAGCCAAAAGTTATATTCTGGAGAGTTAGGATTTAGTCCCGCTACTGTAATTGTACACATGTGATAGTATAAACTTCTCCGATGCAGTGTAGCCCAATTCGATATCATTGGGTAGATTCTACAGCTTTTCGATTCACCACAAATCCTATTTGTCTATTATTTGCAGATTGTATTCGGGGACTTGTATAATTTTCTCCTATAACACTTTGACAATTTTTACAATATAACAATAGTTTTACACACAATCCGTTTCTCTCAGTTATTGAAGCACTAACACGTTTTTTAGAACAAGCACTACAAATCAACGGCTGAGCGGAACGAGGTCGTATCTCGCCATATACTGGCCGTGTACTGGCCACAAGAGCGCCGAGATACGACGTTCTTAATCCGCACGGTGGGATGCGACCTTCTTCATCCGCGCGACGAGATACGCTGTTCTTCATCCGCGCGGTCAAATACGACGTTCTTCGTCTGCACGGTGAGATACGACCTTGTTTCACGCAGCCGTCGAAATCATGTCTTTTAAAAAATTACCAAATAAACCTGTATGAACGAGAATGAATTAATCACTGTCACTTACCTCAACAGGGCTGTTTAGTTTTTTTTTTCACCACTGTCGTTTCAGGGCCTCTACCTTTATAAATTTTTCGTTTATCCACGATTTGTTGCGTATGTTTTTGCTTTTTTTTTATAAATGTATTTACTTTTTGGCGCACGTCACTTATTAGATAAAGTGGCATTTTCAAAATAAAATTGAATATTTACAAGAAGCAAGCACTTTTTAATCATAATTTTATTGTAGCAAAGCTAGCAAAATTTTGAGGTAAAAATATACGACTTTTTTATCAACTAAAAAAATAATAAACCTGAAATTAGGCATGTTATGCGCAAAAAGGAACAGGAAACAGATCCAGCAAATAAAATGTGCTACTGTATCTATATATGAGGAACAGGACTTGTATGTTATGTATATAGATATAGTAATCCATTTACTGTATTTGTTCCCTGTTCCTTATTGCGTGTAAGGAATGGGCCATAGTCGATAAGATGGTCGATATCGTTCAAATCGAGTATATTATAACAGCTGGGAGTTTTATTTATAAAATTATATGAGCAAACCAATTTTAAATATCAGAATTGAATAGTAATTGTGTAGTATCAAAGAGAAATTAGCGACCTAGAGTATAATCGTACAGGAACTGGATTTGTCAAAAAAAGAAAATTATTATAAAAAACGCAAAAAAAGGAAAATTTTGTTTATAACGATAAATATTAAGATAAATCAAATTAAATAATTATATAACAATTCTGATATTAGGAATAGTTTTTAGGTAGAAAAATAGCTGAAAAATAGTTTAACGTGATTAAAAAAAGTCAATTTTTTGGCCAAAAATCGGTACCTTCTTCCCTTACTAAAACGTCAATTGTTCTTAACTCTGCTCATTGAGAATTAACACACGTAAAGCGATTTCGAGGATTTCTAAGTCTTTTTCGGTCTCTAGCCTCCTGAAGGAAGTTACTAAGGATGATTTTAGCTTAATGTTTACTAGAATTACGTCAATTAAGGCTTCTTTTAAGATTTTCACTTCACTTTCTAATTGGCCTATACGATCTTGCAGTTCATTGAAATAGTACTTATGGTCGGTATTCAGTTCATCTAGGAAATCGACCTCTTCTCGGAGATCAAATTCCATTCTTGACACTTCAGGAAAAGGTAAGAAAATAGATTTAGAAATCATATGAATCCTTTAGATTTGAGAATTCTCGTATGGTAAACTCGAGTATCAATACTGTCCTTTGTAATTTCTCGGGATTGATGGGCAGAATGTTTCCATCCTCCCTTGACGTTTTATGTTCCTTTCCTTGGTGGTTAGGTTCCGAACTATTTGATGATTGACTTGGTGATAAGTTTAGTACTGTCTGTGTCGACGTTGCTGAGTTGGTCCAAATGCTATTTTTCTGATATTGGTCCGGCTTCAAGCGAATTTTCAACGTATCGAAGTGGTTTATATCGCAAATGAAAAGTCTTGAACTATAAAATATAAAACCTTTTCACACAAGGGTGGCAGCAACCCCTAGAACTTGTTAAGCCACCCCAAACTATACAATGAAAACAACAAGCTTTACGAGGAAGTTTGTACATGGCAAAGATATTAAATATGTCTACACACACATATACACTCACAGACACATACTTACACGCTCAAATAATATTCATCACGCACTCTTATAGACACACATATGCACTCTCACATTTATACATACATGATACACGCATACAACCTCTTAACACACAGTCCCAGAAACGCACACACACACATACTTACACAACCACTCACACACAGACAAGCATGCACACACTTACACGTACACACATCGCACATCACACATACATGTACACACTTGTATACACATACAATTGTACCGACATGCTCCACACACCCACACATACACACACTCTTTCTCCCTCACACACCGCACATGCTCACGTACCTCAATGGAAATGAAAATATACGTAAACGTAAATAATAGTACATTACGCTACAAGTGCAGTAAGGTGGCGATATCCGCACGCGCGGAGATTGCCGCTCGAACGCAGCGATAGCGGCAATGGGCGTGCGCTACCGCCTGCTTTGCGTACGCATAGCGTACCCTATATTTCTTCACAAGTTATGGAAAAACGAACTTTCCGCACACCCTCACACATTCTACCAGCCTGCCGATCGGGCAGCGCTAACCATTACCTCCTTCAAGAGGGGAAAACGCCCAGCGAGCAAAGCCAACACGACGAAACCGTGGAATATTTTCAAGAGAGTTACGGCTTCTGTCATTTGCAGCATTACGACTGTTCGAGCTAGACACAAAATCAAGATGTCGCGCGGACGCCAATTTTTGTTAAGGTTGTTCTAAATAGCAAAGAAATTGAAATGGAAGTAGACACAAGTTCGTTTTGGTCTGTAATTTCCGAATAATTTAAAGACAATCTTTTTTAGCATGCGAAAGTAGATAATGTTTACTTTGTGAGACATAAACGGTTGGTGTAACGGTCGCGCTCGCGGCAATTCCGCGAAACCCGTGAGGCGAGCGAAGCTGTTTATTTACGTCGCATCCCTTTGTTTTGCTAGCATAGGTGTATCGAACGCAACTCAATACCAATTTGCCTTCTCTTTCGGCAGTATGCACAAAGTCGGAACAGTCACCCAGAGCGCCCGACGTGTTTTGGTTGCGCTCGCACGAATCTCGCTTTATTGCTCACGGCTTCGACCGCTAGACTAAAACGGCAGCCTTTTTGTAGCTAGCAAACTTTCGTTCGACGGAATTCTAAGCATTAACTTGTATATACACGTCGCAGCTTATTTTCTTCGCTGACGTAGCTTCTTATAATATTAGAGCTCAAAACATTTTCGTGCATTAAAAATTAGATTGTTATAGTTATCTAAATAATTTGCAATTGGATTTTGCAGTTTCATTTCACGAATTTATTTAAACCTGTTAGATTTATCAATTTATCTTATCATAATTAGATAATAGTTAAAATTTAATTTTATCTTTCGGAGTAACGATTAACTGTATTGAACATTTTTCTCGGAATAAGCGAAGAATTTATCAGTATGGAGGATAGGATTAAGGTAATTACGCAGAAGCGAACTTCGCTTAAAACACAGTTAACATTATTAGAGAATCTAATCAAACAAGACAATTATGACGCGTCAATTGCAACGTTACGTTTAGCTCGCGTCAAAGAATTATGGGAAAAATATGAAGAATTGCACGACGAGTTGGCCGTGGTTTCTCGGAAGGAGGAAAGATTAGGCGAGATTGATGGAATTCGGGACAGGTATATCGCATTAGCTAGTCAGTTGAAGCCAGTGGACAGACGTTCTTCACCGAGAAACGATAGCCTAAATTTTTCGGCTTTGCAATCAGGCGGCGTAAAGAGAATTAAGCTACCAGTTGCTGAATTGCCTAAGTTCGATGGTAATTTGGATCAATGGCTTTCTTATAAAAACACCTTCGAGAATATCATAGATGTGTGCGAGGATATTTCGGATTTGCAGAAGTTCCTATATTTGAAAAATTCGTTGACAGGCAAGGCCTTGACCAAACTATCGATCTACAACGTTAACTCAGAGAATTATAACAATGCTTGGGAACTATTGAAGGGATCTTATGATCGGAAAAGAATTTTGATTTATAGGCATTTAGACGTGATTTTGGATACTCCCACAAAGATAAAGCCCACCCAAAAGGGATTGATCAGTCTTGTAGACGAAATGAAACAGCGAGTAAATGCATTAGAGTCATTGGGGGGTGAAACCCGAACCGTCGTTTTTAATTAGGATTTTAGAACGTGCGTTACCCGGCTTTATACGGGTAAAATGGGTGGAAACGTTAACATTGAACAAATTTTCCGGCTTGGACGAATTATATTCGTTCATCATTGAATCCGCGTGTAGATTGCTTACGTGCGAGCAGGATTCCGCTCGAGCAAGAGCAGAGAGCAATGGCGATAAGCGCCTTTTATCGAGCAACAATATGTCCGGAACTAAGGCACGTAGGAACGAAACGGGTGTTCGTGTACTACTCACGAACACTTATTCTGATTGCTCGTTGTGCAAGGGATTTAAATACCCGTTATTTAGATGTAGTAATTTTTCTAAATTAAATGTTGATGATAGATGGAAATTGGTTAGAAGACTCAACTTTGCAAAAATTGTCTACGTTCGCAGAAGGATGCGTGCCAATATCGTTCTTGCCACGTTTGCGATAAGCCACATAACGCTTTGCTTCATGATCCAAACCATAGGGTGACAGCGAAATCGAAAGGCGCAAATAGAGACGTTTTGCGGGCGGTGAGGAGTGAGGAGCCGGAAAGGTCGGATACGAAAAAGGCTAGTCTTCAATTCTTCAGTGCCCGCGCTTCAGTCTCAGCTTATAATGAGAGCTTATGCAGCGGTGCGTGTTAGGGATTGTGAAGGAAAGTTCATCGTGGGCCGCGCTTTGTTGAACACTTGCGCGACAGCTCACTTCATTACGAAGCGTTTCGTTAATAAATTAAGAAATCCATTGCGACCTTGCACTGTCCCTGTCGGTGCGATCAACGGCATGCATATCAACAGGTTCTTCAAAGGTGACATGTTTTTCGATTCACAGTGATTTCAATAAAAAGCTTTCGTTTTTTGTTGTACTGTAGATAGCAGAAAACGTACCGCAAGAAACATTTCCGAGAGGCGCGATAAATTTGCCTCAAAGTATTAACTTAGCTGATCCGAGTTTCCATAATCCTGGAACAATCGATTTGCTTATCGGGGCGGGTACGACTTTATCATTCTTGTCTGTAGGTCAAAAGAAATTGTAACAGGATGCATCGGACATCTTCTTGCAGAAAACTCAACTAGGATGGTCGTAGTAAGAGGTTTCGCTAATCAAATACGCGAAAAAATGTCGCATTGCAAATTAACTGATTTATCAGAGCAAATCTCGAGATTTTGAGAAGTAGATGACATTGACGTAAAGGATTTTATACTCTCGGAAAATAACGAGTGTAATCTTCATTATCGAAAATTCACGACGCGAGATGCGTCAGTTCGATATATCGTGCGTCTTCCCTTCAAAACCGACAAAATGGACTTTGGCCGTTCACGAACAATCGCGCTCAATCGATTTCACTGTTTGCAGAAAAAACTTAACGTGAACACTACATTGAAGGTAGATATAAGCGCGTCCTTAACGAATACCACGAATTAGGGCAAATGTCCTTGGTTCAAGAGGAAGAACTGAATGGATATTACCTTCCCCATCAGGCGGTTATTAAATCCTCTAGCGCGACGACTAAAGTGCATGTAGTTTTCGATGCTTCGGTGGAGACTAATACCGGGATGGGTTTAAACAGCGTTTTATTGGTAAGGCCTTTGATTCAACCTAAATTGTTCGCTCATTTGCTGAGATTTATAACATTCAAATACAATATCACGGCCGATATAGAGAAAATGTATAGGCAAGTTTTAGTGCATCCTGACAATAGGAAATTTCAATATATTTTTTGGAAAATGGGCGGACAAATTCAAGTTTTTCGGTTGAACACTGTGACTTTCGGCGTATTGTCAGCTTCTTATTTAGCCATTCGCACGCTTAAACAGCTTGCGGAAGATGAGCGTAAGGATTTTCTGATCGCCGTCGAAATATTGAAGAGCGATTTGTACGTGGACGATTTGATAACAGGTGCAAATTCGTTAGAAGAAATTTTGACTATACGTGATCAACCTATAAATTTATTGAGAAGAGGCGGATTTAGCATCAGGCAATGGGCTTCTAATCACCCTCGAGCTCTTGACGATTTGAATGAGAATTTGCTGTACACTGTAAATTGGATTTCGACAAAGGCATCGAAGCGTACGATCACTTCGAAAATCGCCAAAATCTTCGATCCGTTAGGTTTACTCGGACCTATTGTGCTTTATGCAAAAACCTTGATGTAGGATTGCTGGAAAGCAAATATTGATTTGGATGAGTCACTGTCTGTGGCACTATATACGACCTAGATGACCTTATCGAATCAGCTTCCTCTTGTTAATAATTTGACTTTCAAACGGCACTTGTTGGTTAACGAACCGTCCGAGATTCAGTTGCACGAATTTTGCGACGCCAATAAAGTTGGCTACGGGGCGTGCTTGTATGAATGATCGAGCGATACACATGGGAACAGCTTGGTGTGTCTCTTCTGCGCTAAATCGCGCGTCGCACCGCTTAAAGAACTTACTATTCCGCGTCTTGAACTTTGCGGCGCATTGACACACGCTCGTCTCTTTAAAGAAGTAATCGAGAATCTTTCCTTTACTCCGAATAGAGTCGTGTTTTGGAGCGACTACACCATAGTTCTTCATTGGATCAAAGAATTGCCTGATCTTCTGAAGGTTTTCGAAGCTAATCGGGTTCATGAGATTCAACAGAGCTGCGATGGTGTTGTGTCGCAACACGTAAGAACATAGCACAACCCGGCTGATGCCTTATCTCGAGGTCAGCTCCCCGGCGAATTCCTCAAAAATCGCTCTTGGTTCGAGGGTACCCCATGGCTTAAGAAACCCGATTCAGAATGGCCTGCAGGGCCGTTGTTGCTTTTGGGGGATTTGTCCCGATTGAAAAATGTCATCTGCCTCGCTACTCAAGTCGAGAGTCCTGATAAATTATTTGAGAAAGCTTCTTCATATTCGCGCTTAGTGCGTGTTATAGCTCGGTATCTCCGATTCTTGCGAGCCAACACCTACAAGCCTGCGATTGCTACACAGGAATTTTTCGAAGCTGAAAAGCGAGTTATAAAAATAGTACAAGAATCTAAATTATCAGAAGAATTTTGAGCGGTTACAAGGATCTAACAATAAAAAAGGTGTCAATTTAGCCGCTCTTTGTCCATTTATCGATGAGAAAGATTTGCTACAAGTAGCAGGTAGATTAGAGAGGGCGAATATAGCTTTCGATCGCAAACATTCCATTGAATTACCATCTCGACATCTCGTTACCGTCCTCATTATCCGCGAGACCCATGAGAAACATCTTCATGCGGGCATTCAATCCACCCTTTACGCAATTAGACATACATTTTGGCTGTAATCGCTCTAACATCAAGGTCTACGGTTGCGTGTTCATATGCATGTCCACTAAGGCAGGGCATTTTGAGATTGTCAGTGATTTGACCACAGACTCTTCTCTCGCGGCCTTTAACCGTTTCATTGGTCGAAGGGGGGTCCCTTCTGACGTGTATTCCAACAACGGTACTAATTACGTAGGGGCAAATAATCAGGTTCGGGAATTATGTGCATTAATCAATTCAGATGACTTTCAAAAACAGACAAATGACTTTGCAGTGTAAAGGGGAATTTCTTGGCATTTCAATCCTCCATTATCTCCGCATTTCGGAGGCATGTGGGAAGCAGCTGTAGAATCTTTTAAACACCATCTTAAAAGGGTAGTAGGAAATTCCTTTTTTATCTTCGAAGAATTAAATACTCTCGCGATAGAGATCGAATCAATATTGAATTCTAGATGATTATGCCCTAATTCTTCAGACCCAAATGATCCATTGGCTTGAACGCCTGCTCATTTTTTGATAGGAAAGCCACTCACCATGATATCCGAGACTAATTATTTGTCTATTCCAGATAACCGGCTGTCTTCTTAGCGTTTGATTATCAAAGCACGTCAGGATTTTTGGAAGCGATGGCATCTCGAATATCTAAACGAACTGCAAAAGCGATCAAAATGGACTAAAGTGACCACAATTTTCAAGTTGGTACGATTGTGGTGCTCATCGACAAAAACTAGCCCTGCATGAGCTGTTACGTGTGGCGAATAATCGACCTACATCCTGGAGACGACGGTGTCGTGCGCGTGGTCAGCGTTAGAACTTCTAAAGGAGTCTTCAAACATAATGCGATAACTTTATGTCCGATTCTAGAATAAGAGCGATTGTAGTAAAAAAAATGTAAATTAACTGTAAAAACAAAAGGTTCGTTCTCGCGATGATGCAAATTTGTTCAGGCGAAAGTAGTCCGAGTCGTAGTATTTACGGGTGTTGTGTGTGACAGCACTCCAAACGGGAGGAGTATGTTTAAACATAAGACTAAAATTGAACAGCTTGGCCGCGCGGGTTCATGACGGTCACGCTAGCCGTCATACGTTGCTCCGACGGCCGAGCCACGTGATCTCGCGCCGCCAAAGGTCTAGGGTGGGGATGAGTCCGCGAGCACCCAGGTCTCCGATTTATTAGGCAGTAGCGGGAACGAGAGGCCTCCCGTAACAGCCTAAAAGTCGTGGATCGATTTCGGTACATAAGGAGTAGAGAGAGTTGGGGTAGCAGGCTCGGCGTGCCGTAAACGCGTAGCAGGTTCGGCATGCCACAAACGCATTAGAGGCTCAGCGTGCCTTAAAACGCACCAAGCGGCGCCGACCGAATTTGTCTATCTATCTACGTTCGGCGGGAGCACCTCGCGTATTTGCGTTCGCAATTCTCCATTGCGCATTTTGTTTGTTCTGTACCATGCTATTGTATTATTTTTGATCAGGTTTTTATGCCCCGTGAACTTTTCCTCATAAACCAATAAATCTATTTACATTTACCACAGTCAGTGATTGATTATTTACTCATCACCTACTTCCATATATATATATATATATATATATATATATATATATATATATATATATATGAGGAATTCAAGAATAATTCAAGAATAATCGCCGGATAAAACCGTCAAGGCCTAGTCCGCAACTAAACAGATATTTTAAACAATTTTCTTTGCAAGAAAATCTAAGAGTTGGCTATGGAGAAAAAAATTCAAATAATGACTATTGAATATTGGAGATGGTATATATTTGAAAAATTATAATCTTCGCTAGTTCGCTATTTATTTCTCAAATAGAGCGCATGAATTTTGCTGCCCTTCTTTAATTTGCATATGGGATATTTCACATGAAGTCAGCAGCCCAAAATTTTAAAGTCGCTTAGGTATGGAGAGTTAACAGTTTTTGGTGAAAGAAACATGTTTCTAGATTTTTAAACCCATTTTAATGAATACAAAAGTTATTCTACATGAAAAATTGTTATTTTTTGCAATTTTTTGTGAAAACTCAACTTTCCTTATTATTTTTACTCAAAATCCTGAAACTTTTTGTATAGCACATTTATTGGAAAAAAGTTTGCATTTTACTTGTAGAATGTGGCCATATTTATTTTATGACCCATTTGGAAGTCTTTGATTGCTTCTTAGTCCAAAAAAAAAATTGTGCGGTAGAATATTTTTTATTCGACAAAACTCCTGAAAAAAGTTATGTATTTTTTAAATATCAATAGAAATTAATAATTTGTATTATCGACAACCAGGTGGATTTGGAAACTTAATATTAATCATACATCTGATGTCATGGATCTTCTCACTGAATTTTGGTAATGTATAAAAAATACACTAAACCTCTATTTTCAACAGTATTTTCAACTGAACAGGCTTATAACATTTATATTTACTTGCCTGAACTTTCAATGGGAGCTGCTTATACTACTAAGACACTCTATTCGCATTCTTCACATGTACTTAAAATTAAATTTCATAAGTAATCTATTATTATGTGTGCAAAAACTGAAGGTAAATTACTATAAAGAAGTTCAAATGAAAGTAGATGACAGACAATTTAGGAATTGCATATTCCAATACACAGACAATTACTTCTTACTCTATCATTTTTAAATAAAATATGGTTTTTCTATTAAAACTTCGCTTCATAGAATTTCAGAAACTATCTAATCTGTAATCATGTAAATCATTAGCATCCATAATATAATTACTTAATTCAAAGCTTACACTGAAACCATGCTCCAAAATTAGGTCCAAAGAAATTTATTATTAACGTGCTTAAAAGCTAGGGTAGCTTGACAGACAATTTTGATGACCATATTCCAACACCCTTACTTTTAAACCCTAGCATTTAAACATGTTAATAATAAATTTTTTTGAACCTAATTTGGAGCATGGTTTCAGTGTAAGCTTAAAATTAAATAATTAAATTATGGATACTAATGATTTACAGGATTACTGATTTCATAGTTTCTGAAATTTTATGAAGCGTAGTCTTAATAAAAACCCCATATTTTATTTAAAAATGATAGAGCAAGAAGTAACAAACGGAAGTTGTGAAATCAATTACCGATAGTCAAGTAATGCAAACAACTCTCCGAAACAACTGTATGACTGTCCTCAAAAATGTATTCAAATTTGTTCATTTGTCTATACAAATTAAACACAAGAAAGTATTGAAATCAATTTATTGTAGTCAAGTACCCATCAGTTAACTTGATTGACATCGTAGGCGGAAATCATAACTGCAAATAACTGTTAAAAGCTACAAATAACTGTTAATAACTGCAAATAACTGCTCATAACTGAAATAAACAGTTAGGTTTGAGACAGTATATTCAGTTTTTTGCAGTTATTAGCAGTTATTAACAGTTATTATCAGTTATTTGCAGTTATTTCCAGTTATTATCAGTTATTTGCTGTTTCATTAAATATTAACTGTAGAAATAAAGGTGCTATCAACAGTTACTAACAGTTATAAACAATTATAAACAGTTATAAGCAGTTATTAGCAGTTATTTGTAGTTATTTGCAGTTTTGTTAATAATAAATAAAGTTATTATTAGAGCGAAAAAATTAACTGTTTATAACTGTAAATAACTGTAAATAACTGCAAAAAACTGCAAATAACTGTTAATAATTGCTAATAACTGCTAAAAACTGATTATACTGTCTCAAACCTAACTGTTTATTTCAGTTATTTCCGAAGCGAGCCCCAATTACGAAACAAACACGCGTTTAACTCTTGTATATACTAAGACTTCTTAGTACGCAACAGCGTGACGTAGCGAGCGACCGACGTCGCGAAAGTGTACAGGCGTCGAATTTTATGTACACCCAGCATTTTCTTAAAGTTCAAATCGAAAGTATTACGTTTAAAATGATGATCTCGACTCATCGTCAAGATCATCTCTAACCTAAATTACTTGTGTAATAAATACGATGATGTACGCCGCACACGTCGGCAATCGCGCAAGCGGCGCAAGCTCTGTAACACTCTAATCGACAAAAGGAGTAGCGATTATTTTGTACAGGTCAATACGAGCCTATAAAATCAGTAAACTAATGGTACTAATCACCCGCGTATACATCATTCAGTCAACGAATAAATTATACACATTAATCTAATAAATCGAATAGAGTTATTGTAAAGGCAACTACTAGCCAGATCATTTTATAGAAGAAATCTTATAGTAATAAACAAATCCTATTTAATTCAAAAAGTGTGATTGATTCATTTTGAGAACCTATACCAAGGGAAAAAAGTAATATAATTCAACTATTGATTATCAATTAAATTATAAAAGTATATTCCTCGATTTTCGAGACCTAACAGTGGTTCCGGTACAAATTGAACGAAAGTTCACGAGATCAGCTAAATTAAACTATAAACGTTTGAAAGAAGATCAAATAAGTTCTTGAAAAACGAGGAAAATACTCTTATAAAATACTAATATAACTAATACAGAATAAGTCCGAGCTTCACATTTTGCAGTAGATAGTTGGGGTCATTCATTGTAGCATGAATTGTCAAAACTACCGAAAATAAATGCGCACGGCACGTCAAGTTATTAACATATTTTCTAACAAATTAAGAATTACAAAAATAATTGATAAAACAAGTGACTTTTTAACAAATACATGATACAAGAAATAAAAAATACAAATACAGTCTTACGCCAATAAGAAAATAAAAAAAAATCAAGAATAAAAGGATTTAAGGGAAAAATAATCAAACAAAAGAGAATATTACAATGTATGAAGCAGAATATTATAATAAAAAGTATAAATACACAATTAAGAATAATTAAAAAATAAATCAAAAAATATTACGTGAAAAATAAGAAATAGCATAATAATCAATTACAAATCAGGAAATTGAATAAAAATATAAAAATTTGTTTATGATAGATAACACAGGCCCACAAAAAAAAATCTGTCGGTTCTGGAATGGAGACTATACTTTTCTTTTGTATTTTTTCCGCTTAATCCGAATCCGGCGTTAAAAGCAGGGGGTTGGCCGCATATTTTGAACATAACCTCAAAGAACTGTCGAAAAGCCGTATTTCTGTGTAAAAACTTGAGAATAAAAAAAAAAACATTGTTTCCATCACATCAAAAATACTTTATTTTTATGTATTTTGGCTTGCTGAATCCAAATTTGTTATGGAAAAAGAGGTTTGACAGCCGAGTTTCCGAGATAACCCCAAAAAACTGTCGAAAAGCCGTGTTTCTGTAGAAAAACTTGAGAAGAAAAAAAAACCATTGTTTCTATCACATCAAAAATACTTTATTTTTATGTATTTTGGCTTGCTGAATCAAAATTTGTTATGGCAAAAATTTGTTATAACTGTCGAGTTTCGGAGATAACCTCAAAAAACTGTCGAAAAGCCGTGTTTCTGTGCAAAAACTTGAGCAGAAAAAAAATCATTGTTTCCATCAATTCAAAAACACTTTCTTTTTAATGTATTTTGGCTTGCTGCATCCGAATTTGTTATGGAAAAAGAGATTTGACCGTCTAATTTCCGAGATAACCTCAAAAAACTACTCAGTCAATTTGCACAAAAACTAAATTGGCTTACACTTGCGTATACGCTTGTCGTCGAACGACCTACGCAAAGGATTTCTACGCCGCTTTTTGTTATTAGATTATACATCTCTTTTTAGCATCCAGCAATAGTCCGCCATCATGTTCACAGAAGAAAATAGTCTAAAGTTTGATAGATGAGGCTTCACGAGACAGCTTTATACAAGGAATGGATGGTATGCAAGTTGCTTGTGGTACAGAAGAAGACGTAGAAAATCTTAACCACCATACAGACGACGATACTGACGAAAATGAATCATTGACGGAAGCAGAAAGTGAATCCATCGAAAGTGAAGAAGAACTGTCTTCGGACAGTGATGAGGAGTATGTTCTCATTGGTAAAGTGAAAAGCCAAAAAAAGATCTCTCAAGCTCAACTTAATGACATGTTTAGAAATGCTGGATTAGCAAAAGACGCAGCTGAATTAATCACTTCACAATTAAAGTCTTACAATGTATTAGAAAAGGACGTAAACGTCACATTTTATCGAAACCGGAAGAAGTGTTTCGAACATACTTCACTGGCGAATCTGATCTAGTGTACTGCACGGATGTACGAGGATTTATTAATGAGTTCAAACCAAATTTATACAAGCCAGAAGAATGGAGGTTATTCATCGATTTATCCAAGCGAAGCCTGAAGGCAGTTCTTCTTCACAATACGAACGTGTATGCTCGGTTACCATTGGCTCAATCAACTGTACTCAAAGAAGAACACTGTAACATCGAAAAGGTTATAAATAAAATAAAGTGTAGTGAGCACGAATGGTTAATTTGCGGAGACCTGAAAATATTGTCCATGACACTAGGTCAACAATCAGGTTTTACCAAGTACCCATGCTATTTATGCATGTTTGACAGTCGAGATAGAGCAAAACACTACAATACAAAAGTATAGCCAGCGAGGCCATCACTTACTCCAGGTTCCAGCAATGTCATCAATCGTCCTCTTGTCGATCCTAGCAAAATCCTTTTACCTCCTTTACATATCAAATTAGGGCTGATGAAACAATTTGTTAAAGCTCTCGATAAAGAAGGGCGATGCTTCAAATACTTAGAAACCATCTTTACGAATATAACTCTGGTTAAATTGAAGGAAGGTATCTTTGACGGACCTCAAATTCGCAAAATGTTCAGGAACGAAGAATTCGTCAAAAGTATGAATGATACCGAGAAGGCATCCTGGTTGAGCTTCAAAGATGTTGCAACAAAATTTCTTCGTAACAATAAAGATGAGAACTATAAGAGCATCGTAGAAACTATGGTACAAATCTTCAAAAAATTAGGTTGCTTAATGAATTTAAAACTCCACTTTCACGATTCGCACATTGATGAATTTCCGCCAGACCTAGGTGACTACGGTGAAGAGCATGGTGAAAGATTTCATCAGGATATGAAGGAATTTGAACGTAGGTGGAAAGGAAAATATGGCGTGAACATGATGGGGAACTATTGCTGGATGCTAAAAAGAGATGTACAATCTAATAACAAAAAGCGGCGTAGATATCCTTTGCATAGGTCATTCGATGACAAGCGTACACGCAAGCGTAACCAATTTAGTTCTTGTGCAAATTGACTGAGTAGTTTTTTGAGGTTATCTCCGAAATTAGGCGGTCAAATCTCTTTTTCCATAACAAATTCGGATTCAGCAAGCCAAAATACATAAAAAGAAAATGTTTTTGATGTGACGGAAACAATGTTTATTTTTCTTCTCAAGTTTTTCCACAGAAACACGGCTTTTCGACAGTTTTTTGAGGTTATCTCCGAAACTCGGCGGTCAAACCTTTTTTACCATAACAAATTTGGATTCAGCAAGCCAAAATACATTAAAATAAAGTATTTTTGATGTGATGGAAACAATATTTTTTTTTATTCTCAAGTTTTTCCACAGAAACACGGTTTTTCGACAGTTTTTTGAGGTTATGTTCACAAAATATGCGGCCAACCCCCTACTTTTAACGCTGAATTCGTATTCAGCGGGAAAAAATACAAAAGAAAAGTATAGTCTCCATCCCAGAACCGACAGTTTCTTTTTGTGGCCTGTGAAATCATCGAAATCTCGAGGTCGAAAGCAAAAATAATTATGATCGTGTTATTTTAGCATCTCATAATGAAGACATTAAATTTTTCAATGAAAAAATTTTAATGATATTAAATGGTGATAAAAAGACTTATTATAGTACAGATTATGCGACTCATAAAGGTGTTGATCAAAGTGATGACAACATTCATCCATTTTTTCCAACAGAAACATTAAACAATATTTATGAAGGTTTGCCACCTCATAAATTAGATTCAAAAGTTAATGCTATTGTTATGTTAATTAGACATTTGAGTATACGCGAAGGTTTGTGTAACGGTTGTCACGGCCTGCCGTACCGACGTCGCGGATAAGCCGTAGTTGAAGTAACTCATGCGCGCGAACGCGAGATGACGCGTCGATGCAGAATCTGAGCTGCATCGATGTGATGACTAGCAGACCGCGGCGAGCCGGCGAGTTCGCTACGGTATTCTGCAACCGCTTTTCGTTTCGCTCCACCTTGTTTCGCCTGTTATTAAAAGAAGACTCGTTCGTTCTTTTGAAGAGAAGTACCGTGTCAGAGCGCGAATCACGAGAGTTTTGCTCGTGATGTACAAAAATAGTGTATTGAAGTACTTTTGCGGTTTTCGCGCGTTAAAGTGCAAAGTTCAAGTGCGACAGGCTAGTATCATCTGCCGCACTCAAACCACTTAGTGTCTGGAGGAAGTAATAGCACTTTTCGTGTCTGCTCCACCGCAGCATCAAGATTTTTATACCACTCAGGAAGTAAGACCAGACACGTCCAAGACCGATCAACTACTTGAGCCGTTGCTAAATTGGGTAAAAGGTAAGCGTGCACGCATTCTTCCGCGCCGCGTATTAGCTCCGCGTAACCGCTTGTCCAGGCTCGTCGTACCTGGACATCGGCTTCGAGTAGGCGTTCTCGTGCGGTGAGAGCAAGTGCGAGGAGAGAGTGGTAGGCATCGGGCTCGCACTTCATCAAGGTTAAACGCGAGGTCAAACCACCGGCTTTTTCAAAGCCGGTGAGTGCGCACAACAGGTGCGCACACGTGTAAACCCGCCGTCTGCCCTCTCTCTCACACTTATACGTGTGTGCGTCGCGCGGCGATCGCGACTGCTCTCACACTTCGTCGCTTTACTCGGTGAGCGCGCGCGTAGAGTACCGCACACGTGAGGCGTATTATACCTCACGTGCGCGGCGTCAATTACCGCGAGCGTGACGTCTGTCTTCGAGGCAGCTGATGTCAGAGGTAACGTGCTGGCGCACCGTTTAGATAGGGAATACGCAAACCTAAATTCATTTCTTTTATATTTCTGATCCATTATCACACCACAACTTCTTTTATTTAATAAACAATAGTCTTTTATTATTAACATTTAACCTCTCGAGTTATTATTTCGCGACCTAGTCATTCCCCGTTCCCCGCCGCCTCCGCGGTCGTTACGTAAGAAAAAACTTATCGTTTCATCTGAGCAGCCGGCACATGAACCAGTGAACGAGAGGAGAGTTCGAGTCACTGGTGAGAAACAAAGCGCAAGTCTTCGACTTGCGTGTTGTACGGTAAGTAACCAGATTAGATGAACATTGCATGACGTTATAGCGTCCGTTGCATAATCTGGCTATTACATCTCCGGGAGTTGAACCGAGAAATATGGAATTGAACCGCTAAGGTACGCAGGTGAAACGTGCCTTAGCCCGAAAATCCATCCCGTGACAACTGGCGCCCTATACGTGTGTGTGCTTGGGAATATCGCGAAATTTTGACTTCGAAGGAGCAAAGTTCGAATCCCAAAAGTTTCTTTTTGCGTTTTTCCGATTTTTTTTTAGATTTTTAGTTAGGAAGCGACACCAGAACATTAATTAACCAATAGCAAACCCTCTAGTGGTGGAAATTTGAAGATGTTTGCAGAAAATCGAGAAAATTGCTGTTGGTATGGTCTAAAAATTTTTACAAGCCTTTTTACTAGTTAGGAACGGTGCGCCTAGGCGGAATAGAATTGCGAGCGAGACTCTTATTTTTTTAAACAATAATAGTAGTTTGTTTAAATAATAATAAAAATTTGTGAAGAGAAGCATCAGGGGGTTGAACACTCGACTAAATTTGTTACGAGCGTTCAATCGATACCAGTTGCTAGCCTAGTGAAGGCTAGTATAGACAATACCCTCAGGGGATTCGTACCAGAGACAAAGAATCGAACTGAGGGGTAGATTCGAACCCGCGGTGACCTGGCTGGCATTTATTTTTTTTTTACAGGGTAAAAATTTTATAACAGCTGAAAAGCAGAGACAAACCAGTAATTCGTGCTAAATCGGGATCGAAGCACCAATTACTGGCAAATTAATAAGAAAACCAGCCAGGGCGTTTTGAAACCGAGCGACTGGTATCTAACCCTCTGCAACTCGAAGTGAAATTCAGAGTGTGGAGGTTAGGTAGAACTATAATATATTATAAATTATTTATATATATTTATTTATTTATTTGTAAATTAAGAGGTGCGCCTTAGGGAACGATCCCTTAAATAGAAACCGCAAACACAACCACACTCTGAAATACACATTCAAGCGCGTGTAAAGAAGGCTACAAGCGAAACAAGAATTCAAAATGGCGCAGAATATAGAGGAAGCCATCGGGAATTGGTGCCAATGTTTAACGGCAAAAGATGTAGACGATCATCTACAGACATTGAACTTCAAAACCAGCGGCTCCAAATTTATAAAGATGAACAGGATGTCGCAGTGGCTACTTGGAATATACCAGCCGGAGGATTTTCAGATGGAAGAAGGGCAGGATGAATATTCCCTGCTCATAAAGAGAGAAAACCTCCAGACCAGGTTCATTCAAGAACACAGCACAGAAGACCTTCCACCAGCATGGGAGAACATAACGGGTGAATCCACGGATGAACCACACCCGTTAACCATGCTGGCAGAGAACGATGCGACAAAAGCCAACCTGGAGGCATCAAGGTTGGCAATAAAAGAAACCGCGCCGCCACAGAGGACAGAAAAAGAACTAACAGGCGGAAAATCCACAGAAAAACCGAGCCAACTGGATTCTGGCAACTTAATAAACCAGAGTTCTGAGGTAGACGACACGACGCTGGCACAGTTTTCCGAGCCGATGGCGGCGATGACATCCGCATCCGGCATGAAGTTCCTGGTGCCAGAAGCATTTTTAGAGTTCTGCGGTAACATGATGCAGGAAAAGAAAACCTTGCGTGCAAACGGCGCAACGCAAGGAGCAGCTTCTAGCACCAGGATGGAAGACGACCGGACCAGACTACGGAAGGAACACGTGCGCTTACAAGACACATAGACGTGTCAGTACCCCGTCGATCCGAATCGGGGCGAAGCATCGACCCCCCAGGCGCAGTTTGGTGACAGGACCCAGCCACTGTTAGGCAACCGTGGCAGAACCTGGGGGGAGGGGGGAGGATTCTCGAGGAATGAAACCTCCGAGAACCTCGGCACCAGTGGAGTCGAAGATTCGTCGTTAAGAAGGCGAACCTTCCCCATTGTTGACGTCGGACTCACAGTGAGGAAGTGGAACGTGTCGTTCTCTGGCGATAGAGGCCAGAGCATAGAAGCTTTCCTGGAGAAAGTAGAAGCGTGCCGCGGGTCGACTAGCCTGTCCGAAGCAGAGGTATTCCAGGCGTTGCCGGAACTACTAAAAGGCGTGTCAGCCATGTGGTTCCAGGTAGAAAAACACAAGTGGAACACATGGTCAGACTTCTGTTCAGCAGCTCGGCGTTGGTACGGAACCGGAAGAGGTTACCAACAACGCTTATTGATGGAAGCAACCGCCAGGATACAGGGAGAAGATGAACTCGCGAGAGATTACATAACCTGCCTCCTGGTTATTATAAGAAAAATGGAGCCGATACCGAACTTAGAAACGCAACTTGACATGCTCCATCGAAACTTGAGGCCGGGACACCAAAGGTTGGTGAGGAGAGCCGATTTCAAAGATATCGACGAGTTACAAGAGATGGCAAGGGAAGTCGAACTAACTCTCGATATGGAGAAAACCTTCCGCCCTCCACCGCCTCCGGAATTGACTATGTTGCCCGAAGCAGCCTAGGAGTGTGAAACCTGCGAAGCCAAAAATCTCCGGAGTGAACTCTGGAGAGTACAATGGCCTCGCAGGCAAAGAAACCTTGGCGGATCAGTCGATACTGACCGCTATATCGAGATTAGAGGCCGGACTGAACGAGTTACGCAGCAAACAAAATGCTCATACATCCGGCCACAACCCAAGGAAGAAAGGTGAAAATCGCCACGAAAAACACAAACCGTCACCGGCGAACACTCCTAGAGGGAAAGAGAAAGAACATTAACCGGTGACGGTAAGAAGAGCGATACCAGCGGAGGACCCAAGCGTAAGAGCGACAAACCGGCCGGACCCATAACGTGTTGCGGCTGCGGCAAAATAGGTTACCATCGCTCGTTTTGCCCCGACTGTTCGGGAAACGAGAACCGGCGAGATTGAATGGGTCCAAATCCGCCGAGACCACTCTAGAGGCCCAGAAAGAGTCGAGGAAGAAGGACATGATATCAACCGATCTGGTGGCAGCTGCCAGTCAGGTCAAGGCTGAACAATGTCCAGACGAAGAGAAAGTCGGACAACGGAACGACTCCGTGAAGGAGCTAGAACCTAGCTCCAATCAAATTCCTGTACAACCCGACGAGCTGTGTTGGTGGGTACAGGTGGGGATCGGAGGGTTCCGCATTCGGGCACTATACGATACTGGAGCCTCGAGAACGGTGATGGGATCGTTAGGACTGAAACTAGCTACCGAATGCGGACGTACGTTCCGGCCAGCTATGGGAGCAGGCGCCAGAGGTGCTGGCAACAACCTGCTCCGCGTAACGGGACATGTGGAACTCCCATTCGAGTTGGGCGGGGTCAAACGAGACATACTGGTTTCAATAATACCAGAACTTGAAGTTGACTGTTATGTCGGTTCCAATTTCGTCCGCGCATTTGAGACAACGCACGACCCCGTAGAGAACAGGCTAATAGTGGGAAAATCCGGTCAGAGTGTAGGACTGGAATTAGCCTGTGTCTCTTCGTCAGATCCAAATGATCCAACACAGATCAGGATCGCCTCCATCGACACGATGAAAGCTTCTTCAGCGGGTCTCGCCGATATTACGCTGGAAGAACACCAGCGCTTACAAGCTCTTTTAACAAGAGTACTACCAGCAGCAGACGCTCCACTCGGCTGCACTAATTATGCCGAGCACGAGATAGACGTTGGCAAAACTCGACTAATCCGGCAGAAACAATACCCGATTTCCAGAAAATTGGAAGACGAAATGCGTCGACAAGTTCGAGAGATACTTGCAGCCGGATTGATCGAGCCTTCGTCGAGCCCCTGGGCCAGTCCTGCTTTCATGGTGCCGAAAGCTGGCAATAAACATCGTATGGTGATCGACATGAGAAAGGTGAATGCCGCCGCAAAGGGAGATGCGTATCCGCTGCGAAATATGGATCAGATCCTACGGAAGCTCCAAGCCGCCCATTATATATCAACCTTAGATCTGAGCAGCGCATACCATCAAATCCCTTTGAAAGAAGAATCGCGGGAGATTACGGCATTCTCAATACCCGGTCTGGGGTTATTTCAATTTAAAAGAATGCCATACGGATTGTCGAACGCAGGAGCAACCTTTCAGCGGATGATTGACAGTCATAGGGCCCGAAATAGAGCCATACGCGTTCTCTTATTTAGATGACATCATCATCGTAACAGAGACTTTTGAAGAGCATCTAGCGATGTTAGAACGCGTATTGGCAAGAATCAATGAGGCAGGCCTCACGATCAACCGAGAGAAGAGCGTATTTGGTAGATCTGAGGTAAAATATCTTGGTGTTCTCGTTAACCGAGATGGGTTTACACCAGACCCAGATAAGATAGCTCCGATTATAAAATACCCTGCGCCTAAGAACCTAAAACAGTTAAGGCGATTCCTCGGTATGGCATCGTGGTATCGGAAGTTTCTTCCCGATTTTGCCACGATCGCCGACCCTCTCACACGCCTAACGAAGAAAACCTTCAGGTACGTGTGGGAAGAGGAACAACAACAAGCCTTCAACCACCGCTTCGCGCTTTGTCATACAAATTGAAGCTAGTGACTCTGGTTTGGGGGCCGTATTGTTCCAGGTGATAGACGGCCAGGAGCGAGTCTTGGAGTTTGCGAGTCGCTCACTCTCTAAAGCTGAGCGAAATTACTCAGTAACCGAAAGAGAGTGTCTTGCGGTGTTATGGGCTGTCGAGAAGTTTCGGGCATACGTAGAGGGATATAATTTCCTCGTAGTGACTGAACATAGCAGTCTGCGTTGGATTCGGTCACTGCGTAGCCCGACAGGTAGACTAGCAAGATGGTCGCTTAGGCTGCAGATGCACAACTTTGAAGTTGAGCATCGCAAAGGGGGTCTCAACTGTAGGGATGGGCGATTCTACTCGATTCTTTGAGAATCGCCCGATTCTTTTCTTCGAGAATCGATTATTCTATCGATTCTTTTCATGACTCGATTCTTAGTGGATCGATTCTCATTTGACTGAGAATCGAGTATTCATTGCGCATGCGCTATGGACTATCGGGGACTCGCCACAAATAGGACCCTGCCGTCGCCGCCCGGGTGTCGGTGCCATAGCGTGCCGAGCGCTTTTCGAATCGAAGTGCGGCGTCTAAGAGTATTGCTTTCGTGCTCCAAGCACTTTTGGACATGTGAGTTTGCCATCTGCTATCTTTATTTATGACAAAAAAAGTCAAGCATATTATTAAACAGTATTAAACAAAAAAAAGGTGTTATAACACCGTAAAACTAACATAATGTTGACATTAACAAAATATACAATAATTTAACAATGATTTTACCTGCAGAATATTTCGGAGCAATCCAGGCTATGCTTGATTTTTTTCGTCATAAACAAAGATTACAGATGGCAAACTCACATGTCCAAAAGGGCTTGGAGCATGGAAGCAATACTCTTAGACAGCGCACTCCGATTCGAAAAACGCTCGGCACGCTATGGCACCGGCACCCGGGTGGCGACGGCATGGTCCCATTTGTGGCGAGTCCCTCGGAGTACGGCCCTGGAATAGATTGCGCCGTTTGCGGTGAGCTGCGTAACCGCATGAGCGCAGCATACGAGCACCGAACAGTGTAAAAATGAATTTTTATTTTAATATAAAATACAAAGCGCCACCTGTAAATCCATTCGAATATTTTGAATTTCCGGAAGTATTAAGCCAACGACCTACGCAGAAAAACGAATATAAAAAAATTGTAGAATTATCTATTGTTTAAATCCTTAAAATTACATTTGTATCTCCTTTTTTATTTAAAAAGTTATGTATGGTGATATAAAAATTAAAAAACATGAATAAAAATGTTAATAGGCAAATAAATATTTTTTTTTTTTAAATTAGTACTCGATTCTTCGATTCTTTTCCAAAATAATCGATTCTTAAGTATCGATACTTTTCAAAATTCGATTCTTAGGAATCGATTCTTTTTTAAGGAATCGCCCATCCCTACTCAACTGCGTGCCGGATGCATTATCGAGAATGTATGAAGAAGACGAGGACGAAGAACAACCAGTCGTAGGTGCCGTCTCGTGGGCAGTAACCACGAAAGACGAGTGGTACCTCGGCTGGCAGAAAAAGGTATTAGAAGAACCTAATACTTATCCTAGGTGGAAAGTATTAGGCGGCCAGCTATACATGTATCGTCCAAATCAAGATATCGAGGAGGATTTAGGCGTAGATGATGATGCATGGAAACTGGTAGTTGCTGAGGAGGAAAGGAAGAAAGTTCTCTTCCGAGAAGCGGGAGTATCCCGATATTATTACTGGCCGAATTACTACAAGTCAGTAAAGGAACATGTCAGAACATGTTTGATATGCCAGCAGTGCAAGGTAGAACAAAGGCCACCCCTCGGTTTGATGGTGCGGCGACTTATTCATAGGCCTTGGAAAGTCGTCGCGGCGGATATAATGGGTCCTTTATCAGAAGCAAAGCCGGATTCGAGTATATATTGGTCTTCCAGGATTTATTTACTCGATGGGTAGAGTGTATCCCTATCCGGAAAGCCAACGGCAAGACTATTCGAAAAGAACTGAAGAATAGGATAGTCTTACGATATGGCACACCCGAAGTCTTGCTTTCCGACAACGGAACCGAATTTAAGAACCAGGTAATAGACCAATACCTGGCCGAAATAGGAGTTCACCACTCTTTTACTCCCCCTTACCATCCTCAAGCAAATACGGTGGAGAGAGTGAATAGAACCCTCAAGACCAGTATTATGGCATTTGTGGAAGGGAACCATAATACTTGGGACGAGAAGCTACCTGAACTGGTGTTCGCGCTAAATAACACACCCCATAGTGCCACTGGTAAGTCACCGGCCATGTTAAATTATGGCAGGGAGCCAGTGCCTCCTGGGACTAAGAGGAGGGAACAAGATCAGGTAGTCGAAGAGACTGTTGTTCAAGAGGACGAAGACGCCTGGTTAGAAAGAATGAGAAATCTCAGCAATATGCTAAATGATGCTGCTCACCATTCAAGAGAAGAACAAGAGAGGCATGCTGAGATATATGATGCCAGGCGGAGAGAACCGAATTTCGAGGTCGGAGATCGCGTGTGGAAGAAGAATCGCGTGTTATCCTCGGCAGCTCAAGGAGTGATGGCGAAGTTGGCACCGAAATACATTGGCCCTCACGAGATTTTGGAGAAGAAAGAGCCCAACACGTACAAACTGGTGGATGAGGAAGGAGATGTTGAAGACCTGGTCCATGCAGAACACTTGAAGCCATACTTCGCTGGAGAAGAGCCCGAGGATAACGAGGAAACACACGAGCGCGACATAACTGAAGGAGAGGATGACGTCGCCCGACCACCGGGGGAAGAAGAAGAAACGGCGAAGAGCGACCCGCCACTTGCGAGAACCCAGTCGCCAGCGGGCGCTGGGCAAGATCAGGACGAGGTTGGCGTGACAACGCAAGCTCGCGGGAGAGGTAGGCCGAGAAAGACAGCGATAGTCACGAGAAGGCCAGGCGAAACTTCTCCTGCACCAACCAACCCCGTCCCTGTTGCGAGCGAGTCCCTAAAACGACCTCCTGGCCGACCGAAAGGTTCGCGGAATCGCGTACTAACCTGCGACCCCGTCTTGACGTCTCCCCGGAGAACACGCGCGAATCCGAACTACGGTTCCCGAGAATAAACGCTATCTTCTCCTCTGTCCGCAGGATGAGTCTCGGACAGCTGAACCAGCAACAGCTCCTCCAGCTGGTAGGCCTGCTGCTGACGCAGGTGCAGCTGCTGCCTCCGACACCTGGCCGGATGATACCAGGTGCCGGAATACCTGCCATTCTAGGAGGAGTCACGGAGGGATCCTCCGTAACTATAGAGGAACTACCGGCAGGGGAGCCAGTAGTTCCTTCATCAATGCGGCCGATACTAAGACGACCGTAGACCGCGATAGACGTCACTACTTTGGTAGTTAGCCAGAGTAGTGAAGTCAAAGTGGAGTCGTCGACTCCACAGGTAGTGGAGCCTGTGGAGTCAGAAAAATGGAAGAGTTGAGCCAGTGAGGAGAGCCTCGCTCACGATACTCCGCAGGTAGAGGAGTGAGTTGTCAGGTCGCTCCCCCATGTCGGTCGCTTGGATGAAACTCGAAGCCAACTTGGTAGCATCTCGAGAGCTATCCCAGTTGGCTAGAGAAAAGGAAGAGGTCGTCATGAGGGAGTGGGATAACTTCCACGATTATGAAGGGGCGAAGGTCCACTCCGAAAAGTGGTTTAACCTGGTCCTGGGCCGCAAAGAAGAGCTCGCGGCGGCAGTCGAGTTTCGCTGACAGCGAAGCGAGAGTAAGGCTCGCGAGGCTCGCGAAACTCGCGAGGCCTTGGAAAAAGCTCGACGCCTCCGTGAGTCCAAGGAAAAAGAGATGGCCCGGGTCCAGGCCGAACTCGCAAGGGCCAGGGCAAAAGAAGAGGAGGCAGCCAGGGGTAGGAGGAGGCCTACCCCTGGTAGGGTAATAACACCCGTAAAAGAGCTCCGTCCGAGTAGAGCGAAAAGCCGCCAAAGGTGTAGCTCCAGGAGACGAGCATCGAAGGGTCCCCAACAAGATCGGGCGTCCACTCCAACGGACTCAACTGGGCCTCCAAGGGCTCTTTGCTCTCGTCGGCGTCTGCCCGGAGAGGCGAGACAACCAAGACCGTGCTTTTTTTGCGGGCACCACAACGTCCGCAACCCAGCTACCTGCCCTGGAGCCGCGAATCACGACCCGCTCAACCCTTTCTATTATCGGCAAAAATGCCAAACAAATTTTGACCGATGAAGGGGCATTATTTTTTTTTTATTATTATTATTGTTTTAATAAAGTTTTTTTATTTTCCTATAACAATCGCGTTCGCTTGAGTATTCCTAGAACCTTAGCCCTTTTCAGGTATTAGCGACGCCGGATTGAGTTGCAGAGTCCTTTATCAGGAGATAAGTGACATCTGGGTGGGGGGTGTCACGGCCTGCCGTACCGACGTCGCGGATAAGCCGTAGTTGAAGTAACTCATGCGCGCGAACGCGAGATGGCGCGTCGATGCAGAATCTGAGCTGCATCGACGTGATGACTAGCAGACCGCGGCGAGCCGGCGAGTTCGCTACGGTATTCTGCAACCGCTTTTCGTTTCGCTCCACCTTGTTTCGCCTGTTATTAAAAGAAGACTCGTTCGTTCTTTTGAAGAGATGTACCGTGTCAGAGCGCGAATCACGAGAGTTTTGCTCGTGATATACAAAAATAGTGTAAGTACTTCTACGGTTTTCGCGCGTTAAAGTGCAAAGTTCAAGTGCGACAGGCTAGTATCACCTGCCGCACTCAAACCACTTAGTGTCTGGAGGAAGTAATAGCACTTTTCGTGTCTGCTCCACCGCAGCATCAAGATTTTTATACCACTCAGGAAGTAAGACCAGACACGTCCAAGACCGATCAACTACTTGAGCCGTTGCTAAATTGGGCAAAAGGTAAGCGTGCACGCATTCTTCCGCGCCGCGTATTAGCTCCGCGTAACCGCTTGTCCAGGCTCGTCGTACCTGGACATCGGCTTCGAGTAGGCGTTCTCGTGCGGTGAGAGCAAGTGCGAGGAGAGAGTGTAGGCATCGGGCTCACACTTCATCAAGGTTAAACGCGAGGTCAAACCACCGGCTTTTTCAAAGCCGGTGAGTGCGCACAACAGGTGCGCACACGTGTAAACCCGCCGTCTGCCCTCTCTCTCACACTTATACGTATGTGCGTCGCGCGGCGATCGCGACTGCTCTCACACTTCGTCGCTTTACTCGGTGAGCGCGCGCGTAGAGTACCGCACACGTGAGGCGTATTATACCTCACGTGCGCGGCGTAAATTACAGCGAGCGTGACGTCTGTCTCCGAGGCAGCTGACGTCAGAGGTAACGTGCTGGCGCACCGTTTAGATAGGGAATACGCAAACCTAAATTCATTTCTTTTATATTTCTGATCCATTATCACACCACAACTTCTTTTATTTAATAAACAATAGTTTTTTATTATTAACATTTAACCTCTCGAGTTATTATTTCGCGACCTAGTCATTGCCCGTTCCCCGCCGCCACCGCGGTTGTTACGTAAGAGAAAACGTATCGTTTCATCTAAGCAGCCGGCACACGAACCAGTGAACGAGAGGAGAGTTCGAGTCACTGGTGAGAAACAAAGCGCAAGTTTTCGACTTGCGTGTTGCACGGTAAGTAACCAGATTAGGTGAACATTGCACGACGTTGTAGCGTCCGTTGCATAATCTGGCTATTACATCTTCGGGAGTTGAACCGAGACATATGGAATTGAACCGCTAAGGTACGCAGGTGAAACGTGCCTTAGCCCGAAAATCCACGCCGTGACACGGTACTAAACTTAAAATAACTAAATTATTTACGTATAATATTGAAACTGAAATATTGACAGGACAAAAAGTAGTTAATAGAGTTTTTATTCCTAGAATTACATTAAATACAGGAGAATCTTCTTCATTACCTTTTATTCTTTATAGAAAACAGTTTCCATTAACAGTAGTATTTTGCATGACCATTAATAAATCTCCGGGATAAAGTTTTGATTATGTAGAGTTATACATCAAAAGGCAATTAATTATTCTCACACGGTCAATTATATTTTGCTTTACCAAGGCGTAGAAATCCAGATAACATATATATACAAAATAATTTAGAAAATTCATTAGAAATTGAAAATATAGTTTGGGAAGAAATTCTTGATAATTATATAAAAATTTAGGTATATAAGTAAATATTTGTATATATTGCATATATTTATTATATATGTTCATATATATTAAAAAACCAAATTTCTCAATATAAAATATACGCAATAACAGTATAAAATAAAAGAGAAATTATTTGAATGATGTTAAGAGATTTTAATGATTAGCTAAATGAAAATTGTATATAAAATTTAATTAATATTCGATTTGATCCATATAAAAATACAAATAAAATCAAAGAAACGGTTTTTAAATCAAAATTTTTAACGTGAATATGCTCTTATATATTTAAAAAACAAATTTCACATTATAAAATATACGCAATAATAGTATAAAATAAATGAAAAATTGTTTAAATAAAGTCATAAGAGATCTAAATCAATAGCTAAATGTAATCGGTATTCGAAATTTATTTAAGTTTCAGTTTAATACATAAAATAATAAAAATAAAATAGAACAAATATATTTAAATCAAACTTGATAACATAAATATACTCTTATATATTCAAAAAATAAATTTCCCAATATAAAATATACCCAATAGCAATACAAAATAAAGGAGAAATTGTTCAAATGATGTTATAAGATCTTCATCAACGACTAAATGAAAACTGTACATGTAATTTATTTAAATATGGATCAGATCAAAATTTTTATCGTGAATAATACTCTTATATATTAAAAAAAATTACATAATAAAAAAAAAATATATATATATAATAGAAGTATTTAAATGATGTTATAAAATATCTTATTCAATATCAAAATAAAAATTATATATGATATTTATTTAAATGTGGGTTAGGCCTACTCGGGATACCAGTAAAAAGCGCATTCATTTATTTACCTCTTGCGTTATGTGGAAAAAATAGAACAAATGGGTTGTTACTTAAAATGGGGGGGGTACCCCCTACTATTTATATATATGGGATATTACAGGTGAAGTCAGCAGCTCAAAATTTGAAAATCGCTCAAAACTCGTGTTCTTTTAGTTTTTTATGAAAAAAAAATGTTCCTCAAAGTTTAGGTCAATATTTGCAAAAATAAAAAAGCTATGCAAGATTGAAAATTCAATTTTTTTGCAATTTTTGGTTAAAACCCAAGTTTATTCATTTTTTAACTAAAAATCTTGAAACTTTTTGTATAGAACATTGCATTTTTTCTGAAGAATGTACCAGTATTTATTTTATGATCCTTCTTGGAAGTCTCTGATTGGATGCTTCTTACTATACCTTCATCGAAGGATACTGAGGCTGCGGCCAAATATTTTTTATTCGACAAATTTTTTTTGTATTCTTCTTCGAAAACCCTTCAAAATACATAATTTCAATTTTTGATAACATGATTAATGAAACTGAATATTATTCATACACCTTATGGCATGGATCGTACCACTGAATTTTGTTAGAGCATCAAATAGAACATATATATATTTTCAATAATATTAGGCTTACATAATAAACGATACCTAATTGTGAATTAATAATAAATTAAGGGGAGGCCGAAGTCCCGTCAGTTAGTTTTTCAAAGTTTTCTCTTCGAATAATTAACCGATTGGGCTGAAATTTTGGGAGAATACTTAAAATTTATATACAAAGCGCGCTCAAGTCTTGAAATTCAAAACAAATTATTATCTTTCAATTTCGTAATTTATAGGTTATGTTACCCGCGCAAGTTTTTCAAGGTTTTCTCGGTAATTAATTGATTGTTTGAGCTGCGATTTTGAGAAATAACTAAACATTAATATCCAAAGCGCGCTCAAGTCTCCAAAATCCAAATAGATAAGAATTTTTTAATTTATATAATAAAAACGCGTTTTACTGATTACAGCGCCACCCTCCATTTAAAAGACATTGACTCCGACGTCCCTTTAAGCTATAGAAGTTAATTACCATAAAGCTGTCAAAATGAAATGAGGCAACAGACTCATAATTTAATTCGTAATTTAGGTATCGCTTATTGTGTAAACCTAATATTATTGAAAATAGATACGTAAAATTGCACAAAAATTGAATTTTCAATCTTTTTTATTTCAAGCTTTTTTATTTTTGCAAATATCGACCTAAAATTTGAGGAACATTTTTTTTTGATAAAAAACTAAAAGAAAATGAGTTTCGAGCAATTTTAAAATTTTGAGTTGCTGACTTCACCTGAAATATCCCATATATCTACAATATATATGTATGTGTGTATATATATATATATATATATATATATATATATATCTGAACGCAGTCCCTCCACCGTCCCCTCCACCGCCCACCATCGTCCCCTCCACCGCTCTCCACCGCCCTCCACCGTCCCCTCCACCGCCTTCCACCGTCCCCTCCACCGCCCTCCACCATCTCCTCCACCGCCCTCCACCTACCGTCCCCTCCACCATCCACTCCACCGTCCCCTCCACGTCTGGACTACTACCGGACTATTGTTTTTTATGATAATCGAAAAACCATCAAAGAGAAAACTGTCACTAAATCTTTGAATTCGAACATTTAACAAAACTCAAAAATATACTAATTATTAATAGAACCAACATAGACAATTATGTTTTCAACTATTACCGCATTTCGCACATTTGGAACAGCTTTCCACACCACCACTGAGGTACTGTTATAGGCGCGTTGAATTTTTGATTTTGAGCTTAGTAGTGCGTAGTGGGTAATACTCAATCAAAATTCACAAAAGTTAGAATACAATGAAACTTTATTAATGATCGTTAAATACTAAAAATGCATAAATGTTAAACAGGGCGCCAGCTGCGTACGTCAAGCGCACCGAATCTAAGTCGCCGGCTAACGCGAGCCGGTAGCAGACACGAGCTACTCTCCTTCAGCTTCAGCTCGAGCTGGAGCTTTGGCGCGAGTAATAACTAATTGCGCAATTCTCTGCGAGCGCGCACACACACTCGGCGTGGAACGACAGGGAGTACTTTAAAAGGGGGACAAACCTCGGCCAGGAGTTCGACTGTAGCAGCACTCTTTCTCTCTCTCTCTCTTTCTCTCTGGAACAGCGGCGTCCGGGACTACCCGTACTCGGCCCACTCTCGCTTCTCTCTCTCTCTCTCTCTCTCTCGACACCACGGCGACCCAGCTGACGACGAGGCTGATCGTCGTCGGCGTGACTTGGTTACCGGAAAGGCGGCGAATGGCACACGGGCACTACGTTCGTCACGGCACTCCTACGGCAGACGCGAAAAAGCAAGCACGCGGCACGGCGGTAGGCGACAGAATGAAGAAAATGCCGGCCGGCGTGCTCGCTCTGCTCTCCGCTCCAATTCGCCGATCGGCCGTCTTCTTCACCGCGGCGCGAACGAGCAGTCCACGTGACTCCTGCTGCTCGCGCGCGGCGTCTCTCATGGACGGCCGACGGCGCTATTGCACAGCGCTTCTCGCTCTCTCTCTCTCTCTCTCTCTCTCTTGCGCGTCGGCTGCTCCTGTCAGCGGCCTGGGGGAGCGAGCTCACTGATGCTCCAGCTGCAGCTGCTCTTGCTGTAGCTGCTGCCGGTTCGGCCGTCTCCTGACCTGCTGGATACGGGAGGGAAGGGACGGGTGCGCGGTGACGACAGCGGGGAGGAACGAGCGCGCGTATGTGTGTGCTCGGGTGTCGAGCGTAGCTCGCCGCGGCCGCCGTGTTCGTCTTCACGTATCTCCTTTGGAACGCGTTCATAGGTAACTGGCAATTTGCCACGTTACAACTCCCCCACCTAAACTCGAAATAGTCCGTTGACTATTTCCGTACGTTTACTTCGTCTTCCTACTTGACTATACTAATCCTCTAATTACAACTTATCCTAAGCTAAGCGGTCTTAGCTGCAGCGGTGTGGGTGTAACTGTTTGTATCCCCTTAGCTTCTTTTTCTGCAGCTAGGCTTGGGTGTAAATCTGTGTGAGTGTAACCTGGTGAGTGTGTTTCCTAGCTATAGCAACCTGGCGCCTGTAACCTTTCCGAACTACAATCATACGCAGGTACCGATCCCGATCGCGAGCTTCCACACCACACTCCAACATCTCCATTCACTCAGAAATTACAATAGTATAAAAAATTTAATTTTTATGCTGCAACAGCATCTTACCTGGCCGATCCCTTGGACTACTGCTCTTTTTAGAGCTACGTTCTGGCAACCTAAAATAACATGCTGACTCGATCGCGAATAAACTAATTTAGCCAACGATTCACGAATTTCTCTCTCTGAATTATGTTATCTTATTGCGACCTGCTTCATGCTTGCTGGTGAGAGAACGTCTCTTTCTTACTTAGGAAATCAAATGGAAGAGGATAGGTAAGATAAATGAAAAAAAATTAACTAGATGAGGTAAGGAGGCTGCTTTATTGCTTTAGGCTCTCCCTACCGATACTACACATACATATACCTTTCAGTATGCTACCGCTGCAGCTGGACCTACTTCCTGCCTAAGCGTTCCGGCTGACGCTGGCCCCAGGTTTGGCAACAGCTGGGGCAGGTGGCCACACTGACCCCCTCTCGACCACACATGTAGCAGACTCTTCTGCGCGGCTGGCGGCGCCCGCTTTTAGTACCGGAAATATGAGAAAATAACTAAAAAAAATAATGTTTTCATGTTGTGACAGTTAGCTTAAGGCATCCTGGAAGTTAGCGTTACGTATAGAAGTCTTCCAGGCTGACTATTCATATATATATGAAACGCTAGTATCTGGGACTTTTCGTGTACGTAACGCCTACTTCTGGGATTTTCGAGTGACTTCCAGTCAGCCTGGAAGACTTCTATACGTAACGCTAACTTCTAGGATGCCTTAAGCTAACTGTCACAACATGAAAACATTACTTTTTTTAGTTATTTTCTCATATTTCCGGTACTAAAAGCGGGCGCCGAGGCCCCCTGCGAATCACAACACACTTAGAGTCATTATTTCTTTAGTAAAGCATCAAATTCCCCTCTTAAAGGCTTATTTCACAACATGTAAGACACTGTTGTGAAACCCACTTTACTTTTTCTTATGGAGTACCAGTAATTACACATACACACACACACACACACACACACACACACACACACACACATATATATATATATATATATATATATATATATATATATATATATAGGTAAAAAAAAACATCTTTTTAAAAAAGTGCGCGTACGGGAGATAGATTTTTTCGAAAAATCTACGTATACGTTTTCAAATTACAACATTCTGAAAGTCACCTTTTTACTATTTTAATGATAGTTCGAAGTGATTTTTCGGGTATTACTTACAACTGCACCCTAATCTACCCAAATGCGATTGAAAGAGGGTGAAAAAACCTTTCTATTTCACTGGGCTTGAGCTAAAAAAAAGTTAAAAAAATCTAACGCGTGTCTTAGTTTGAATTTAACAGATTTTGAAAAAAGCCATTTTCACAAAATTAAAACCGGTGGGAAATTTTTGTACCAACTCCGATTTGGCTGAAAACTATCAGAAAATCTTCTTTAGACATACTTTCAGGAAGCTGAATAGGATCGGGCATGCATATCGAAAGATTTCCTATTGATTAGAGCTGATGACTTACGATATTTTTTTTATTTCAATGCTATAGATTACTAAGAACGTTCTGCATTCCTACATATCATTTCATTAAAGCTTTTGGAATAATTATAAGACTTTTTTCAATGTTTGATCAAAATATACTTCTGAAGTCTTTAATAAAGCTTTATGAAACATAAAGAAAACAATGCATTTTCGAGAGTATTAAAAAAACAAAAATTGACGTATTTACATAGCTTTAAAGTTAGCGATTTTCGCAAAAATAGTGTTTTTTGATATTTTCAAGTATCTAGATCTACGGTCTAGGAACTTTTTTTTTTCAAAACTTTTCCACTAAGTAGCTTATATTATGTATAGTAATAACGAATACTTTGTCTGGGCATGGATATCCGATCCTATCTATATAAAATTCAAGCGTTAATAAATCACTATTTTTGAGATTTTATTAAATATGCTATTTTTCAAGTTATTTACCTTCGTCAATTTTTAATCTATTTAATTGTACTGAAAAGAGTATTTACATTTTTTCAATAGAAAACATTTTATCGAAAATATGTCCAAAACAATAAAAAATAAAAAATTTGACTGCTAGTACACGTGCAAACTGAACGCAATTTATTGAAATTTCTCGGTATCAAGCCACACTGATTTTCTACTTTTGTTCTGTTCTTGTTCCGTGCTGTGTTCGGTGCTCTGACTCACTTATGGAACATGTGTGTAGTTCGCAATCTGCGTAATCCGGGGTTTAAGATGTATTCTTTATTACGTACACTTTTGAAGCATCTTTTTCGGAGCAGGGAAAACAAGGGTGTCAAACCATCAACTATTGTGACGAGAAGATTAGAGTCGTTTTAATCGTATTTACTTCCGACTTTTCCCCTTCAATTCTTAAACAACGGAGTACAAAGCTTACACATAGCGAACAACAACATTACTAAAAAGTAATGTTGGTAAGTATATAAGTTTAAAAAAAATCCTTGCGAATATTCCCTCGAGGTTAATAAACAGGCATGCAATCCTGAGGCAATATTGTTGCAAACCAATGATTTTCGTGTTTCCATTGTAAATGTTTTAGTTCGAATTTTTATTCTATATTGTAACAATATTGTTACAATATTGCTGCAAGGTTGTACAATATAGGGGAAATTTTTTTTTTTAATTAAAAAAAAAACGAGAATTGCACCAATAAAAATATCCCTTTGGGAAGTACCATCCATATGATTGGTTTCAAAGTCCAAATCTTTGTACGCTTAAATGTCTTTTTCAATTTTTATAAAACTAAACTTTTTTATATTTCAAGATGTGACGTACACGACCAGCTCGTAATATACACATCGATTCATAATTTCCCATTCATAAACAAGAGAACGAAATTCATTCACACAGTGCCTCTGACGTCACCGTGTAAACACAAATATTGTCATGCGACCAGACGATCGACTGGTATGTAAAGAGCTCCGATTCTCGGTATCGGCATGCACTTGTATCCGAGCTCTCGCCTATTCAGAATACCGATAAGCATTGCGCTTAGGTAACTGAAGCTGGCCCCTCCTTTGCGCTCGTAAAATCTACGTAATATAATTCATTTTTTTAGTATATTAATAAACATACCTATAATTTTTAGATTTTGATTTATAATTTTTTTCTTTAAATAAACTCTCTCGATAACAACCGAGTCCTAACTTACCTACCTCCCACGGCACCATAGTCGGCCCTCTGCACCGATTATTTACCCGTCTCCTCTCTTCTCACACGGTACGGTAGATGGCCCTCTGCGCCGACTACTTACCCGTATCATCTAAGCAGCACGGTCGCAGCCACTCAGCGCTAACGACTTACCTGCATCTACCACCTCTCTGTATCGACGGCACGGACTCCGGCACATTGCGCGCCGGTATCTAACCCTGAGATCGGAGCTACTCCCCTCCCGATTATATGCTCGAGTCCAGTACATGAACTCTATAAAATTAATTTAACGTCCGAAAAAGTAAAGATTAAAGATACAGCTAGTCATTACCCAAGGTCGGTACGTTACAAAGTATACTTAAAATTTTATGTCAAAATTAAATATGTTCGTTTTTATCATAGAACTTCTTCTATTGAAGTCAAATATGGCTCATCGTAGTTAATATTAATATAATATTTTTCTAGGTACTTTAGGTAGACGTATAAAAGAAAGGTATCTTCGGGTTTCTTCTGAAATCAGAAAATCAATCAATGATTATTACTTAGATGATTCAAATAGTATAATGTGTAGTGGAATAAAAGAATGTGTGAAGATAAAAAGTGGTGACTCATCTATTACAGTTCAAAAGAGAATTTTGATTTATGATTTATCAGATTTATATAAAAATTGGATTAAAGACAGAGGTCACGAAACTATTCCTTGCTTAACATTTTTTAGTCAGATGAGACCAAAAGAATGTGTATTTGCTGGAGAACCAGGTACTCACAACATATGTGTATGTTCCATTCACCAAAATGTAAAACTGAAATTATTGTCTATAACATCAAATATTAATTATAAGGAAGTTATTGAAGCTTCTGTATACATCATTCATAATAAAATCTGTATGCTAAGAAAATGTGATTAGTGTCCAGGAGAAGATGGTATTCGTCAATTCCTCACCTCTTGTGTTGATGTAAATACAGAAAGTGTTGAGTATAGTAATTGGGTTCCCGTAGCTATAAAAAGCAAGGACTTTGAAAGCTCGATTAGCTCTAGAGTGACTCTTGAAAATTTTTAAAATCCCTTTAATGAGTTTTCAGAAAATTTTGTAGAAGATATTTTGAATATGTGTGAACATCATTTTATTTCTGTTAGTCAAAAAGATTATTTTACTGAATGTAAAAACAATTTTTACCATGCAACTGGAATATTTATTATGGATTTTGCCGAAAATTATACTTTTATAAGTCAAAATTCCACCCAAGGATTTTACTTCAACAATACTTCGGCACCATTATTTACCATCGCATTCTATTTCAAAGAGGAAACAGGAGATGATGTGAAACATAAAACTTTTTGTGTTATTTCAGATAGTTCGATACACCAAGCTCAGTCCATAAATTTACAGAAGTAGTACTTACAAGGAGAGTGTTTCAGCTGCGGAAAACGGATTTTAGTGGGCATTGGAGAGTCTATTTCTGGTATCTCAAAATTAAGCTCAGTGCTCACATTTCCGTCAAATGGGCCCTTTTTCTTGAGATAAGGGCAATTTAATCTCAAATATCGTCTCTTTCGTCAAAAAATGATGTCTCTTCTATTGACTGTCACATTGCAAGTATTTAAGATACGCAAACGAGGAACAAAAATTATAAAAGTAGACAGTAAAAGCTAAAATGTAAGCCCTGATTCATTAAAAAATATTGTTTTTTCAGGAAGTTACAAGTAATCAAACATAGGGTACGAAAATGGTTAAAAATTTGTCTTCATTTTAACCAATTAAATGAATCGTATTTTTAACCATTTTCGTATCCTATCTTTGATTGCTTGTAACTTCCTGGAAGACCAATATTTTATAATGAATCAGGGCTTAAATTTTAGCTTTTACTGTCTACTTTCATAATTTTTGTTCCTCGTTTGCGTATCTTAAATACTTGCAATGTGACAGTCAATAGAAGAGACATCATTTTTTGACGAAAGAGACGATATTTGAGCTTAAATTGCCCATATCTCAAGAAAAAGGGCCCATTTGACGGAAATGTGAGCACTGAGCTTAATTTTGAGATACCAGAAATCGATTCTCCAATGCCCGCTAAAATCCGTTTCCCGCAGCTGAAACCCTCTCCTTGTTAGTAAAATTAAAAATGAATTTTTCTGGATAAAAAACTTAATTTATTTTTCTGGTGGTGCTCCGACACAATTTAAAAACAAGTAAGAGGGAAATTACTTGATAATTTTTCATTTTTCTTGTAGCTTCTTGTAATAAATCACAAATAAGAATATGATAATAAATTATTTATGAGTAGGTTATAATTCTTAGATGTGAAGGCAATTTAACCATTATGAAAAGGAAAGCTGATACAAAATGTTTTTTGGATGGAAATTGATTAATTTTGTAATAAGCAAAGTTTGACTTCTCAATTTCTATCATAAATTTTGATGATAATTGAAAAAAAATCGTATTTTTCTAAATTGGCACAATTTTGGCATAAAAACAAAACAGCAATTTTCCATTTTAAGGTGGTTACATCGTTTTCAGGGGGCAAGCGGGGGTTGAATGTGAAAATTGAAAAATCATCAATTAAAATTGAAGGCAATATAATTATATAACAAAAGGTTACTTTCCTAAAAGGATAATATATAAATAACTATTTTATGCATCCATACGTACCAAATTTCCCTTCGGATAGCTGGAATGGTCTTGCGAGTCGTATATGTCCAAAATTGCTTTACCACGTGATTCTGAAGAAAGATTTGAACGAATTGGCATGAAAAAATTCAACTCGCAGGATCATTCAACCTATCCGAAGGAAAACTTAGTACGTATGGATGCATAAAATAGTTATTTATATAGTCTGAATTTAGGAAAGAAAGCTTTAATTATATAATCCACCAATATTTATATTTCCACCAATTTTAATTGATTATTTTTCAATTTTCACATTAAACCCCAGCTGGCCCCCTTAAGTGATGTCAATTCCTTAAACTCACGAAAAATGCAAACAATAATTAAGAATTATTTCTTTTTTTTCAAAAATCATTTTATCAGTTTATACCATCATGAAAAAGATTTTGGAATAAAAGTAAGGTCATACAATTTTTTTGCTACATCTCACGGAAAAAGTGTTTGTGATGGCGTAGAAGCAATGGCAAAACGGCTTATCAGAAAAGCTTCTCTACAAGGTGTACAAATTTTAAATGCCCAACAAATGTATGATTACTTATTAGAAGAAGAATCAAATATTTGGTCTGAATATTAGTATAATTTTAAAGTTTATATTTAAACGTAAAACATATTGATAAATGAAATATTTAAAAATTACAGTTTCTTACACTTTATTCATAGAGAAATTGGAGCAAGAGAAAAGAAGCTTGCGGAAAGATTTAAAACTGCGAAGAGTGTGAAAAATACTTTACTTTACCCATTAATGAACAAATGATTGAAGTGAAACTGTATTCGCTTGATAAAAATATACAGATTGTAAATATGTTTGAATAATAATTGATTCATGCAACACAACTGTACAGATTACCAAATTAATCTATTAATTTTACTACTTAATAAATTAAAGATTCATAAGAATTATAAATACATCTATTCTTAACATGCTTAGTACACATTTTTTCTATTATTTATGAGAAGAATTTTTAGAAAGTTGTTACAAAATAGTACAAGGTCGAATATAAAAGAGAAAACTAAATCCATAATAATATTTCTGCTCTTTATTACAAATGTTAGGCTACGCGATAACGGAGAAGCTCCATAATCTCAAAATTGTAGTATTGTCTTCTAATTTTTTCTATTCTTCGAAGTATTTTAGAATTTTCAATTTTTTATCGTTTCGGACATATTTTCGATAAAATGTTTTCTATTGAAAAAATGTAAATACTACTTTTCGGCACAATTAAATAGACTAAAAGTTGACGAAGATAAGTAACTTGAAAAATAGGTATTTTATAAAATCTCAAAAATAGTGATTTAATAACGTTTGAATTTTATAGAGATAGGATCGGATGTCCATGCCCAGAAAAATTATTCGTTATTAACACAATATAAGCTACGTAGCGGAAAAGTTTTGAAAAAAAAAGTTTCTAGACCAGAGATCTAGATACTTGAAAATATCAAAAAACACTATTTTTGCGAAAATCGGAAACTTTAAAGCTATGTAAATACGTCAATTTTTTTTTTTTTTTAATACTCTTGAAAATGCATTGTTTTCTTTATATCTCATAAGGCTTTATTAAAAACTTCAGATGTATATTTTGATCAAACATTGAAAAAAGTGCTTTAATTATTCTAAAAGCTTGAAGGAAATGATATATAGAAATGCAGAAGGTCCTTAGTAATCTATAAGCATTGAAATTGAAAAAATATCATAATTCATCAGCTCTAATCAATAACTCATTCGATATCCATGCCGGGTCTAATTCAACTTCGTTAAGGTATGTCTAAAGAAGATTTTTTGATAGTTTTCAGCCCAATCGGAGTTGGTAGAAAAATTTTCCACCGGTTTTAATTTCGTGAAAATGGCTGTTTTTCAAAATCTGTTAAATTCAAACTAAGACACGCGTTAGATTTTTTTAACTTTTTTTTAGCTCAAGCCTAGTGAAATGGAAATGTTTTTTCACCCTCTTTCAATCGCACTTAGGTAGATTAGGGTGCAATTGTAAGTAATACCCGAAAAATCACTTCGAACTATCATTAAAATGGTAGAAAGGTGACTTTAAGAATGTTGTAATTTGAAAATGTATACGTAAATTTTGATTTAAAAAAAAAATCTATTTGTAAAGTTCAAGTCAAGACGAAGAAAAAACCCACTGATAAATTGCAAATTGATGTGAATGAACTTTTTGAATAAAAGTTTGAAAAACATGAAAAAACGCTTAAAAATGCCCTTTTCTGCACCTTTATGACGAACCCCTGACGTCAATTTTAGATATTGGACCCTAAGAATTGGCAAACATTATTTTCTTGGTAAGATCTAAGAAATATCTCAAGCGTTTGCAAAATGCGAGCAGTCCCGAAGGGCGTTCATCGACTTAACGTTGATGAACAAGTCTGGGTCGACTGCTGTGGATCCAAATACCGATCCGGACCTTCCGCACCCGTTCACCACACTCCTTGATGACTCGATAGTGAGGTAGAAACTCTCGGAGTCTCGGAGGATGACCGCGCCACCACTAGCACATAATGCAATGGTGGAGCCAGTCGGAGAGGAAAACGGCCAGGAGAGTTCCGGGACAGAGTTATTGAGTCCTGCAGCACCCATCGGGACATCTCCAACCGAAGCCAAGGGACAGCTCCAACAGCAACAACTGCAGCAGTAGCAAATGCAGCAACGGCAGCTGGAGCAGCAACAGCAACAAATGCTGGAGCAGCAGCGACAGCAACAACTGCAGCAGCAGAAAATGCAGCAACAGAAGCTGGAGCAGCAACAGCAACAAACGCTAGAGCGGCAGCGACGGCAGCAACAGCAACAACAGCAGGAGTAGCAGTGATGGCAGCAGGAGCAACAGCAGGAGCAGCAGCAGCGGCAGCAAGCGCTCCTGGAAGAGCAGCACAGGCAACGATAATACCGGCTCAACCTAGAAGAAGAGCCGTTGCCGGTACGAAATGGGTAGCACGCATTCTGGCAGCAAACGCGAAACCCGCCTCAACGACATAGCTTTGAGTGGCCACGAGCATGTGAACAGCGCACGGCTGGGATAGTAGTAGGAGATAGTGTAGTTTCGAAACAGCTGCTGTCTGTGATCCAAAGACTCGTCAAAGAGATCGAAGAGCTGAAGTGTGCGAACTTTGCAGGAAGCTCGACACCCCACGTCAATCACGGACTTGGACGGAGTTCAACCACCAAGTACGGGTAGGGGGCAAGGATCACAACAGGTCAACTGTCAAGACACATTCACGTATGTGAACTTCGACAGGAGCAGCCCGAACCTCCAGTCCCCTACTAACGCCAGGAGGAACAGAATGAGAAGTCCTCCACAGCGTGAAGCAGGGATAGGCACTACCCTGGACCAGTCTACGAGGCAGACGTACGTGCCACAACAGATGAACCGAGATGTAGGCTAAATAGTCCGAAAATGGTACATCAAGTTCTGAGGGTCCTCAAAGGAGCAGAGCGTCGAGTTATTCCTCATGAGAGTAGAGGAATGCAGAACTCTAGCTAATCTGACATACGACGAGGTGCTTTCGTCATTGTCAGAGCTCCTAACCGGGGTATCAGCCACCTGGTACCGAAGTTACTGCCATACATGACGATCGTGGCAAGATTTGAAAGAGGCCATAATGCACATGTATCGCGGGGACAGGGGCATCAGCAACGCATCCTAGCAAAAATAAACGCGAGGACTCAAGGCCCAGACGACCTCACGCGTGATTACTTAGTAAATCTCCAGGCCATGATCCTCAAGTGAGATTCGGTGCCTAGCATAGCGCAATAGATAGACATGTTGCACCGGAACATGCGGCCAGAACTCCAAAAGATGGTAATACGTAACCAGGTTACAGATTACCGAGGACTCCTGGACCTGGCCCGAGAAGCCGAATTAGCGCTCGCGGCAGATAAGGTGTACCACTCGCCACCAGAGCCCGAGCGCACATACTTGCCAGAATTTGCATATGTGCCGATAGAGCCACCCACGGATCAGCAAAAAAGCAGAATCCAGGTGTGGCGGTGATGGGGTACCAACAGCATGAGCCTCGAGAAAGCCTCGAGGCTATGTTCCGTCGGGTCATCGCCGAATGCTTATCGGTCTTGACGAAGACAGAGACCGACGAGAATAGTGTGCAAAAACATAACTCGCAGCCTCCCAGAAAACTCAAGAAGGGGCGATAACAGGCAGCGGGAGGGCAGGCATGCTATCAACCAGCCTAGTGGGGGTAATCGCTCGACCTACACCAGACTAGGCCGCAAAGTCCGAGAAATAACGGACCTCCATAAAGGCGAGAGTACCGAAGGGGACCCTGATATGACCAAAAGGGAGGCACTCCCAACCCTAACACTGACGGCAACCAGCAGGGAAATGGCTGAGGGGACAGATAAACACGACCACATTCCCGCCCCCAGCTCTCTCATTTGAGACCAAGGGTAACTCGGTCCAGTCGTCTGAAGGGAAGATCGAAGAAGTACCTGTGACTCAACCGAATGCAGTCAACCAAGAAGCTTGCACGCGATGGTGGCTTCAAGTGGGTGTAGCCGGCTACAGGTTACGAGCACTCTTCAACACAGGAGCTTCCTGGACGGGGATGAATTCCATTGGCCTGCAGCTCGCTACGGCCTGTGAAAAGAGTTAATCCCAGTCAACGGCCTAAAGGCACGGATGGCAAACGGGTAGAGCATAGCAGTTATTGGCTATATGTATCTGCCCATGGTCGTAGCCGGCGTGTGCAAAAACGTGCGCGTCGCCATAATGCCAGACCTAAACACGGAGCGCTACTTGGGGGTAAACTTCATTAGGAAGTTTAGCGCCGTCATAGACCTCACAGACAACACACTGCATCTCAAGGATGACGATGCAAGTGTAAAGTTAGAAGTAGCCGCCATAACCGCAAACAACACCGTATCCGTATCAGTTATAGGGTAAGCGGACCCAACAGAGGAACAGCGCAAAGAAATAGAAGCTTTAGTATCTCAGCTAATCGGAGACAGCCTGGCACCAGCTAGGGTGTACTTCGTGTGTCGAGCATGCAATAGACGACGGATCTACAAGAACCACTAAAACGGAAATACTACCCTGAATCTCAGAAACTCCAGGAAGAGATGCGCTAACAGGTCACGGAAATGCTAGTCGCGGAAATAATGGAAGGCTGGTTAAGCCCAATGGTAATGGTACGCAAGCCCAACGGGAAGTTTCGTTTCTGTGCGGACTTTAGAAAAGTTAACGCAGCGTCAGCGCCAGGCGCGTATCCGTTACCATACATAGAAAGTATCTTGCGCAAACTGTAGAAAGCGCGATAGATCACCACGTTGGATTTAAGCAGTGCGAACCACCAGATACCACTCAGCCCGGAATCCAAAGGAACTAGGGCCTTCGCCGTGCCAGACAAACGGCTATTCCAATTTACGAGAATGCACTATGGTCTTCCGTATGCCGGAGCGTCCTTCCAAAGGCTCGTTGACAAAGTCATTCGCCCTGAACTCGAACATTTTGCTTACTCGTATCTGGACAATATAATAATAGTCACAGAGACATTCGAGGAGCATAAAGAGGTTCTAAAGAGAGTTCTGGACAGGATACAGGACGCGGGCCTCACAATAAATCGTGAGAAGAGCGTCTTCTCTCGCGATGATGTCCAATATCTCGGGATTATAATAAATATAGATGGTTTTAAGCCAAACCCTGAGAAAATAATGCGCATTATGAAGTATCCAGTACCGAAAAATCTCCGTTAGCTGAGATGCTTTCTAGGACTGACCTCGTGGTATAGAAAGTTTTTATCGAACTTCGCCACAATTGCTGAACCACTAATAGAACTAACGAAAAAGGATCGAAAATACGAGTGGTTAGCAGCACAAGAAGAGGCCTTCCAAAAGCTAAAAGTGCTAGTAGCTTCTGTACCGATTCTACACAGACCGGTAACTAACGCGCAGTTCGTGGTAAAAACTGACCCGAGCGATACAGACCTGGGAGCGGTTCTATACCAAATAATTGACGGCGATGAAAGAGTCCTGGAGTTCGCTAGTCGAACTCTGAGCGCGGCCGAGATGAACTATAGCGTGACGGAACGAGAATGCCTAGCCATTCACTGGGCAATTAAATAGATCCATCCGTATAGAGAAGCCTACTACTTCAAGGTTAGCACTGACCATAGCAGCTGGAAGTGGCTCCGTGACCTCCAAAACTCGATCGGTAGGTTAGCTAGGTGGGCTTTGGAGCTACAAAACCACAGTATCATGGCTGGACATCGAAAGGGCTCGTTGAACAATGTCCTGAATGCCCTTTCGCGGATGTTAGAGGAAGAAGAGCCAGCGGTCGCCGCGATAGAGCTCGAACGCGATACAAACAACCACTGGTACATCAAGATTGTGAAAGAGGATCAACAGCAGCCGCAAGACTTCCCCACGTTCAAGCTCGCGGGGTGGAGACTGTACAAGTACGAACCTAATGAAATCATAGACGAATCTCTCGGCGATGTATGGAAGATAGCAGTCTCTCACGAAAAGTGACGTGAAGTACTGAGAGAATACCATGACCTCCCAACTGCTGGGCACTTGGGACGAGAGAAGACTCCAGAAATAGTAAGGCGGAAGTATTATTGGCCACACATGTCTCGAGATGTGGCCAGATACGTGAACCAGTGCCAAATTTGCCAGCAGTGCAAAATCGAACAGCGTGCTCCAGCAGGATTCATGCGACACCGCATTATAGAGCGTCCATGGCAAATCGTGGCCAGCGACATTATGATACCCCTTCCGAAAACCAAGCACGGCCACGAATACATTCTCATCTTCCAGGACCTGTTCACACACTGGATTGAAGTAATTCCGATAAAAAGGGCAGATGGTAAATCGATAATAAAAGGACTCAATAAATCTGCGATTCGGAGTCCCGGAGGTGTTTCTCTCCCATAACGGGACTGAATTTAAGAATGCATCCTTGAAGTCATTCTTAAAGGAGAGAGGCGTGCACCACACGTTTGCACCTCCATACCATCCTCAGGCCAATCCTCTCGAGCGTGTGAACTGAACGGTGAAGACAGTGACCATGTTTTACGCAGAGGAAAATCACCGGTCCCGGGAAGAGAAACTGAATGAGCTGGCGTTTGCGTACCATACGGCCGAAGACAACTCCACAAAGATAAGTTCTGCCATGTTCATTTACCGCCGACAGCCTGATCCGCCGAAGACACTAAGGCGGGAGGAAGACAGGCTGGCCGAAAGGCAAGGGCAGCAAGAGTCGCATGGACAAGTTACACGAATTGCATGATCGGACGGCGGCCCACGTGCAAGCGAGGCAGGCGAGACAAGCCATATACTATGACGCTCATCGTCGACCTCCAGAGTTCTCGCTAGGCGATCGTGTATGGAGAGAGAATAAGGTACTATCCTCTATATCTGAGGGGATTTCTGCCAAATTAGCACCGAAGTACGCGGTGCCATACACGATTGCGAATATTCTAGGCGAAAACACCTGCGAAATCCAAGGTGAAGATGGTCGAACGATACGTCCCGTCCATGCGCAGCAACTCAGGCGATACGTCCGCGCAGATGAGCCCAAGGACTACTTGGACAATAATAGTTAATAAGTAGCCCGGTCGCTACCACCGAGGTACTCTTCAGCCGAGCGTAGTGCACCAGCGGGCAACGTAGTTAGCCAGGGGAAGGTACAGCCACGGGCGATGGCTAGGCGGCTCGGTCCACCTCGTAAGATCGCGCTATTAGTTAGGCCAGGAAGGCGTGCGAGCGATGGCCGGCCTACACGTGTAACCGGTCCAACAGTCCAAGCGTGGCCCAGGGAGGCCAAAAGACTCAAAGAAAATATCCACATCTGCTGATGTCCGGTCAATGCCCCCGCCGCACCCGAGAGCCTAAAAGATCGCTAACTGTGCCATCCAGAAACCTCCTTCTCCTAAACCTTACCACCATACTTGTAGGTACGACGACTGCTCGCAGGCCCACTAAGCAGCATCTGGCAGGGGGGTGTAACGAGTGCGCGAGTTATGTAATCCGGGATTCGAACTACTTGCGCCGAGCAGGCGTGCTCACTGGAGGCGCAAGTATCCCGACCGGATTGAAACGGTCTCGCGACGCGTCATATGCCCGTCGCGTACCCGCCAAGCTGCTACGGCTTTATGCGAGTCACGACAGCCATTTTAATGTCTGCTACCGTGCCGAGCACATCGTACGACTGCTCTCTCCCGTGTTTTATTGTTGGCGCCGCATCTTTTTTTAGATAGACACCGGGTGTGTGGAGTGGAGGCGCCGACGCAAGTGTGAGAAAGTAGGAGAGAGAGAGAGAGTGAGTCCGCGCCACGAGTGCCACGAGCAAGCGAGATAGCGAGAAGGTGCCGGCAGCGAGCCTGCCTGCCTACCTCACCGAAGCGAGTGCGAGAGAGAGAGAGAGAGACGCAACTCCTGCGAGAGCGACGGAGAGAGAGAGAGAGTCGAGTGCACCGGCTGCTCCTTCATCGTAAGTCTTCTGCTCTCCTCTTGTAATTATTGTGAAAGGATTGCACGGAAATCGCCCCGTGCAAGCTTTCTGTTCCGTGTACGTGCGGGTATGTGTCAGCCCGCCGTACTTAACAAGTGCGCGCGTATTGTGTATCAGCGCCGTAACGTTCGCGCGTTTGAATCGTAACCGTTCGCGCGCGAACTAACTCATTGTTTTAATCAGCACGCGCGTTGTGCTTGTATATATTTCTGTTTTAATATACTGTGATATCTCGTTACTCGTCGCGTTATTTATTGCAACCCGTCCTTCTCCCGGATGCCGCCGCCAACACGGGAAAATGACTCCGCCGGTCATTTTCATATCTGAGTCTAGCGGCCGTGTGCTTTACTCTTCGAGCACGCGCTTTTCACTCAGCGATCCAATAAGTTGGAAAGCAAAGTTCACATGGTTTTCGTGATTTCAGGAGCAGATCCCTGGGTAACTCATTTTCATCTGACACCCGCGGTATCATGTTCTAGGGCATTGCTGGCTTGTGGCTTTTTAGAATTTTCCCCCATCAGTCATCCCGTTACAATATATATATATATATATATATATATATATATATATATATATATATATATATATATATATGTATATACAGGGTGATTCTGAAACAATACAACATTTATATACCAACGTGATCAGAGTGAAAAACTGAGTCAAGATCACTTGGTCCCGAAAATTTTCCGGCAAGTTTTCCACACCTCTGTTAAGCACAGTGGAATTTCCCGCATAACGTCTTTACTCGATTCCGATGAGTGCAAAGTTCCGAGATAATTAATCGAAAAGAAATGAACATGCCCCCGACTTTCCTCCCGCGCTGCGGTATGCTTCCCGTGTCTCTCGCTCCCACAGCGTTTATTTCTTTTCGATTAATTATGTCAGAACTTTGCAATCGACGGAATCGAGTTCAAAATCGCGTTCGATGCAAAATTTTAAGCTCTTTTGTTTGATGCAAGCCATTTTATTGTTGACTATAATCTAATAAAACTTACGAACGTTGGTTTCGTATAGAAGGCCTGCGAAACTGAGAGAGCTGCAAATTTCAAAATCTGTTTTTGTCGTCTTCGATTTACCTTATAAACAGAATTCAGCCATTTCTGTGACAAGTCGATTTCAGTACTGGACTCATTTTCAAGACAGCTGGCGAGGAAAGCTTTCGTTTGATCGGCCAAAAGCTGGTGAAACTATGAAGGCATCATAGTTGATATCTCTTGTTGATAAATACAGAGCGAGACATGTATTTCCTTTCTTAAAAAACGTGGGCCCGATGTTGTGCAACATTTGAAAATTGATTTAGATTGGTCATAAAGAATAGGCGTGAAGATTTGCTATACTCGTTACATTTGAATTTTTATTTTGAATTTCTATACTTTAGTAATTTTTCGGTTAAAAAAATTAACTGATTATACTATCATTTTACGTAATCAGAATTAAAGCATGATAAGATACTTTTATTTTATACTTTGATTTTGTCATTAGTCTTTACAAAAAATGAGAAATCGACGGCACTGCTATTTTAGAGCGTTACATGAAAAGTTCTTTAGTTTAAATCATGTTAACCATGGAATTTCGTGATGAAAACCCGGGAAGCGTTCGTTTCGTTTCGTCACCAGTTCAACTTTTATTTTCAGACTCGTAAACAGCTGTACAGCCATGCAACGACAAGCTCACTCGAAAAATTACGGACGATGCCGCCTTGCAGTATTACGACAAGTTCTTGCGCTAAAATGAATTTCTTATCCTCGCAAGCGCGTTATCCTTCTAATCATCAATGGATCATTCAATCAAAAAACGATAAAACAGTTACACGACCGTTATCAAAATTTATGTAAAGGATTTTCTGGCTTAAAATATTATTTTAACCCCACGATGAGCTCAGGTGGCTGGTAACACATTACCCTTTTAAACACAAGCGTTTTTCTGTTAGAAATCAAGAAATCTCGTACACAGGTACCTCGTATCCTTACGTAAAGAGTTCTCATGCTTAAATAAATCTATCGGCTTCGCTAAAACATCTAGAGCAGCACAACACTCTACCCTATGATGCCCAAGAGTATTGTTTGTTGAAAAAATTGCAAAATTAGAGATGCTGTCGCTTCGCAGCCTTACATTAAAAGTTCTCGCGCTTTGAACATTAAAAGTTCATACAAAAAAGCAGATCTATCTACCTATAATCTTCAATAAACTGTAACGTAAATAGATAATCAGAATTTGAATTGAAAGGAAAACTTCTATTAATGGTAACAAAAATTGTATTTCTAGTTAACGAGGTTCAAGCGCGACTCCCAAATTAAAGCAATGTTAAATCAAGAGGTTGTCTAAAATATGTAAGAGCAATAGTTGTAATGTAATTAAGCCATTTCAAATAATATAAATAGTTAATCTGTTATAAAAAAAGGCTATTTAACATAACTAAACAAACATTTTTTAACAAAATGTCGATATTTCAGGAACAGATTTCGTCAGTACAAAAAATTATTGATTAAACACAGGGATCTTTTTTCATTAACTACCGATATCATTTTTCAAGATAAGATTTTGTTTTTTAATTTATTTCATTGTTACTTGCCGAAGAAAAATTTCATAATTATCCAAAACCTTCGAAGTTAAAGCAAATTTAAAAAATACATCTCTTTTACCATTTTCACGAATTTATGAACAACCACGGCCATGGTTACAACATTCTGAAGAATAAATGATTTTGTATTTTTCCCCCGACGAGACCCAAAAACATTCATTAAGGGGGTCAGAGACCTTTAAAATGACGAAAAAACGATTTTTTTATTACATATTTCACTAAAAAATACTTGTACAATATGTCCCAAATTGTTTTAAAGCATTATCCATTTTTCGTTTCAGAATATACACAAAACATTGATGAAGCTTTCTATTTGCTTTTTGTGTAAATTACATTTATAGCACTGCGTGACTTAAGTCCGCACTTATGTCACGCATATCCGTGCGATAAGAGTCCATTATTTCACCGTGTTTATCGCACTCGCTACGCTCGTGCGCTAACCTCACGATGCCCTAATGGACTGCTTAACGCACGGATAGGAGTGACAGCGAACTTAAGGCATGCAGTGTTATAAAAAATTGTACGATATTAGTACGTTAAGTAACCCATTAACATAGGAGCCTCGCTACACTCGTGCCCTAACTCCACGCCGTGACATAATGGGCCAGTTATCGTACTTGTATCGTAATGTACTATTTTCCCCTTGTATAGATAATATTGATTTGTAATATTTTTTTTTTGTTCATTTTTCTTTTTTTAATATATTTTAAATTTTCAATCTACTGATGTATACCGCGTAACCAAATTATCCTGACATTGGATTTTCTCCCTGGAAAATTGTGAAAAGGTTGGAAAAGCGGTGAGTCTAAGGGTTTTGTCGACCGGGGAACACAATGGTGCAGTCAAAATTGACGTAGCACAAAAATAAAAAAGATAGCAAAATTATTTTTTCGAAAAATAATTAAGGTTTGGTTTTTATGTCCATTTATCGAAGTTCATTAAGTTTAAAGACCATACCGCCTTTGACCGACCTCGATATCGATATATTAAGTTAAAAAATTGACAATATATTGCTAGTATATTGGAAATATATTAGGTAACATATGGAAACTATATTGCCAAACCTATTGGCGATATGTGTGAGATACCTGTTTGGCACAATAATTGCAATATATTGGAAATAGGTATTGCAATATAGTGCCAATATACTTCCCATATCTGTTGCCAATACATTACCAATGTAGATACAATAGTTTTGATTTCTGCGCAGGTATGGCTGAAAGTATAAAGAATTCCGTACGGAAAGCGTTGTATTCGAATTTTTCGCACAACATTGACTGAAATTCACCTAAATTTAATACTAAGTTTCCCGTAAGTAGAGCGTATTTATCACTCTTTTCCGAAACTAAGGTGAAACTTAACATTAACTTTGTATGAAGTTTTACGTAACTTAATCATAAGATTTCAATTCGGTTTTACAAACTTTAAAACAGATGAACTGGGGCAAAATGAATATAAACATATGAAGTATTTCCTAAGGCGAGTGTAAGATTCCTATTTTTACACGAACATTGACGAAAAGTAATCTGAAGTTCATATTAAGTTTCCTGTCGATGGTTGTGACAAGCTTTATCTAAAGTATGGCTGAAGGTATGGCTTAAAGTATGGCTGCAAGTAAGGCTGAAAGTATTGCTTGAAGTATGGATGTAAGTATGGCTTAAAGTATTGCTTAAAGTATGGATGAAAGTATGGCTTAAAGTATGGATGAATGTATGGCTTAAAGTATGTCTTAAAGTATGGCTTAAAGTATGGCTTAATGTATGGATGAAAGTATGGCTGAAAGTATGGCTGAAAGTTACCGTTTAGATTCCGTAAGGAGATCGTAGGATCCGAATTATTTTCACAGCCTTAAGGCCATGTGATACTCAACAAAATGCGCTATTGGGCTCAGTCGGTAAAAAGATGGTAGCCAAGTTTTCGTATTAAATAGTAGATGGCGCTACTAATGTGATTTGTTTGCGAGCATAACATCTGGTTCAGACAAATGCTCACAGATGGCGTACATACTTACACTATGAACACTATTTTTTTTATATTCATTATTTACTAAAAAATAAATTTAATACTTCTCTTTTTTAGCTATACATTTCTTATCGCTTCATAATTACTTAGTTTTTATTATGAACCAATAATCGAGATTATACTTTTCAATTTTCCTGTTTTTTTGAGGTTACGACTAATCTCGTTAATTGTTCACGTATAATTTGGAACGCTTGCAAATTTACTTGGAGGTTCGAATTGATAACTGCTTCACATATTTAACCATTTTTATAAGTTTTAAGGTTATGTAAATAAATGAAATTGATGAAAATAATTTTGAAATTATAATTACATATCCTTAACTTAGCATGAAAACTTATTTATAATAGATCATGCCTTCAAATTATGTATCATATACTGTCGAAAATATGGCGTATACGCATCATGAATGAAACATAAAATATCCATGTCAGTTTTATTATGCAAGTACAATTTCGTTACTAGTGTTACTTGTTTATTTCTTGTGTTTACAATTTTTTAATTTAGTATTTTCTTGTTTCGTCAGATAATTGTTATACTAAATCATAAGTATATGAATAGTTTAAATGTTATTATAAATATAATTACAATACCTGATTGTCGGTATGTAACTGACTGTAATATTATTTGTCGAATTTTTAAAATTTGTTATCCATTTACGATATTATTTCCTTCCTTATACAATTTATGATTCCATTGAAAAGTTTAACAATATTATACATTATATTATAACAATATAAGCATAATTTTAAGAAATACATTTAGGGTATTATCAAATTTTTGTAGTGTGTAAAAGTACAAAGTAAAATTAAAAAATGCACGTACTAAACTGACCACTCATTTATCACGCATCCAACAGGCCTAGCTATAAAGTTGCAGTTTTCGATTCCAAGCATATGCTATTCTTTTCAGAATTTGTATATGTATTGTTCTAAAATATGTTGTTTTTTTTTTACTCAACTTGTTAGTTTTAGAATACGTAATTATATTGCGTATGATAAAAGACCAATTTTGAAAAATGCATTTAGCATGTTATCTTTTTTTGTATATAAAAATAGTAAGTTAAATAAACTACAATACATGCACTAACTACCTAATTATATACATACTACTGTACGGTATAATTACTATACTCTATACATTTATGCTGCAGTATAACGAAACTACATTTAATAGTAGATTTTGTAAATTGCTACTGTATTTTTCGGAGGATAATTTACATTTACAAGGTCAGACATTTATTTTTGGCATTATACACTCGATCAGAAAGTGAATCTCATGATGCATAATAAAAATATATGTATCCTGTAGATAGAGTAATAGAGTAATATACTTTACATACATCTAAAATATTGCAATAAATATATGCACTAAATTAAGTAAGCAACAACAGGGCAGACACTAACTAAATAATCACATGTTACTACTTATTATTATTAGTAGTATCATTCATTATAAAAATACATGCAAATTTGTTAAAAGATACTAAGATTGCAAGTTGTAGTCGTGAACTATACTTGTTAATCATATAACATAATGATATGCATCGAAATATTTAGATGCATTTACAATGTTATTTTCTTGTTAAATTGATGTTTATATTTGGCTCTGAGGTGATTTCCAATAATCAACACTCGAGTATAATGTTATTATTTGTTTCTTTTTCCGTTTTCTTTTTCTTTCCTCTTTTTAATTTTCTTTTCTTTTTCGCTTCTTTATTCATTTCATTATTTTTTCCTTTTTAATTTTCGTTTTCATTTTTGTTTTTTTCTTTCTTTTAAATTTTTTTTTTTTTTTTTTTCGTAGTACTTTGAAGTACTAAATGATATTAAGGACAACACAAGTTCTAACTACGTAATTACATACACCAAAACTATACACATATAAGCCTAAATATTCACCACAGCTATATACATCATGCATTATTTTACCTTAGCATACAAAGTTATTAAAACTATTTTAAATTGTAATTTGGAAAATAAATAATCAGAAGTATTAAATGAAATCAAGCAAAGCTATAACTACTACAATTTATTGCATATGTACATGAATAACGTGAAAAATTATGCATTATTTTAGTCTTACTTTGTTGATTTCATTAATATTTCAATAATAGTAGGGATAAAGTACTCAAGTGTGCGAGCGTGAAAACATTCCCTCTCAGCTACTTTTTTACACGCTCTATCAGGTTGCGCGAATGTGACATCTTGCGAATGCCGATGTGCAAAATGAGAAAATGACCACGCAACACTCAGATCATAAAGCCGTACTTCAAAAACTTAATGCGAAACTATATTAAAAGTAATCTAAATATAATGAAGTGAAAAAATTCATGAATTTCTCCGAAATCCGTGTTCGCGACATATCTTGTAAAGAGCATGTGATGGCTTTTGGTATATAAAGTTTCTGCCGATGGACGATTTAAATATTAAATACAAACTAATAACCAAATTTGCATTTAACTAACTAATAATTACCAATTTATGATTCTTGAAAACATTAAATTTATTAATATTCGGCGGAAATACGGTCGGGCGACATTTTTGATAAAGAGCCTGTGAAGGGTTTTTGATAGCGGGACTTTTGACTAACAACCCATTCCCGAGTCAAGATGGACCTAATCAATGAATTGCATTATAATTAACAATTTCTAGACGTTTTGACAATATTCTTCGGGCGACATTTTTTGTAATTAGCATGTGAAGGCTTTTTTTGTTCAGAAAGTTTCTGCTGATAGACGATTTAAAGATTAAATATAATCTAGTGAGAGAATTCGCATGTAACTAAATTGTAATTACTAATTTATAATAGTTGAACAATATAATTTAGCAATATTTGGCGGAAATACGGTCGGGCGACATATTTGTAAAGAGCGTGTGAAGGGTTTTAGATAGCGGGACTTTTGACTAACAACCCATTCCCAAATCAAGATGGACTTAATCAACGAATTGCATCATAATTAACAATTTCTAGACATTTTAACAATATTGTTATGCCAGATTTCTTCGAAATCCGTGTTCGCGAAATTTTTTGTAAAGAGCATGTGAAGGCTTTTGGTCTAGAAAGTTTCTGCCGATGGACGATTTAACATTAAATATAAACTAATAACCTAATTTGCATTTAACTAACTAATAATTGCGAATTTATAATAGTTGAAACCAGGTAATTTCGCAATATTTGGCGAAAATACGAGCACGCGACATTTTTTGTAATGAGCCTGTGAAGGGTTTTTGATAACAGAACTTTCGGCCAACCACGCATTTCCAAATCAAGATTCACGTAATCAATAAATAGCATCATAATTAACAATTTCTAGGCGCTTTAACTTTTCTTTTGCCGGATTTCAACGAAATCCGTGTGCGCAACATATTTTGTAAAGAGCATCTGATGGCTTTTTGATAGCGGTACTTTTGACAAAAACCCATTCCTAAATCAAGATGGACTTAATCAACGAATTGCATCATAATTAACAATTTCTAGACGTTTTAACAATATTCTTCTGCTGGATTTCCCCGAATTCCGCTTGCGCGAGATTTTTTGCAAGAGCCTGTGAAGGATTTTGGATAGCCGGACTTTTGACTAACAACACATTCCCAAATCAAGATGGACTTAATCAACGAATTGCGTTATAATTAACAATTTCTAGACCTTTTAACAATATTCTTCTGCCGAATTTCCCCGAATTCCACTTACGCGAGATTTTTCGCAAAGAGCCTGTGAAGGATTTTGGATAGCGGGACTTTTGACTAACAACCCATTCCCAAATCAAGATGGACTTAATCAACGAATTGCATCATAATTAAGAATTTCTAGACGTTTTAACAATATTCTTCTGCCGGATTTCTCCGAATTCCGCTTGCGCGAGATATTTTGTAAAAAGCATGTGAAGGCTTTTTGATAGTGGTACTTTTGGCTCACAACCCATTCCCACATAAAGATGACGTAATCAACGAATTACATCATAATTAACAATTTCTAGACGATTTAACAATGTTCTTCTGTCCGATTTCCCCGAACCCGTGTGCGTGACATTTTTTGTAAAGAGTATGTGAAATGTGAAGGCTTTTTGTTTAGAAAGTTTCTGCTGATAGACGATTTAAAGATTGAATATAACCTAGTAAGCGAATTCGTATGTAACAAAATTATAATTACCAATTGATATTAGTTGAAACCATGTAATTTCGCTATACTTGGTTGAAATACAAGCGCGTGACATATTTTGTAAAGAGCCTGTGAAAGGTTTGTGATAGCGGGACTTTTGACAAACAACCAATTCCCAAATCAAGATGGACTTAATCAACGAATTGCATCATAATTAACAATTTCTAGACGTTTTAACAATATTATTCGGCCGGATTTCCCCTAATTCCGCTTGCGCGAGATTTTTTGTAAAGAGCCTTTGAAGGGTTTTTTTTGGATAGCGGGACTTTTGACTAACAACCCATTTCCAAATCAAGATGGACTTAATCAATGAATTGTATCATAATTAACAATTTCTAGACATTTTAACAATATTCTTTTGCCAGATTTCTCCGAAATCCGTGTTCGCGAAATTTTTTGTAAAGATCATGTGAAGGCTTTTGGTCTATAAAGTTTATGCCGATGGACGATTTAAACATTAAATATAAACTAATAACCTAATTTGCATTTAATTAACTAATAATTACGAATCTATAATAGTTGAAACCATGTAATTTCGCAATATTTGGCATAGATACGAGCACGCGACATTTTTTGTAAACAGCCTGTGAAGGGTTTTGGATAGCGGGACTTTTGACTAACAACCCATTCCCAAATCAAGATGGACGTAATCAATAAATTTTATCATAATTAACAATTTGTAGAGGCTTTAACAATATTCTTTTGCCGGATTTCAACGAAATCCATGTGCGCGACATGTTTTGTAAAGAGCATGTGAAGGCTTTTTGTGTAGAAAGTGTCTGCTGATAGACGATTTAAAGATTGAATATAACCTAGTAAGCGAATTCGCATGTAACTAAATTATAATTACCAATTGATATTAGTTGAAACCATGTAATTTCGCTATACTTGGTTGAAATACGAGCGCGCGACATTTTTTGTAAAGATCGTGTCAAGAATTTTTGTGTGAAAATTTTCTGCTTATAGACGATTTAAATATTAAATAAAAACTAATAACCAAATTTGCATTTAACTAACTAATAATTACCAATTTATGATTCTTGAAAACATTAAATTTATTAATATTCGGCGGAAATACGGTCGGGCGACATTTTTGATAAAGAGCCTGTGAAGGGTTTTTGATAGCGGGACTTTTGACTAACAACCCATTCCCGAGTCAAGATGGACCTAATCAATGAATTGCATTATAATTAACAATTTCTAGACGTTTTGACAATATTCTTCGGGCGACATTTTTTGTAATTAGCATGTGAAGGCTTTTTTTGTTCAGAAAGTTTCTGCTGATAGACGATTTAAAGATTAAATATAATCTAGTGAGAGAATTCGCATGTAACTAAATTGTAATTACTAATTTATAATAGTTGAACAATATAATTTAGCAATATTTGGCGGAAATACGGTCGGGCGACATATTTGTAAAGAGCGTGTGAAGGGTTTTAGATAGCGGGACTTTTGACTAACAACCCATTCCCAAATCAAGATGGACTTAATCAACGAATTGCATCATAATTAACAATTTCTAGACATTTTAACAATATTGTTATGCCAGATTTCTTCGAAATCCGTGTGCGCGAAATTTTTTGTAAAGAGCATGTGAAGGCTTTTGGTCTAGAAAGTTTCTGCCGATGGACGATTTAACATTAAATATAAACTAATAACCTAATTTGTATTTAACTAACTAATAATTGCGAATTTATAATAGTTGAAACCAGGTAATGTCGCAATATTTGGCGAAAATACGAGCACGCGACATTTTTTGTAATGAGCCTGTGAAGGGTTTTTGATAACAGAACTTTCGGCCAACCACGCATTTCCAAATCAAGATTCACGTAATCAATAAATAGCATCATAATTAACAATTTCTAGGCGCTTTAACTTTTCTTTTGCCGGATTTCAACGAAATCCGTGTGCGCAACATATTTTGTAAAGAGCATGTGATGGCTTTTTGATAGCGGTACTTTTGACAAAAACCCATTCCTAAATCAAGATGGACTTAATCAACGAATTGCATTATAATTAACAATTTCTAGACGTTTTAACAATATTCTTCTGCTGGATTTCCCCGAATTCCGCTTGCGCGAGATTTTTTGCAAGAGCCTGTGAAGGATTTTGGATAGCCGGACTTTTGACTAACAACACATTCCCAAATCAAGATGGACTTAATCAACGAATTGCGTTATAATTAACAATTTCTAGATCTTTTAACAATATTCTTCTGCCGAATTTCCCCGAATTCCACTTACGCGAGATTTTTCGCAAAGAGCCTGTGAAGGATTTTGGATAGCGGGACTTTTGACTAACAACCCATTCCCAAATCAAGATGGACTTAATCAACGAATTGCATCATAATTAAGAATTTCTAGACGTTTTAACAATATTCTTCTGCCGGATTTCTCCGAATTCCGCTTGCGCGAGATATTTTGTAAAAAGCATGTGAATGCTTTTTGATAGTGGTACTTTTGGCTCACAACCCATTCCCACATAAAGATGACGTAATCAACGAATTACATCATAATTAACAATTTCTAGACGATTTAACAATGTTCTTCTGCCCGATTTCCCCGAATCCGTGTGCGTGACATTTTTTGTAAAGAGTATGTGAAATGTGAAGGCTTTTTGTTTAGAAAGTTTCTGCTGATAGACGATTTAAAGATTGAATATAACCTAGTAAGCGAATTCGTATGTAACAAAATTATAATTACCAATTGATATTAGTTGAAACCATGTAATTTCGCTATACTTGGTTGAAATACAAGCGCGTGACATATTTTGTAAAGAGCCTGTGAAAGGTTTGTGATAGCGGGACTTTTGACAAACAACCAATTCCCAAATCAAGATGGACTTAATCAACGAATTACATCATAATTAACAATTTCTAGACGTTTTAACAATATTATTCGGCCGGATTTCCCCTAATTCCGCTTGCGCGAGATTTTTTGTAAAGAGCCTTTGAAGGGTTTTTTTTGGATAGCGGGACTTTTGACTAACAACCCATTTCCAAATCAAGATGGACTTAATCAATGAATTGTATCATAATTAACAATTTCTAGACATTTTAACAATATTCTTTTGCCAGATTTCTCCGAAATCCGTGTTCGCGAAATTTTTTGTAAAGATCATGTGAAGGCTTTTGGTCTATAAAGTTTATGCCGATGGACGATTTAAACATTAAATATAAACTAATAACCTAATTTGCATTTAATTAACTAATAATTACGAATCTATAATAGTTGAAACCATGTAATTTCGCAATATTTGGCAAAGATACGAGCACGCGACATTTTTTGTAAACAGCCTGTGAAGGGTTTTGGATAGCGGGACTTTTGACTAACAACCCATTCCCAAATCAAGATGGACGTAATCAATAAATTTTATCATAATTAACAATTTGTAGAGGCTTTAACAATATTCTTTTGCCGGATTTCAACGAAATCCATGTGCGCGACATGTTTTGTAAAGAGCATGTGAAGGCTTTTTGTGTAGAAAGTGTCTGCTGATAGACGATTTAAAGATTGAATATAACCTAGTAAGCGAATTCGCATGTAACTAAATTATAATTACCAACTGATATTAGTTGAAACCATGTAATTTCGCTATACTTGGTTGAAATACGAGCGCGCGACATATTTTGTAAAGAGCCTGTGAAGGGTTTCTGATAGCGGGACTTTTGACAAACAACCCATTCCCACATCAAGATGGACTTAATCAACGATTGCATCATAATTAACAATTTCTAGACGTTTTATCAATATTCTTCTGCCGGATTTCCCCGAATTCCGCCTGCGCGAGATTTTTTGTAAAGAGCATGTGAAGGGTTTTGGATAGCGGGGCTTTTGACTAACAACTCATTCCCAAATCAAGATGGACTTAATTAATGAATTGTATCATAATTAACAATTTTTAGACATTTTAACAATATTCTTTTGCCAGATTTCTCCGAAATCCGTGTTCGCGAAATTTTTTGTAAAGAGCATGTGAAGGCGTTTGGTCTAGAAAGTTCCTGCCGATGGACGATTTAACATTAAATATAAACTAATAACCTAATTTGCATTTAACTAACTAATAGTTACGAATTTATAATAGTTGAAACCATGTAATTTCGCAATATTTGGCGAAAATACGAGCACGCGACATTTTTTGTAATGAGCCTGTGAAGGGATAACAGGACTTTCGGCCAACCACGCATTTCCAAATCAAGATTCACGTAATCAATAAATTGCATCATAATTAACAATTTCTAGGCGCTTTAACTTTTCTTCTGCCGGATTTCTCCGAAACCCGTGTGCGCGACATTTTTTGTAAAGATCGTGTCAAGAATTTTTGTGTGAAAATTTTCTGCTTATAGACGATTTAATGATTAAATATAACCTAGTAAGCGAATTCGCATGTTACTAAATTATAATTACCAATTTATAATAGTTGAAACCCTTTAATTTCTTAATATTCGGCGGAAATCCTGGCGCACGACATTTTTTGTAAAGACTCTCTGAAGGGGTTTTGATAGCGGGACTTTTGGCTAACCACCCATTTCCAAATCAAGATGGACGTAATCAATGAATTTTATCACAATTAACCATTTCTAGACGCTTTAACAATATTCTGCCCGATTTCTCCGAAACCCGTGTGCGAGACATTTTTTATAAAGAGAAGAATGTTTCTGATGATAAACGATTTCAAGATTAAATACAAAAAACATATAGGAAACAAAGCTTTTTAAGTTTACTTTTAAAGTTCTCAAGCAATGGAATATGCTCTATAGTAATTCTGTCAATACTCCTATGGATAATACTACAAATCAGAGTCTGATGCAGCTAGGTGAATTGAAAAATAATAAAAATTATCCTTATTGTAAGTGGTAGGCTTCGTGGTTTCGAACATTATGGTATAAAAATATTCTAACCATCAAGTTAAAAATGCTATAAAGATTACGAATTTTTGTTAAGAAAATAGAGATGCAGGTTAGTCAATTTCTTCTACACTCAGTTAATTATGATGTTTAGGGCATCGCCCCGCGTGATTGGAAAGGCACTCCTTAAGATTGAGACCTGCATAAATGAGATGTTGTTTCATAGTGTGAAACACTGCTACACCCGCCGAATTTTTATTTTGTGGGAAGGTATAAGTCTGATTATTTTGTATCTACAAGTCAGGTATGCCCTAAATACCGCGATACTCCAGTATGTCGCGGTAACGCGGACTACTTTCAAATACACCTTCGCTTTCACTTCTTCGTCGGGTTCGCCCAGGTGATCCTCGGGATGTGGCAGATTCGATAGTGGCCATCGAGGAGACTATAATTGTATATGAAGACGTGTTGTCTTCTACAGGAGCTCTTCGCCTACGGCAAAACAAAATATATTAATAATGTATTAAACAGTGAGGACGAGGAGAGCAGTACCGAACTGCCAGGAACAGAGGAGTAGATAGATGAAAAATTGGAGGCTAGGTTCACCTATACTACAGGATAAAGGCCAAATCCGAAGTGAAGTACTTACTCGAGTCTGCCGCGAGAGCGCAGACTACATTCTATTAGACCTCCGCCGTGACTTCTACAATATCTTCGCCTATATAATGTCCTTGAGAAGTGGTAGTTGCGTTGGCTGCCCTCGAGGAGAATAGAATGATATGTGGAGACGGGTTGTCTTCTGCAGGAGCTCTTCGCCTACAGCAAAGCAAAATACACTGAAAAAAATTTTAAGCTGTAGAAACCATAGTTTCGATTTGCTGTACTAACACTATTTATAGTGTTCATTTACCCTTACAGACGGCTGAAGTAGCTATTCATTTGTATAATGTAACGGCACTATTGGTCAGATGCGGTAAATGTACTTATACAGCTCTGACAGCCGTACGATTTAGTTTTGCCGCCGATATTTGTTTGTTGACAACGCTACAACGCGAAGCCGATGTTCATGTTATAAGCTAAAAAAGTCAAGAAATCGGCCACATCAACCGCATGTTTGCAATCCGCGTTTGCGTATTTCATCTGTAATCAGTGTACTTATCAATCGAGATTATTTTAAGGAAAAATATGTATGTATGGCGAATCATAACCTATTTAATGCTCCGACAAAAGAACTCTATACATTAGTGCTTTCAGTGTATCTTGTACAGCTCTCATAACTGTACGAATACAATTACTATATCTATAAAATTTAGCAGAAAGAAAATCAGCCGAAAAGTACTGTTGTCAGAGCCGTACTTTCAGTTCTTACAACGTGAAATTTTTTTCAGTGTATATTAATAATGTATTAAGCAGTGAGGACGAGGAGAGCAGTATCGAACTGCTAGGATCAGAGGAGTAGACAGATGGAAAATTGGAGGCTAGGTTCACCTATTCTACAGGATAAAGGCCAAATCCGCAGTGAAGTACTTACTTGGGTCTGTCGCGGAAGCGCAGACAACATTCTATTAGACCTCCGCCGTTACTTCTATAATATCTTCGCCTATACAATGTCCTTGAGAAGTGGTAGTTGCGTTGGCTGCCCTCGAGGAGAATAGAATGATATGTGAAGACGGGTTGTCTTCTGCAGGAGCTCTTCGCCTACGACAAAGCAAAATATATTAATAATGTATTAAGCAGTGAGGACAAGGAGAGCAGTATCGAACTGCTAGGATCAGAGGAGTAGACAGATGGAAAATTGGAGGCTAGGTTCACCTGTTCTATAGGATAAAGGCCAAATCCGCAGTGAAGTACTTACTTGGGTCTGTCGTAGAAGCGCAGACTACATTCAATCAGACCTCCGCCGCACAGTGGGCTAAAACCCGATTTTTTTTTTCAAAATAAAATAACTCGACACAGAAGCCACCAATTTGGATGATTTTTGTTTCTACTTATAGCAAATTAAATGTAGATTAGAGGAAAAATAAAGAAAATTGTTAAATAAATTTTTATAACCTCCTAATTCAACAAGAAACAGGTATTTTTCAAAATGTTGTAGGAAACCGTATTTAAGTTTCAGAAAAATGTTTCTTTTTGGGAAATATGTTGCCTCCTGAGTTCATCCATGTATAATATATAACCCCTACACCTGTGAACCATAACCTAAACACCTTGCAGATGAATACTTCGCCGCAAAGTCAGGATAATACGATAATCTGTAATGAACTATGACTTTGTAAGGTATTTATGACAAAATAAGTGATCTATAACATTAAAAACTTATAATGACCATAACCTAAACCATTTTACAAATTAGCTTATTATTTTTATATAGAAAAAAGTAATTCCACACAGAAACCACCGATTCGGATGATTTTTGTTTGTACTTATAGCTAATTGAATGTAGATTAGGGGAAAAATAAAGAGTATTGTCAAATCAATTATTATAACCTCCAAACTCTACAAGAAACATAGGTATTTTTCAAAATTTTATAGGAAACCGTATTTAAGTTTTAGAAAAATGATTCTTTTTTGAAAAAATGTTGTCCCCTGAGTTCCTCCATGTATAATGTATAACCCCTACACCTTTGTACCATAACGTAACAACTACGTTGAATACTTCGCCGCAAAGACATGTTAATATGATAATCTATAATGCACTATGACTTTGTAAGTTAGTTATGAAAAATTAAGTGATCTGTAATATTAAAAACTTTTAATGATCATATCCCAATACATTTTAAAGATTAGCTTATTAATTCGATTTAGAAAAAAGTTATTCCAGACACGAACCACCGATTCGGATGATTTTTGTTTTTACTTACAGCTAATTGAATGTAGATTAGGGGAAAAATAAAGAGTATTGTCAAATCAATTATTATAACCTCCAAACTCTACAAGAAATATACGTATTTATCAAAATTTTGTAGGAAACCGTATTTAAGTTTTAGAAAAATGATTCATTTTGGGAATAATGTTGCCTCCTGCGTTCATCTATGTATAATATATAACCTCTACACCTAAGAAACATAACCTAACAGCTCTACGTGGAATACTTCGCCGCAAAGACATGTTAATGATGATAAGTACCTAGCCTCACCGCCAGATGGTGCCACTATCGCACCAGAAATACACTACAGTGCAGTATCTTCTTGTAAACGGTTACAAACGAAATTTCAGCCGGATCGGAGTTGTAGTTTATTTTTGAGAGCGTGTGAAAGCAAATGTGTCCGTTGATTTTTGAAAAAATGGAGAAAGAACAATATCGGTCGGTGATTCGATTCTTGTTTTTGGAAGGGAAATCGCGCAGTGAAATTAAAGAATGCTTGGATGCAGTGTATGGGGATGCTTCTCCTTCGATGGCGACGGTTAAATTTTGGTATAACGAGTTTCAACGTGGTCGTACGTCGGTTTTTGATGATCCACGCCCAGGTGCTCCGAAAACAGCCACTACGGAGGAGAACGTGACAAAAATACACGATATCGTTTTGTCAGACCGCCGATTAAAGGTGCACGAGATAGCTGCGATAGTAGGCATCTCAGAAGAACGCGTGCGGCATATCCTACATGAGATTTTAGGCATGAGGAAGCTGTCAGCAAGGTGGGTGCCGCGTTTGCTGACTGCAGACAACAAGCGAATCTGTGTGACCAGTTCAGAGCAGTGTTTGGAGCTGTTTAATCGCAATCCAAAAGAGTTTTTTCGTCGTTACGTGACCGTCGCCGAAACATGGATTCACTACTACACTCCAGAGACCAAGGAGCAGTCAAAACAGTGGACCTTACCCAGTGAACCTGCTCCGAAGAAGGCGAAGACGGTCCCGTCGGCCGGAAAGGTGATGGCCACTGTTTTCTGGGATTCTCAAGGTGTGATTTTTATTGACTATCTGGAGAAGGGCAAAACGGTCACAGGACAGTACTATGCCGAACTGTTGAGCCGATTTGACGCCGTGTTAGAAGAAAAACGGCCCCATTTGTCTAAAAAAAAAGTGCTTTTCCCCCACGATAATGCACCGGCTCACACTTCTGCACTCGCCACGGCTAAATTGGTCGAATTACGCTACGAACTGCTGCCCCATCCGTTTTCCGTCCACATTCAATTAGCTGTAAGTACAAACAAAAATCATCCGAATCAGTGGTTCCTGTCTGGAATAACTTTTTTCTAAATCGAAATAATAAGCTAATCGGTAAAAAGTATTAGGATATGATCATTAAAAGTTTTTAATATTACAGATCACTTAATTTTTCATAACTACCTCACAAAGTCATAGTGCATGACAGATTATCATATTAACATGTCTTTGCGGCGAAGTATTCCACGTAGAGCTGTTAGGTTATGTTTCTTAGGTGTAGAGGTTATATATTATACATAGATGAACGCAGGAGGCAACATTATTCCCAAAATGAATCATTTTTCTAAAACTTAAATACGATTTCCTACAAAATTTTGATAAATACGTATGTTTCTTGTAGAGTTTGGAGGTTATAATAATTGATTTGACAATACTCTTTATTTTTCCCCTAATCTACATTCAATTAGCTGTAAGTAAAAACAAAAATCATCCGAATTGGTGGTTCCTGTCTGGAATAACTTTTTTCTAAATCGAATTAATAAACTAATCGGTAAAAAGTATTGGGATATGATCATTAAAAGTTTTTAATATTACAGATCACTTAATTTTTCATAACTAACTTACAAAGTCATAGTGCATTATAGATTATCATATTAACATGTCTTTGCGGCGAAGTATTCAACGTAGTTGTTAGGTTATGGTTCAAAGGGGTTATATATTATACATGGAGGAACTCAGGGGGCAACATTTTTTCAAAAAAGAATCATTTTTCTAAAACTTAAATACGGTTTCCTATAAAATTTTGAAAAATACCTATGTTTCTTGTAGAGTTTGGAGGTTATAATAATTGATTTGACAATACTCTTTATTTTTCCCCTAATCTACATTCAATTAGCTATAAGTACAAACAAAAATCATCCGAATTGGTGGTTTCTGTGTGGAATTACTTTTTTTCTAAATAAAAATAATAAGCTAATTTGTAAAATGGTTTAGGTTATGGTCATTATAAGTTTTTAATGTTACAGATCACTTATTTTGTCATAAATACCTTACAAAGTCATAGTTCATTACAGATTATCGTATTAACCTGACTTTGTGGCGAAGTATTCATCTGCAAGGTGTTTAGGTTATGGTTCACAGGTGTAGGGGTTATATATTATACATGGATGAACTCAGGAGGCAACATTTTTCCCAAAAAGAAACATTTTTCTGAAACTTAAATACGGTTTCCTACAAAATTTTGAAAAATACCTATGTTTCTTGTAGAGTTTGGAGGTTATAATAATTGATTTGACAATACTCTTCACTTTTCCCCTAATCTACATTTAATTAGCTATAAGTACAAACAAAAATCATCCGAATCGGTGGTTTCTGTGTAGAATTACTTTTTTTCTAAATCAAAATAATAAGCTAATCTCTAAAAAGGTTTAGGTTATGGTCATTAAAAGTTTGTAATGTTACAGATCACTTATTTTGTCATAAATACTTTACAAAGTTATAGTGCATTACAGATTATCGTATTAACCTGACTTTGCGGCGAAGTATTCATCTTCAAGTTGTTAGGTTATGGTTCACAGGTATAGAGATTATATATTATGCATGGATGTACAGAGGAGGCAACATTTATCCCAAAAAGAATCATTTTTCTAAAACTTAAATACGGTTTTCTACAAAATTTAGAAAAATATCTATGTTTCTTGTTGAATTTGGAGGTTATAAAAATTTATTTAACAATTTTCTTTATTTTTCCTCTAATCTACATTTAATTTGCTATAAGTAGAAAGAAAAATCATCCAAATCGGTGGCTTCTGTGTGGAGTTATTTTATTTTGAAAAAAAAAATCGGGTTTTAGCCCACTGTGCGCCGTCACTTCCACAATATCTTTTCCTACATAATGTCCTTGAGAAGGGGTAGTTGCGTTGGCTGTCCTGGAGGAGCATACAATTATATGAAGATGTGTTGTCTTCTGCAGGAACTCTTTGCCTACGGCAAAGCAAAATATATTAATAATGTATTAAGCAATGGGGACGGGGAGAGCAGTATCAAACTGCCAGGAACAAATGAGTAGACCGATGAAAAGTTGGCGCCTAGATTTGGCTATACTATTAAAGAGAAGTTGGAGGCTTGGTTTGACTATACTATTAGAATGTCAACACACAATGGAATACATTCAGAGGGATTGAGGGGGAAAAAGCGCATGTGCATTTCCAACTAAGACCTCCTCACCCTCTCTTAAAGTTTACCAGAATGCCCAGACACACTGCAATACATACAGAGAGATTGTGTATATAATTTCAGATCTACTCAATCAGACACAATGGAGGAAATAACTTTTTTTCTTGAAAATTTCTTGAAAAACCCAGAAAATGCTGTATCTCCACACTGGCTGATTATTTAGATCTGAAACTTAATATATAATCCCTCAGCATGTATAACATAGTGTGTGTAAAGTTTAAGATATTTGTTGAGAATGGAAAGGGATCTTTGGAATGAAAAGTCCAAAAAGCGCATGTGCATTTCCAACTAAGGCCTCCTCATCCTCACTCAAAGTTTACCAGAATGTCCAGACACAATGCAATACATAAAGAGGGATTGTGTATGCAATTTCAGATCTCCTCAATCAGACAGTATGGAGGAAATAATTTTTTTTCTTGAAAATTTCTTGAAGAATACAGAAAATGCTGTATCTCCACACTGGCTGATTATTTAGATCTGAAGCTCGTTATATTATCCCTCAGCATGTATAACATAGTGCGTTTAAATTTCAAGATATTTGTTGGGAATGGAAAGGGATATTTGGAATGAAAAGTCGAAAAACCGCATGTGCATTTCCAACTAAGACCTCTTCACCCTCGCTCAAAGTTTACCAGAATGTCCAGACACCATGCAATACATACAGAGGGATTGTCTATGCAATTTCTGATCTCCTTAATCAGACAGTGTGGAGGAAACAACTTTTTTTCTTGAAAATTTCTTGATAAACCCAGAAAATGATGTATCTCCACACTGGCTGATTATTTAGATCTGAAACTTGATATATTATCCCTCAGAATATATAACATAGTGCGTTTAAAGTTCAAGATATTTGTTGGGAATGGAAAGGGATATTTGGAATGAAAAGTCGAAAAAGCGCATGTGCATTTCCAACTAAGGCCTCCTCATCCTCACTCAAAGTTTACCAGAATGTCCAGACACAATGCAATACATACAGAGGGATTGTGTATGCAATTTCAGATCTCCTCAATCAGACAGTGTGGAGGAAACAACTTTTTTTCTTGAAAATTTCTTGAAAAACCCAGAAAATGGTGTATCTCCACACTGGCTGATTATTTAGATCTGAAACTCGATATATTATCCCTCAGCATGTATAACATAGTACGTTTAAAGTTCAAGATAATTGTTGGGAATGGAAAGGGATATTTGGAATGAAATGTCGAAAAAGCGCATGTGCATTTCCAACTAAGGCCTCCTCACCCTCGCTCAAAGTTTAACAGAATGTCCAGTGCAATGCATACAGAGGGATTGTGTATGCAATTTCTGATCTCCTCAATCAGACAGTATGGAGGAAACAACTTTTTTTCTTGAAATTTTCTTGAAAAACCCAGAAAATGATGTATCTCCACACTGGCTGATTATTTAGATCTGAAACTCGATATATTATCCCACAGCATGTAAAACATAGTGCGTTTAAAGTTCAAGATATTTGTTGGGAATGGAAAGGGATATTTGGAATGAAAAGTCGAAAAAGCGCATGTGCAATTCCAACTAAGACCTCCTCACCCTCGCTCAAAGTTTACCAGAATGTCCAGACACAATGCAATACATACAGAGGGATTGTGTATGCAATTTCAGATCTCGTCAATCAGACAGTATGGAGGAAATATTTTTTTTTCTTGAAAATTTCTTGAAAACCCCAGAAAATGAACTAAGACCTCCTCACCCTCGCTCAAAGTTTACCAGAATGTCCAGACACAATGCAATACATACAGAGGGATTGTGTATGCAATTTCTGAGCTCCTCAATCAGACTGTATTGTACTTACTAAAGTAGAGGCTCTTCCTGGATTTTTAAGGGCTCGAAAAACATCAGCAGCGCAGCAGCTGAGATCTGGAGGAAGGAGTAGCAGCGACCTGAAGAATAAAGATGCACAATTTCCACAGGACAGCTCTCTCTAGTATCACATCTAGGAAGAATAGAATATAAGAAAACAGCAGAGACAGAGAAAGTGTAGTCGCACTGATCTCACCTGTAAACACAGAGAACGACATAACCTCGAAGAGTGGCAGCGGTCATATGCTAACAGCGCAGGAGAGAAGTCCAACATCACCGCCGAAGCCAATCTCGTGGACAGCCGCAGAAGGCCTTTTTTAACAGCAGAGCAGCAACCTCAACACCGAAGAAATCGTTTCCAGTCGACCGTCTGGAAGCGCGTGCGCACTAGAACGTTCGTCGATGCGGGCCATGCGGCGCGCGTGCGCCGAAGGATGCTGCGGGCACATGTTCGGATCGGAAAGAACAAGCAGGAGCAGGAGCGTCCGCGAAAGCGCTGCGGGAGAGCAACACGTGACGGTTGCTGCACCGGTACGACTGACGCGCTCGCCGCTCGCAGTGAGTTCGGATACTCTGTAGATACAGAAGGGAACTGTTCCGATACCCGAACAATGCCCAGTACCAGAACAATTTTACTAATTTGCCTTTTGATCTGTAAATATACATTAGAGTAACTCAGAATTGTATTCTTTAATTTCCTTTCAAATTTGGGTATTCATAATATGGTTACACAATCATTAATACTATCACATTATATAAAAAAATTATATTCTAAAAAGAAAATCAGGTGCACCAAAAAACCACTGACAAAACTACCGGTATATCCCACTAAAAAAGAGAATTATTTTAAATTTTTAAAATTTAATTTTTTGCCAGAAGTTATCGTGAAAGGAAGTTCATTATTATAATATAGAAAAAAGATATTCTTAGTATGTTTTTATTGCTTCTTTTCTTTTTGTACGTTAATCAGCTTCATAGATAAAAAGTTTTTATTCACCTTTTTGTATAGCTCGTACAATAAACAACCATGCATCTTTAAAGTAAATATTAAATGCAATGCATATTCTAAATATGGCTGTTAGACCTGACAAACACACTTACTACTGGATTCCAGATTTGTACAAAATTATTTAAATATAAACATTAAAATTTAATAGCAAATTGATAGCAAATAATTTAAATAATTTAAGATTAAAAATTAAACAATGAGTAGTATGGATAACGCGAAACATGGAGGCTTGATTTCATACGGTTATGGTCGTTCTAACTAATGTAATAAAAAATATTCAAAGCTTTCCCAAACCGTACCTGCTAATACGAAATTTGAGGTTAGGTTAAGGAGAGAAAATAACATTATTTAATTATTAGGCTTAACGTTTCCCAATTGTGTCCGGCGCGCTGAACTAAAAGGATGATGATCTAAACGTACTGCCGTTTTATGGAATACTCGCCTATGCCATCGCACCTGTGCGCTCGATTCAATGGGAGCGGAGACGGCGCGAGCTCGCCGCGATCTCCGCTCCCACAGAATCAATGTGACGTAGACGGGCGCGTGGCGCTTCATATTTCTGACGTAATTCACCCCCCCCCACCCCTGAAATTTATTTGCAACAATTATATTGGAGTTATAGAGTAGCTCTAGTAAAAAGATGAAATTATTTAGATTCATGGTTTAAATAATTTAAATAATTTTCGGAATAAAAGTTAAACAATGAGTAGTATGGATACGCGGAACTTGAAGGCGCGATTTCAAAAAGATTGGGTCGTTTTAACTAATGTATCAAAAACCATTCAACGCTTTCGCAAACCGTACCTGCTTATGACAGCTAATACGAATTTGATGTTAGGTTAGGAGAAAAAATAACTTTTTTTCTTTATTGGAATAAGCGTTTCTAAAATGTGTATAGCTCGCGGCACTAAAAGGACGATGATCTAAACGTACTGCCATTTTATGGGAAACTCGCCCATGTCACCGCGGCTGTGCGCTAGATTCAATGGGAGCGGAGACGGCGCGAGCTTGCCGCGATCTCCGCTCCCACAGAATCAATGTGACGTAGACGGGCGCGAGGCCCTTCATATTTCTGACGTAATTCACCCCCCCTCCCCCCAAAATTAATTGCAACAATTATATTGGAGTTATAGAGTAGCTCTAGTAAAAAGATGAAATTATTTAGATTCAAGGTTTAAATAATTTAAATAATTTTAGGAATAAATTTTAAACAATGAGTACTATGGATAACGCGAAACATGGAGGCTTGATTTCATACAGTTAGGTTCGTTTTAACTAATGTATGAAAAATCATTCAACGCTTTCGCAAACCGTAACTGCTTATGACAGCTAATAAGAAATTTGAGGTTAGGCTAGGAGAAAAAATCACATTTTTTCTTTATTGAGCTTAACGTTTCTCAATTGTGTGGCGCGCACGGCACTAAAAGGATGATGATATGAACGTACTGCCGTTTTATGGGAAACTCGCCTATGCCACCGCGCCTGTGCACTCTAATCAACGGGAGCGGAGACGGCGCGAGCTCATCGCGATCTCCGCTCCTACAGAATGAAGGTGACAGACGGACGCAAGACGCCTCTTATTTCTGACGTGATTCTGCGCCGCGAAATTTATTTGCAAAAATTACATCCAAGTTATCGAGTAGCGTTAGGAAAACAATTAAATTATTTATTTTCGAAGTTTAAATAATTTAAATAATTAGGATTAAAAATTAAACAATGAGTAGGATGAATAACGCGAAACATGGAGGCTTAATTTTATACGGTTATGTTCGTTCTAACTAATGTAATAAAAAATATTCAAAGCTTTCCCAAACCGTACCTGCTTATCACAGCTAATACGAAATTTGAGGTTAAGTTAAGGAGAGAAAATAACATTATTTAATTATTAGGCTTAACGTTTCTCAATTGTGTCGGGCGCGCTGAACTAAAAGGATGATGATCTAAACGTACTGCCGTTTAATGGAATACTCGCCTATGCCATCGCGCCTGTGCACTCTATTCAACGGGAGCGGAGACGGCGCGAGCTCATCGCGATCTCCGCTCCTACAGAATGAAGGTGACAGACGGACGCGAGACGCCTCTTATTTCTGACGTGATTCTGCGCCGCGAAATTTATTTGCAAAAATTACATCCAAGTTATCGAGTAGCGTTAGGAAAACAATTAAATTATTTATTTTCGAAGTTTAAATAATTTAAATAATTAGGATTAAAAATTAAACAATGAGTAGGATGAATAACGCGAAACATGGAGGCTTAATTTTATACGGTTATGTTCGTTCTAACTAATGTAATAAAAAATATTCAAAGCTTTCCCAAACCGTACCTGCTTATCACAGCTAATACGAAATTTGAGGTTAAGTTAAGGAGAGAAAATAACATTATTTAATTATTAGGCTTAACGTTTCTCAATTGTGTCGGGCGCGCTGAACTAAAAGGATGATGATCTAAACGTACTGCCGTTTAATGGAATACTCGCCTATGCCATCGCACCTGTGCGCTCGATTCAATGGGAGCGGAGACAGCGCGAGCTCGCCGCGATCTCCGCTCCCACAGAACAAGGTGACGTGGACGGGCGCGAGGCGCTTCTTATTTCTGTGCCGCGAAATTTATTTGCAAAAATTACATTGGAGTTATCGAATAGCGTTAGTAAAATATTAAATTATTTACTTTCGAAGTTTAAATAATTTAAATAATTTTAGGATTAAAAGTTAAACAATGAGTTGTATGGATACGCGAAACTTGGAGGCGCGATTTCAAAAAGATTGGGTCGTTTTAACTAATGTATCAAAAACCATTCAACGCTTTCTCAAACCGTACCTGCACTGGTAGAAGTATTTATTTACTGTAAGCCCGGTGACTTAACTGTGAAGCCACCGAGCTTTGAAATTTTGACACACGAATATTCCTTAACTATTAATCCACGTGGATTAATATATAATAACGTGGTGTATTAATAGTTATAGTGAGTAGTGTATCCGTCACTGCACACGTAACCTTCAGAACAGCGGTTAGAGATGCGAGGAGAGATCCCTGTAAACACACACAGACACCCATCCACATTATACACGCACATAATAATCGCGGGTCCGCGGCCGGCGAGCAGAACATAGAAGATGGTGGCGCATGGCGCTCGCTTGTAGAAGGCGGCGGTAAGTACGCCGTACAGCAGCGCGCCGTCTATATGTAAGTTCGTGCATGCAAACGCATGCGTGCTCGGCAGCTGAAAACACATGGACAGCCCGCCCTTTTCCTTCTCGCTGCTTGTCACCTCGTTTTTCGATGCCGTTCGCCGCGGAGAATCGACGGCAGACTGCACGCATGAGGACAGAACGGAGTAGGCCGCCCATATGTTTTCAGGGACTCAGTAGTCTACGCCGCGTTCTGCATTGCCGACACAGCCAAACCTTCCAAATCCTGCGGAAGTGTGCGCAAAGCCAGATTCATTAACTATTAAGAAATCTGCATTTAGACTAAAGTAATTGATGGATTTCATACAAAACACATACGAACGTACTGGTTATGAATATTATGTAATAGTAATGTAATTTGCCTTCAATTTAAATACACCATGTTTTTAGATTTCAAAGGAATATATTCGTTTACTATAAATGAATACTTCTATCAGTGTGCTTATGACAGCTAATACGAAATTTGATGTTAGGTTAGGAGAAAAAATAACTTTTTTTCTTTAGTGGAATAAGCGTTTCTAAATTGTGTCCAGCTCGGGCACTAAAAGGATGATGATCTAAACGTACTGCCGTTTTATGGGAAACTCGCCTATGCCACCGCGCCTGTGCGCTCGATTCAATGGGAGCGGAGACGGCGCGAGCTCGCCGCGATCTCCGCTCCCACAGAATCAATGTGACGTAGACGGGCGCGAGGCGCTTCATACTTCTGACGTAATTCAGCTCCCCGAAATTTATTTGCAACAATTACATTGGCGTTATCAAGAAGCGTTAGTAAAAAATTAAATTATTTACTTTCAAAGTTTAAATAATTTAAATAATTTTAGGAATAAAAGTTAAACAATGAGTACTATGGATAACGCGAAACATGGAGGCTTGATTTCATACATTTGGGTTCGTTTTAACTAATGTAACAGAAATCGTAGAACGCTTTCGCAAACCGTACCTATTTATGACAGCTAATACGAAATTTGAGATGAGGCTAGTAGAAAAAATAACATTTTTTCTTTATTGAGCTTAACGTTTCTCAATTGGGTGGCGCGCACGGCACTAAAAGGATGATGATCTGAACGTACTGCCGTTTTATGGGAAACTCGCATATACCACCGCGCCAGTGCACTCGATTCAACGGGAGCGGAGACGGCGCGAGCTCGCCGCGATCTCCGCTACCACAGAATGAAGGTGACAGACGGGCGCGAGGCGCATCTTATTTCTGACGTGATTCTGCGCCGCGAAATTTATTTTCAAAAATTACATTGGAGTTTTCGAGTAGCGTTAGTAAAAAGATTAAATTATTTAGTTTCAGTGTTTAAATAATTGAAATGAGTAGTATGGATAAGGCGAAACATGGACGCTCGATTTCATACAGTTGGCGTCGTGTTAACTAATGTATCAAAAATGTTTCAACGTTTTCTCAAACCGTAACTGCTCATGACAGCTAATACGAAAATTGAGGTTTGGTTATGAGAAAACATAATATCTTTTCTATATTGGGCTTAACGTTTCTCAATTGTGTCGCGCGTGCGGCACTAAAATGATGATGATCTGAACTTACTTCGGTTTTATGTGAAACTGGCCTATGCCATCGCGCGTCGGTGGTAGATTCAATGGGAGCGGAGACGGCGCAAGCTCGCCGCGATCTCCGCTTCCGTTGAACAAGGTGTCGAAGACGGGCGCTACGCTCTTCTTAATTTTGACAAAATTCAATACAACAGAATTTATTTGTAAAATTATATTGGAGTTATTAATGAAGTAATGCTAGTACAACATAATCAATCTATTAGTTTTTAAGGTATAAATAATTTAAATAATTTTGGAAATGAAAGTTTAGTAATGGGTAGTATGGTGAATGAGAAACTTGTAGGCTTATTTTTGTACAGTTGGGATCGTTTGAACTAATATAACATAAATCTTTCAACGCTTTTGCAAACCGAAGCTGTTTATATGTGATGGGTAATGATATTTGAGGTTAGGTTAGCAGAAAAAATGAGAAAATAACATATTTTCTCTATTGGACTTAACTTTTCTCAATTGTGCCGCGCCCGCGACTATAAAGAGAGGGTCATTTTAACGTATTGCAGTTTTTTGGGAAACTCGCCCATATGCAATCGGGTACGCGCTCGATTCAATGGGAGCCGTGACCGCGCTCGCTTTCCTCGATCTCCGCAGTCCGCTCCCGCAGAAACAAGGTGTCGGAGACAGGCGTGAGTCGGTTCTTATTTTAGAACTAATTCTATACGAGATTTGTTCGGGATTATTATAATTATTTGGAGATTAGTTGAAGAGATAATGAAAATAATAAATGCATTCGCTATAAAGTTTAAAATAAGTTGAATAAATTAAGAAAATCGGTGTATTTCTTCGGATAAATTCGACGTTTAATTTCATAAACTTCGAGTAATTATCTAGGACGCTTGCGAAAAAAAAATTGTATACGTGTCACAAATAATAACTAAGTTGTTACTTGTTAATGTCGAAATTATTTTTGAGGTCAGTTTTGCTAAAAATATCTAGTGTATAGTAGTTAACAGTTGTAGGAACATAATATTTATGAGCTTTCATTTTATCAGGCAGTCACCCATACCATGTTGCGTTTAATTAAATGGGAGGGCAGTCCTTTGGCGATCTGCGATCCCGCTAGAATCGAAGGGTCAGAGATTGAAGCGATATGCGTCATATACCCGACATAAGTTCTATGTGTAATTTATTTAGCAAAAATTACCATGAAATGCTTATTTTAGGTCGCATCTATAGGACGTCTGTGTTTTATATCGGGATATTCATGGAGAGGGTAGTAAAGTTGTCTTTTTCTCAAGTTAGCTCATTTTTCTCTTAATATATGCAATTAGAAAAATAGTGGCATGCATTGAATTGTTTCCTTTATTGTTATTTAACTGTTAAATTACCACTTTAACATGAACTGAATATGTCTATATATTGTGATACCATATCCAGTTTTCTTTCATGCTAGGAACTTCTTTTCTATTTGTATTTTTAATTTGTTAAAACTATTTAGGGCTGTTATATCTTTATAAAAAATGCCGCAAACAATTTAGAATATTTATATGTTATTCCTAAATTTAAACAAAGATTACAAGTATTTATTAAATATTTTTCATCGTGCATCTTATGAATAAAATAATTTTAAACATCGAGTTTTTAACGTAGCCTATTATAGAAGATTGCAGTTATATAAGTTTTAAGTATAACAATCGCTTACGAAAGAAAAACAAGTAAGGTTTAAAAACCTCAATTCGAATAGATAAATAATCAAAGAATAAAAATGCAAAAGAATGTTGGTCGCTTGTCAGGTATTTGTGAAAGAAATGAGTGGAAACAGAAATAGAACGCCCAGTGTCTACCGCATGACACCATACCGTTGAGAGTCCTGAAATAGGTTTTCGTTTCAAAAAATGTATATAAGTGCTACGTTGTAGCCGCGCTGTAGCCGCGCCGTGGCCTTGTATCGGGTCGTTCCGTTCCTATATTCTATTTTTATGAGAGTTTTATATTATGGAGATTGATAAGAATATAGTAACCGAACAACACGACCTGAGCAGGTGCAGCACAGCACAAGGTAGTGTATCGCTGCACTTATGTAGTGTCCCTTTCTCCTGAGGGAATAATTGAGGGGCTGTGTGGGAAAACGGTATAACTCTTATGGAATTCCATGCAATTATACTTCCGACCGTTGTGTACTGTTTTTTTAACAATAGCAGGTCTATCAAAGGCTTTTTTAAATTTCTAACTTTTGCAATGTTTATGCAATTGAGTTTACCTCTGAATTACGCGTTATTATCGAAATACTAAATCCTACTCTTCTCTGGGTATGGGTACTCCATACTGAAAATACTTCAAGCTCTGCTATTGAAGTAAAAGAAATAGTGTAGAAGGTCAAAACCAATGAAATATCTTGCTATCGATTTATTACCCAAGAAATAAAATTATATAACATAACCTCAAAATGGAGGTTACTATGATATAAATGATTGCATAATAATTTATTGTTTTCATATAGTGAAATTGATTTATATAAAATGGAACCGTTTCCTAAGAACTCTGGATCTTTCGAAATAATCAAGACTATTTACAGTAGCCATAATTTTTTAAATGTTCTCAATATTACTTACGCGTTTTTTGCTATTCTTTTTCTTGTCGTTGTGGATTTGTTTTATTTACTACCCATGATTCCTTTCAATTATGTACGGGAAACAATCACAACAACAAGATATACTTTACAGATATGATCAAATCAAGAAGTATATACTAAAAAATGCAAAATATTTAACACAATTCGTGTAAAGAATTGTTTATAGTTACACACAGCGCCGATATGTAACGAGTTTTATTCCCGCTGCTAAAACAAAATAGAGTAGCTAATAGCCGGTGTGAATATATCGCCCCTGTTTCGACGCCATGTTCATTTCCTCGAATATCTCTAAAACCTCGAATATTTGGCGCATGCGCTTTGGAACTATAGTATAACCATCATAGCTGGAGTAAAAAGCGAATTAGGGTGACATCACGCCCTGTACTGGTACCTAAAGATCTTAGACCGGTCCAGCACTGGCGCCTTTACAGGCCCAGAGTAGGCATGTGAGGAGGCTTTATGCAGGTCTTGTATAGACGCAGCACTCAAAGTAAACAATTGGGAACAATGCCTGAAGTTATAGCCCTGACCAGCTATTGAAAAATATTATGTCCATAACAGGGCTGGAAAATGCCTGATTTAAGGTAGCTCATGCGCGTGGTGCCGTATCAAGTGGGGGGCCCCGTGGGCGCCTTGATTATATTTGTAATTTTACAAACTCAATTTGTATGAAGAACATTGAGAATGACTTATAAATGCCAAAGTAATAAAAAAAGTTATAATTTGATTTTAAATAATTAAAAAATGTAATATTTTATGTGTCGCCCCACAAATCCCACTTTCTTGTTACGCTATCAAAGAACTAAATGCGGCAACACCGCAACGGTTTGACCGATGGGTAGCGGCTTGTTTTGAATCACATGGTGGCAAGCGGTTACAAGAGATGGTACGTGTTTACTCTCAAGAAAGTAATCAGTCGCAAAAATGCCTTACAACGTGCATGCTACGAGGGGAAAGAGAAAAGGGCAATTTGTAAAACGAAAACTCGAGAAGACTATTGACGCATTCGTTGAAAGGACCGCAGGTAAAGGAGGACGACGTGTAAAACCCGAGAAGACAGAAGTTGAGGTTAGTTTGACTGTAAACACAATACGAATATATTGACGCGAGAAACAAATATTTTAGAACAGTGTGTATGATTCTTATTTTGATTTTATTCTGTATACGTTGCCTGTAGAAAAACTATATAACATTTAATGTGTGACGTAGCATAATGAAAAATAGAAATAACGAGGTTAATGAAAATTTATTACGCTAGATTACCGAAGGCGAAAAACAAAAATGTGATTACAAAAATTTTGATGGACGCAGGATTGTGGAGATAAGTAAGCTGGGTAAAGATCTATGGTGTCGAATTTGTGATAAACCAGTATCGCTACGGTTTTTATTACACGAAAAACTGGAAGGACTCGTTAGCAAATTTACAGTAAAATGTCAAACATGCAGAAATATCATTGAAGTGGAAACGAGTACAAGGACAGCATCGAAACATTACTATGATTCAAACTTGAAGTTAGCAGTAGGTAACTATATCCATCAAAATTTTATAATAATTATAATGAAAAATAATTTTTTTAATAAAAGTATAAATGCATAAAATGATAAGAGTTTAATTTTTGGGTATGATAACATTCAAGTATTAATATTTTATGAATGTTAGTTCAGTTTATAAAATACCATATGACTTAATTTTATTTTTTCAATACAGGTATGCTTGATGCTGGTCTAGGAGAAACGAAAGTTAACACTTTAATGTCTGCAATAAATATTCCTGCAGTACCAAATACTTCAATGAAGCGATGGGAAAGACAAGTAGAAACAGCTATTGAACAATTGGCTCATAAAACGTGTATAGAAGCAATTGAAGTCGAAAAAAAATTAACTTTAAAATTCAGGGAAAAAGAGTGAGTTTCAGAAATACGTATGAAATGAAAAGACATTGCTAATTTTAACAAACCATTTATTTTAACAGCAATCAATTATCATGTTTAGAAAAAGTATTTCTCAATAATATGATGAGTTTGTTAAAACAAGTAATTCTTTATAAGTTACATTATATAAAGATTGAGTGAAATGAAATTATAATTATGAATTTTTTAAACAATTTTTCCATTTATGTTTAAAGATTTGAGAAAATGATGTGAAGTAATTTTTTGTTTATCGAATATATATGTATGAATTAAAATTGTAAATAGTTTTTTTAGAGTAATCAATTTGCGAATGATTTGATTTTTTATATAATTATATTGTAACTTATATTGTATGTTAGCGCATATTTAAGGTATATATTGCTAATAAGTTGAATTATTATTGATTTATAGTATGACTAAACATGGTTTTAAAATTAATCAGTAATTAGTTGGATGATTGTTTTACTAATATTGTGACTACGTATATTTTAAAGACATAATCAATTTCTTATAAGTTTAATTTTAACTAAATAAATTTATAAATTAATTTATTAATAAATTACTTGACGAAATTACAAATAATACAAAATAAGTATTTATTTGAAATTTTATATAACCTATTATAACACAAACGTATCCTATTTATTCATCCATTTACTTAACATTGAATGTAAATATTTTTAAAATTCTTTATGAGCATATAAGTGCTATTAAGAGTATCTGTGTGTGTGTGTATGTATGTTTCTATGTAACAGGCAGAGTGTGAATGTTGAAAAGGATATCCACGATATGACCGACTTAACCGCCTCTTTCGACGCTGCTTGGACAAAAAGAGGACGTCAACACAATAGTTCTAGCGGTATATAGTCTTGTTTTAATCAGTGAAATAATCAGTAATATTCAGTAATATAAATATCATATAAATACAATTTTTTATTATTTCTATAGGTCATGCTTCACTGAATGGTCATTTCTCTAATAAAGTCATAGCATATGCATGTCGCAATCTAAATTGCAAGAAGTTCAAGGAAGGGAACAATAGAGAGCATTGTTGTAAAAAAAAATCATTCAGGATCATCGAGATCTATGGAAGCCGATATGGCCGTTGAAGTTATATTAAAAAATGAAAATTTAGTCAATTCTCGTTGCAGGATACGAACAGTTATTGGTGACGACGATTTATCTGCGATTGCCGCTTTAAGACGATTATCACCATAAGCCATTGAAAAATGGTCCGATTTCAATCACGTCGCCAAAACTTTTAACGGAAAACTGTACGACTTAAAATTATCAGCAAAACTTAGAGAGTATTTCTCTAAAGTATTTGCCTTATCAATCAAGCAAAATAAAGGCAATGAAGTTAATGTAAGATTCGCTTTGGAAAATATTATTCCACACGTGTTTGGAAACCACCAGAATTGTGGTTCCTTTTGTACAAAGACAGACAAAAATGAGCACGTTTATAGATATTTTAAAGATGGGCAGTGCTTAACAGATTTAAATTTAAAAAATAAATTAGAAAAAATCATACAGCCATTCATCAATCATTCAGCTCAGATAGCGCCATGTTCATCGAGTCAATCGAATGAATCGCATGCCTACAGAGTCGGCTTAGCAGTATACCAAAAAAACCTAGGATACGTTTTTGTTGTTCATTTGAACATTATTTTAAATCTTTCTCCGGAAAAGCATACGAAGCGTTTTAGGAAAAGAAAGCGTGACCTTTTTGAGAACGAAGCTGCAAAGAGAAAAACAGTTCCTGCTAAGAAAAGAAGACTTACATTAAAAGAAAAAAGATCTTCAAAAAATTCAACTACCGCTAACCGTGAAGGTCTCTCTTATAAGTCTGGAATAGGATATTTAAATACGTCCGATTTGATCAATGAAGTTGTTATAGCTGGTAATATATTCAAAATATTTTTATTTTCAAATGTACAGTAGTAGAGGTAGACTAGTATTGTACACAAATTAATTAATTTTAGAAAACGTTGGGTACGAAGACTGTATTGTAGTTATAGTAGACTTCGAAACGACTGGACTACAAGCTACAGATGAAATAATACAGGTTTGAATTTGGAATTTCTAATTAATGTGCATGTTATTGTACATGATACGTTAATTATTATCTTGTTCTATTATTTACAGATCGCCGCTGTTTGCGGAAATTATACATTTGATGCATATATCATGCCATCTAAAAAAATGTCTCCGCAAGCTTCCGATATCACAGGAATTAAAATAATGAATAATGAAATGTATGTTAACGAAGAAAAGGTTATAGCAAACTCACCAAGAGATGGATTTTATGGTTTTTTACATTTTTTGAAATTGTTGAGGCAGCCTTGTATCTTGGTAGCACATAATGGGTTTAGGTATTATTATTGATTATTAGATCATCATAATATAAACTTTATGAAAATACTATGATGATATGGTCTTTTAGGTTTGATGCACCAAGACTACTTCAATTAGCTACATCACTAAAATTGCTAACAGAATTAATGGTATTTATTAAAGGTTTTTGTGATACATTACATGTATTCAAATCAGTATTATTAGAAAGAAAAAGAAAAAAGCTTACTTTTAATCAAAGTACTCTTGTTCAGGAGTACTTAAATGACGAAGATATAAAAGTGGCTCATAATGCACTTAATGATGTGTCGATGCTTCAAAAATTAGTTGATAAGTTGTGCAATAAAACGTCTATTATTCAACACACTCGCAGCATCGATTTTATATTGAACTCTAAGAATAGAGCTCAAGAAACTAAAAAACTTAGAATGACTCTAACAAATTTAAATATTTCTAAGCAAATGCAAAGCGCTATTGCAAAAGCTGGTATAAATCGGTCAATTCTTGAAAATGCTCATGCAATGGGCGGCTTAGATGGTTTGACAATCTTACTAAGTGAAAATGTTGGTGGAAAACCGAGAGTTACCAAAAATATAAAAATTATAAAAACTATATTTAATGAGTTATCAAAATAATATTTAATTTATGAGTTAATTTATGAGTTATCATATAATAATATTTAATTTATAAACTATTTAAATAATATTTAATTTATGAATCATTAGAATAATATGGAATTTATTATGTGCCAAAGTTAATGTACACTTACCAAAGTATTTATGTTGTGATAACGTATGTTCGATAATAAAAAAAAAATTTTCTTAAAACACAAATTTTTCTTTCTTATATTTTTCTATACTACGAAAATTTTCTTTTTCTACCTAAAATATTTTAAATTTTACTATAAATTTCATATCAAGATTGAATTGATTGGAATCGATGTAAGAATATTAATTTTATATAAGATATATTTCATTTGCAACATGCGAAGTATCAGATTCATTTCAAATAGCCACCCTTTTTCAGCCATCTTGAAATGCGACGTTGCCGCTTCTATCACACATGCGCAGAATGTATTACTGAAATCATCTGACTGCAATTTGCATACTTTAGTATTAAATTTCTTCTTTTTTTAATCGGTTACCTAAAATTTTTTTAGCACTATCGTAATCCTCGTGAAGAAATCTATAATCACCAATTTTTTTTCAGAGATCAATACTTTTATATGGAAATGACAAGTGTTTTTAAGGTTGATCCCATAAGACTGTGTACAAAAATATATCTTTTTCAAACATTTATTTCTTGAAATTTTGGTCGTTTACCCTATATTTTCTTTGCGGAAATGAACAGAGCAAGACTTAAAATATATTGTGTAAAATTTGTACGCCAATCAAATTATTTATTCTGAATCGCATGAGCCACCTTAAAATAATTTGCAGATAATCATTAAGTCAATAATCAAGTTATGTATATCTTCAATGATTCTTCTTTTGCCAACATCAGTTTTATTTTTTTCTTTTTACCAGAAAAATTCAAAAGCGCTTCGCGCGTACCGTTTTGTTTTTGAGGTTATGAATACTATTTTCCAATATGATATAATTTTAATTAGTTTAAATGATAAGATAATTAGATACACTTTTTAAGCAAAAAATCAAATGTTTTTTAGTAGTTCTATAAAATTATTTAGTACTTCTTTCAAAATTCAAATATTCGCGCTGTTTTCAAATGACGAATCACATCGAGTTTCTAAATGATCCACTACTTGCGGCTATCATTCTTAGAGAGGATTTCAACACATTCTTCTTCTTTGCCGAGTTTATTTATACCACTCTTACTTCAAAATCATAACTTTAATGATTATTCTGCTCTAGTGGTATTCACTATGTGCACGCTGTAGGCGCCATCTCTGAGACACGGGTACTTCTAGAAGCAGCGATACTTTTACTATGTCTCCAACACGGGAAGTTACTAAATAAACGATATAATTGCGTAACCACAAATACAATTCATTATGTCATTTGTATAATATGTGTAGCTATATAAATATAACATTATTTCATGACAACAAGTTTCGAAAAATCTATTTATATATATTTAAATACTGATTTTTTATGTATTTTAGATTATTTTCGATATATATAGTAATACACGCAATAGCCTCCGAAGCTACTCTTTCCCACTACCATGAACGCTTCAATAGTTTCGCTTAGGTACCCCTTCCAACGACCTGCTTTTCTCTCTCGTTTCGTTCGTGCGGAAAACGTTATTATTCTATATGTATTTTCATGTACAGGAACTCATTTTCCTGAATCAGCAAAAGTAGAAGCCTGTGCAGGCCCGGAATAGACGTACCTTTTCAAGGCCAACATATCTGGTCAGACATGCCGGAGGCAATTTCTACTTGGGAGATAGCGCTTGTGTGCGTGAGAAATATAAATCAGACATTACGTTGATAATGGCCGTATTTTCACTGATACCAGTCTACTATAAAGAAGAAGAAATTAGAGAATAGAATTATTTTAATGATTACTATAGCGTTAATCAGCTCGCTGATTTAGCTGACTTATTAAAATTTTTTAAATGGTCGTTTTCGAATAAAATAGTTCTAACTCAAAAGCCGCTTGAAAAAGGTGCTACCTAACTCACAATCAGATGGAAAATTTTTTGGTTCTGATTAAAGTTGGCAGCAATGCTGAAATACTTATGGCCCTTGATTTAAAAATTAAGAAATATTTCTACAAGTCCTGAGTTCATTTATACGGAAGAGTGCTTAGATAGCACAAAACGTTGTAGCACCGTCAAAATGTCCGCTTTTTAGTGGCAAAAGGACATAAAAAATTTTTTTTTAATTAATATTTGTCAATATCTTGAAAACATTTAAGAAGTTAAGTGTGGCATGGTACAAATTGTACAATGACTTATTTGAAAAATTTTTCTTTCAATTCATTCTTTTTATTTAATTTTAATAATAATAAATTATTGGTGAAAGCAGCTAATGGTAGTGGTCTAATAATCTTGTTAATTGTAGCTAGTGGCCAAAATTACTACTAAAGTTTGTCGCGAGAAGGTGGCAAATAACAACAATAGATTTTTTACGACGTTTCGGACATCCTTTATTGATTATGTCCCTCTTCAGGCAGCTAGTAACAAAGTACAACTTTTAACAACAACGTATATTAACTTAATTATGAGCACATAATTTTACAAGTAACAATAAACGCTTACAAAGTCTGTATTTTTTTTTTTTCTTTTTTTTTCCTGAGTATTACGGAGAACTATCCGTTCATCAATGAAACGAGCATGACAATTTTCCTATTTATACCTATCATTAGTGTATTAGTGTGAGTGTAAGTAAGAACGCAACATGCACAATTAAGCCAGTACATGTTACGTTTTTACTTACACTCACACTAATACACTAATGATAGGTATAAATAGGAAAATTTTGTCATGTTCGTTACATTGACGAACGGATAGTTCTCCGTAATACTCAAGAAAAAATACAGACTTTGTAAGCGTTAATTGTTACTTGTAAAATTATGTGTTCATAATTAAGTTAATATACGTTGTTGTTAAAAGTTGTACTTTGTTACTAGCTGCCTGAAGAGGGACATAATCAATAAAGGATGTCCGAAACGCCGTAAAAAAACTATTGTTGTTATTTTCCACCTTCTCACCACAAACTTTGGTAGTAATTTTGGCCACAATTAACAAGAATAATAATAAATGTTGAGAAATTATAATAATTTTATGTATTGCCATTAAAAAATCATTTCACATTATTATTTAAATAAGTTTCTAAAAATGTACAAGTTAGGTGCATAAGCCCACCTTTCCCTGTAACATATTTATCCTCTCACAGACTAAAACACTAGCACTTGGTACTGCTTATTTTTTGCGTTCAGCCATACTTTAGAAAAAGCTTGTCACAACCATCGCAGAAAACTAAATATGAACTTTAGATTAGTTTCTGTCAATGTTCGTGTAAAAATAGGAATCTTACACTCGCCTTAGGAAACACTTCATATATTTATATAAACTTTGGCTCAGTTCATCTCTTTTAATATTCGGAAATACGATTGAAATCTTACGATTAAATTACGTAAAACACAATACAAGGTTAATGTTAAGTTTCGGTAAAGTTTGGGAAAAGAACTATCAAATACGTTCTACTCACGGGAAACTTAATACAAAATTTAGGAAACTTAATACAAAATTTAGGTGAATTTCAGTCAAGGTTGTGGAAATAATTCGAATACGACGATCTCCTTACGGAATCTAAACGATAACTTTCAGCCATACTTTAAGCCATACTTTCAGCCAACCTTTAAGCCATACTTTAAGCCATAATTTCATCCATACTTCAAGCCATACTTTCAGCCATACTTGAAGCCAAACTTTCAGTCATACTTTAAGCCATACTTTCATCCATACTTTAAGCCATATTTTCAACCATATATTAAGCCATACTTTCATCCATACTTCAAGCCATACTTTCAGCCATACTTTCAGCTATACTTTATAAAAAGCTTGTTACAACCATCGACGGAAAACTTAGTATGAACTTCAGATTAGTTTCCGCCCATGTTCATGTAAAATTATGAATTTTACACTCGCCGTAGGAAATACTTCATATATTTATATAAACTTTGGCCCAGTTCATCTCTTTTAATGTTCGGAAAACCGAATTGAAATCTTACGATTAAATTACGTAAAACATCATACAAGGCTAATGTTAAGTTTCGGTAAAGTTTGGAAAAAGAACTATCAATTACGTTCTACCCATGGGAAACTTAATACAAAAAATTTAGGTTAATTTCAGTTAAGGTTGTGGGAATAATTCTTATCCTACGATCTCCTTACGGAGTCTAACCGATAACTTTCAGCCATATTTTAAGCCATACATTAAGCCATACTTTCAGCCATACTTTAAGCCATACTTTAAGCCATACTTTCATCCATACTGAAGGCCATACTTTCAGCCATACTTTAAGCCATACTTTAAGCCATACTTTAGAAAAAGCTTGTCACGACCATCGACAGGAAACTTAATATGAACTTCAGATTAGTTTCCGTCAATGTTCGTGTAAAAATAGGCATCTTACACTCGCCTTAGGTAATACTGCATATGTTTATATTAACTTTGGCACAGTTCAACTCTTCTAAAGTTTGGAAAACCCAATTGATATCTTACGATTAAATTACGTAAAACGTCATACAACGTTAATGTTATGTTTCGGTAAAGTTTGGGATAATGATAAATACGTTCTACTCACCGGAAACTTAATACAAAATTTAGGTGAATTTCAGTTAAGGTTGTGGAAATAATTCGAATACTACGATCTCCTTACCGAATCTAAACGATAACTTTCAGCCATACTTTAAGCCATATTTTAAGCCATACTTTCAGCCGTACTTTAATCCATACTTTACGCCATACATTCATCCATACTGTAAGCCATACTTTCAGACATACTATAAGCCATACTTTCAGCCATACTTTAAGGCATACTTTCAGCCATACTTTAGAAAAAGCTTGTCACGACCATCGACAGAATACTTAATATGAACTTCAGATTAGTTTCCGTCAATGTTCGTGTAAAAATAGGAATCTTACACTCGTCTTAGGAAATACTTCATATATTTATATAAACTTTGGCTCAGTTCAACTCTTTTAAAGTTTGGAATACCGAATTGAAGTCTTACGATTAAATTACGTAAAACATCATACAAGGTTAATGATATGTTTCGGTAAAGTTTGGAAAAATAATGATAAATACGTTCTACTCACGGGAAACTTAATACAAAAAATTTATGTAAATTCCAGTCAACCTTGTTGAAATAATTCTAATTCTACGATCTCCTTACGGAATCTAAACATTAATTTTCAGCCATACTTTAAGCCATACTTACATCCATACTTCAAGCCATACTTTCAGCCATACTTTAAGCCATACCTTCAGCCATACTTTAGAAAAAGCTTGTCACAACCATCGCAGAAAACTAAATATGAACTTTAGATTAGTTTCTGTCAATGTTCGTGTAAAAATAGGAATCTTACACTCGCCTTAGGAAACACTTCATATATTTATATAAACTTTGGCTCAGTTCATCTCTTTTAATGTTCGGAAATACGATTGAAATCTTACGATTAAATTACGTAAAACACAATACAAGGTTAATGTTAAGTTTCGGTAAAGTTTGGGAAAAGAACTATCAAATACGTTCTACTCACGGGAAACTTAATACAAAATTTAGGAAACTTAATACAAAATTTAGGTGAATTTCAGTCAAGGTTGTGGAAATAATTCGAATACGACGATCTCCTTACGGAATCTAAACTATAACTTTCAGCCATACTTTAAGCCATACTTTCAGCCAACCTTTAAGCCATACTTTAAGCCATAATTTCATCCATACTTCAAGCCATACTTTCAGCCATACTTGAAGCCAAACTTTCAGTCATACTTTAAGCCATACTTTCATCCATACTTGAAGCCATATTTTCAACCATATATTAAGCCATACTTTCATCCATACTTCAAGCCATACTTTCAGCCATACTTTCAGCTATACTTTATAAAAAGCTTGTTACAACCATCGACGGAAAACTTAGTATGAACTTCAGATTAGTTTCCGCCCATGTTCGTGTAAAAATATGAATTTTACACTCGCCGTAGGAAATACTTCATATATTTATATAAACTTTGGCCCAGTTCATCTCTTTTAATGTTCGGAAAACCGAATTGAAATCTTACGATTAAATTACGTAAAACATCATACAAGGCTAATGTTAAGTTTCGGTAAAGTTTGGGAAAAGAACTATCAATTACGTTCTACCCATGGGAAACTTAATACAAAAAATTTAGGTTAATTTCAGTTAAGGTTGTGGGAATAATTCGAATCCTACGATCTCCTTACGGAGTCTAACCGATAACTTTCAGCCATATTTTAAGCCATACATTAAGCCATACTTTCAGCCATACTTTAAGCCATACTTTAAGCCATACTTTCATCCATACTGAAGGCCATACTTTCAGCCATACTTTAAGCCATACTTTAAGCCATACTTTAGAAAAAGCTTGTCACGACCATCGACAGGAAACTTAATATGAACTTCAGATTAGTTTCCGTCAATGTTCGTGTAAAAATAGGCATCTTACACTCGCCTTAGGTAATACTGCATATGTTTATATTAACTTTGGCACAGTTCAACTCTTTTAATGTTTGGAAAACCCAATTGATATCTTACGATTAAATTACGTAAAACGTCATACAACGTTAATGTTATGTTTCGGTAAAGTTTGGGATAATGATAAATACGTTCTACTCACCGGAAACTTAATACAAAATTTAGGTGAATTTCAGTCAAGGTTGTGAAAATAATTCGAATACTACGATCTCCTTACCGAATCTAAACGATAACTTTCAGCCATACTTTAAGCCATATTTTAAGCCATACTTTCAGCCGTACTTTAATCCATACTTTACGCCATACTTTCATCCATACTGTAAGCCATACTTTCAGACATACTATAAGCCATACTTTCAGCCATACTTTAAGGCATACTTTCAGCCATACTTTAGAAAAAGCTTGTCACGACCATCGACAGAATACTTAATATGAACTTCAGATTAGTTTCCGTCAATGTTCGTGTAAAAATAGGAATCTTACACTCGTCTTAGGAAATACTTCATATATTTATATAAACTTTGGCTCAGTTCAACTCTTTTAAAGTTTGGAATACCGAATTGAAGTCTTACGATTAAATTACGTAAAACAATATACAAGGTTAATGTTATGTTTCGGTAAAGTTTGGGAAAATAATAATAAATACGTTCTACTCACGGGAAACTTAATACAAAAAACTTAGGTAAATTTCAGTCAACGTTGTGGAAATAATTCGAATCCTACGATCTCCTTACGGAATTTAAACGTTAATTTTCAGTCATACATTAAGCCATACTTTAAGCCATACTTTCAGCCATACTTTAAGCCATACTTTAAGCCATACTTTCATCCATACTTCAAGCCATACTTTCAGCCATATTTTAAACCATACTTTCAGCCATACTTTAGAAAAAGCTTGTCACAACCATCGACAGAAAACTTAATATGAACTTCAGATTAGTTTCCGACAATGTTCGTGTAAAAATAGGAATCTTACACTCACCTTAGGAAATACTTCATATGTTTATATTAACTTTGGCTCAGTTCAACTCTTTTAAAGTTTGGAAAACCGAATTGAAATCTTGCGATTAAATTACGCAAACATCATACAAGGTTAATGTTATGTTTCGGTAAAGTTTGGGAAAATAATGATAAATACGTTCTACTCACGAGAAACTTAATACAAAATTTAGGTGAATTACAGTCAAGGTTGTGGAAATAAATCGAATACTACGATCTCCTTACGGAATCTAAACGACAACTTACAGCCATACTTTAAGCCATACTTTCATCCATACTGTAAGCCATACTTTCAGCCATACTTAAGCCATACTTTCAGCCATACTTTCAGCTATATTTTAAGCCATACGTTAAGCCATACTTTAAGCCATACTTTCAACCATACTTTAAGCCATACTTTGATCCATACTTCAAGCCATACTTTCAGCCATACTTTAAGCCATACTTTGAGCCATACTTTAGAAAAAGCTTGTCACAACCATCGATGGAAAATTTAATATAAACATCAGATTAGCTTCCGCCCATCTTCGTGTAAAAATACGAATCTGACACTCGCCTTATGAAATACTTCACATGTTTATATTCACTTTGCCTCAGTTCATCTCTTTGAAAGTTTGGAAAACCAAATTGAAATCTTATGATTAAGTTACGTAAAACTTCATACAAAGCTAATGTTAAGTTTCACCTAAGTTTGGGAAAAGAGTGATAAATACGCTCTACTTACGGGAAACTTAGTATTAAATTTAGGTGAATTTCAGTCAATATTGTGCGAAAAATTCCAATCCAACGCTTTCCGTACGGAATTCTTTATACTTTGAGCCATACCTGTGTAGAAATCAATACAATTGGATCTACATTGGTTATGTATTGGCAGTAGATATGGAAAGTATATTGGCACTATATTGCAAAACCTATTTCCAATATATTGCAATTATTGTGCCAAACAGTTATCTCACACATATCGCCAATAGGTTTGGCAATATAGTTTCCGTAGATTACCCAATATATTTCCAATATACTAGCAATATATTGTCAATTTTTTAACTTAATATATCGATATCGAGGTCGGTCAAAGGCGGTATGGTCTTTAAACTTAATGAACTTCGATAAATGGACATAAAAACCAAACCTTAAATATTTTTCGAAAAAATAATTTTGCTATCCTTTTTATTTTTGTGTTACGTCAATTTTGACTGCACCATTGTGTTCCTCGGTCGACAAAACCCTTAGACTCACCGCTTTTCCAACCTTTTCACAATTTTCCAGGGAGAAAATCCAATGTCAGGATAATTTGGTTACGCGGTATACATAAGTAGATTGAAAATTTAAAATGTATTAAAAAAAGAAAAATTAACAAAAAAAAATATTACAAATCAATATTATCTGTACAAGGAGAAAATCGTACATTACGATACAAGTGCGATAACTGGCCTATTGTGTCACGGCGTGATGTTAGGGCACGAGCGTAGCGAGGGTCCTATCACGGCGTGTAATGGGTTACTTAACGCACTAGTATCGTACAATTTTTTATAACACTGCATCCCTTAAGTTCGCTGTCACGCCTATCCGTGCGCTAAGCAGTCCATTAGGGCACCGTGAGGTTAGCGCACGAGCGTAGGGAGTGCGATAAACACGGTGAAATAATGGACTACTTATCGCACGGATATGCGTGACATAAGTGCGGGCTTAAGTCACGCAGTGCTATAAATGTAATTTACACAAAAAGCAAATAGAAAGCTTTATCAATGTTTTGTGTATATTCTGAAACGAAAAATGGATAATGCTTTAAAACAATTTGGGACATATTGTACAAGTGTTTTTTAGTGAAATATGTAATAAAAAAATCGATTTTTCGTCATTTTGAAGGTCTCTGAACCCCTTAATGAATGTTTTTGGGTCTCGTCGGGGGAAAAATACAAAATCATTTATTATTCAGAATGTTATAACGATGGCCGTAGTTGTTCATAAATTCGTGAAAATGGCAAAAGAGATGTATTTTTTAAATTTGCTTTAACTTCGAATGTTTTGGTTGAGATGATGATTCTAACGACAGCTGCTTCAAGAGTTCTTTGTTCTATCGATACTAACGGTCGTGCTGTCCAAGGAGTCAGGATGGTAAATGACAAGCCGTGTGTTTAGCTTAATGTCGACGTTTCGGACTCTTTTTTTATTGAGTCCCTTCTCAAGACTCGAGTGTTCAGTCATAATGTAGTTTCCTCGGTGAGAGTGCCACGCAGATTGTAGATGTAGCACAGCAACGTTCTTCTTTAGACCCACCGTTGCGAAATTGATTGAGATGATGATTCTAACGACAGCTGCTTCAAGAGTTCTTTGTTCTATCGATACTAACGGTCGTGCTGTCCAAGGAGTCAGGATGGTAAATGACAAGCCGTGTGTTTAGCTTAATGTCGACGTTTCGGACTCTTTTTTTATTAAGTCCCTTCTCAAGACTCGAGTGTTCAGTCATAATGTAGTTTCCTCGGTGAGAGTGCCACGCAGATTGTAGATGTAGCACAGCAACGTTCTTCTTTAGACCCACCGTTGCGAAATTGATTGAGATGATGATTCTAACGACAGCTGCTTCAAGAGTTCTTTGTTCTATCGATACTAACGGTCGTGCTGTCCAAGGAGTCAGGATGGTAAATGACAAGCCGTGTGTTTAGCTTAATGTCGACGTTTCGGACTCTTTTTTTATTGAGTCCCTTCTCAAGACTCGAGTGTTCAGTCATAATGTAGTTTCCTCGGTGAGAGTGCCACGCAGATTGTAGATGTAGCACAGCAACGTTCTTCTTTAGACCTACAATCTGCGTGGCACTCTCACCGAGGAAACTACATTATGACTGAACACTCGAGTCTTGAGAAGGGACTCAATAAAAAAAGAGTCCGAAACGTCGACATTAAGCTAAACACACGGCTTGTCATTTACCATCCTGACTCCTTGGACAGCACGACCGTTAGTATCGATAGAACAAAGAACTCTTGAAGCAGCTGTCGTTAGAATCATCATCTCAATCAATTTCGCAACGGTGGGTCTAAAGAAGAACGTTGCTGTGCTACATCTACAATCTGCGTGGCACTCTCACCGAGGAAACTACATTATGACTGAACACTCGAGTCTTGAGAAGGGACTCAATAAAAAAAGAGTCCGAAACGTCGACATTAAGCTAAACACACGGCTTGTCATTTACCATCCTGACTCCTTGGACAGCACGACCGTTAGTATCGATAGAACAAAGAACTCTTGAAGCAGCTGTCGTTAGAATCATCATCTCAATCAATTTCGCAACGGTGGGTCTAAAGAAGAACGTTGCTGTGCTACATCTACAATCTGCGTGGCACTCTCACCGAGGAAACTACATTATGACTGAACACTCGAGTCTTGAGAAGGGACTCAATAAAAAAAAAGTCCGAAACGTCGACATTAAGCTAAACACACGGCTTGTCATTTACCATCCTGACTCCTTGGACAGCACGACCGTTAGTATCGATAGAACAAAGAACTCTTGAAGCAGCTGTCGTTAGAATCATCATCTCAATCAATTTCGCAACGGTGGGTCTAAAGAAGAACGTTGCTGTGCTACATCTACAATCTGCGTGGCACTCTCACCGAGGAAACTACATTATGACTGAACACTCGAGTCTTGAGAAGGGACTCAATAAAAAAAGAGTCCGAAACGTCGACATTAAGCTAAACACACGGCTTGTCATTTACCATCCTGACTCCTTGGACAGCACGACCGTTAGTATCGATAGAACAAAGAACATTCGAATGTTTTGGATAATTATGAAATTTTTCTTCGGCAAGTAACAATGAAATAAATTAAGAAACAAACTCTTATCTTGAAAAATGAAATCGGTAGTTAATGAAAAAAGATCCCTGTGTTTTATCAATAATTGTTTGTACTGACGAAATCTGTTCCTGAAATATCGACATTTTGTTAAAAAATGTGTGTTTTTTTTATAACAGATTAACTATTTATATTATTTAAAATGGCTTAACTACATTACAACTATTGCTCTTACATATTTTAGACAACCTCTTGATTTAACACTGCTTTAATTTGGGAGTCGCGCATGAACCTCGTTAACTAGAAATACAATTTTTGTTACCATTAATAGAAGTTTTCCTTTCAATTCACATTCTGATTATCTATTTACGTTACAAAAGTTTATTGAAGATTATAGGTAGATAGATCTGCTTTTTTGTATGAACTTTTAATGTTCAAAGCGCGAGAACTTTTAATGTAAGGCTGCGAAGCGACAGCATCTCTAATTTTGCAATTTTTTCAACAAACAATACTCTTGGGCATTATAGGGTAGAGTGTTGTGCTGCTCTAGATGTTTTAGTGATGCCGATAGATTTATTTAAGCACGAGAACTCTTTACGTAAGGATACGAGATACCTGTGTCCGCGATTTCTTGATTTCTAATAGAAAAACGCTTGTGTTTAAAAGGGTAATGTGTTACCAGCCACCTGAGCTCATCGTGGGGTTAAAATAATATTTTAAGCCAGAAAATCCTTTACATAAATTTTGACAACGGTTGTGTAACTGTTTTATCGTTTTTTTATTGAATGATCCATTGGTGATTAGAAGGATAACGCACTTGCGAGGATGAGAAATTCGTTTTAGCGCAGGAACTTTTGTCGTAGTACTGCAAGGCGGCATCGTCCGTAATTTTTCGAGTGAGCTTGTCGCTGCATGGCTGTACAGCTGTTTACGAGTCTGAAAATAAAAATTGAACTGGTGACGAAACGAAACGAACGCTTCCCGGGTTTTCATCAAGAAATTCCATGGTTAACATGATTTAAACTAAAGAACTTTTAATGTAACGCTCTAAAATAGCAGTGCCGTCGATTTCTCGTTTTTTGTAAAGATTAATGACAAAATCAAAGTATAAAATAGAAGTATTTTATTCTGAATTTAATTCTGAATACGTAAAATGATAGGATAATCAGATAATTTTTTTAAACGAAAAATTACTAAAGTATAGAAATTCAATATAAAAATTCAAATGTAACGAGTATAGCAAATCTTCACGCCTATTCTTTATGACCAATCTAAATCAATTTTCAAATGTTGCACAACATCGGGCCCACGTTTTTTAAGAAAGGAAATACATGACTCGCTCTGTATTTATCAACAAGAGATATCAACTATGATGTCTTCATAGTTTCACTAGCTTTTGGCCGATCAAACGAAAGCTTTCCTCGCCAGCTGTCTTGAAAATGAGTCCAGTACTGAAATCGACTTGTCACAGAAATGGCTGAATTCTGTTTATAAGGTAAATCGAAGTCGACAAAAACAGATTTTGAAATTTGCAGCTCTCTCAGTTTCGCAGGGCTTCTATACGAAACCAACGTTCGTAAGTTTTATTTGATTATAGTCAACAATAAAATGGCTTGCATCAAACAAAAGAGCTTAAAATTTTGCATCGAAAGCGATTTTTAACTCGAATCCGTCGAGTGCAAAGTTCCGAGATAATTAATCGAAATAAATAAACGCTGTGGGAGCGAGAGACACCGGAAACATACCGCAGCGCGGGAGGAAAGTCTGGGGCATGTTCATTTCTTTTCGATTAATTATCTCGGAACTTTGCACTCATCGGAATCGAGTAAAAAATCGTTTCTGATTCAAAATTTTGCGCTCTTTCGTTTGGTGTAAGCCATTTTGTTGTAGACTAAGCCGTTCTCGAGATATAAGTAAATAAAACTTTCAAACGCTGTTTTCGGATAGAACCTTTGGACCTAGGAATCTGCAAATTTCAAAATCGGTTTTTGCGACCTTTATTTACCTTATAACCAATATACAGTCATTTCTGTGACAAGTCGATTTGACAGCGATTTTTACTGCGGACTAAATCGTTGCGCTCCTCGATTGCTCCGCTTCCCCCTTACCTCCCGCTTCCGTAGACGTACTCCGTAGCAACGGTTGCCCCTCACTCTTTGCCGCGGCGGCCGCCGCTCTGCCAGAGCCGACGCTATGCGGGAAATTCCACTGTGCTTAACAGAGGTGTGGAAAACTTGCCGGAAAATTTTCGGGACCAAGTGATCTTGACTCAGTTTTTCACGCTGATCACGTTGGTATATAAATGTTGGATTGTTTCAGAATCACCCTGTATATATATATATATATAGTCGTAAGCGTTATTTGTGTCACGCAGACCCCCCCCCCCCCCCCCCCCCTCAAATCCCCTCAAAATAACGTAAAATTGTGATTTTTTTCTACGTTATTTTGAGTATGGTAGAGCCCCCCCCTTGCACCCCCTCAGACCACCCTCGTGACCCCCCTCAGAGCCCCCTCGTGTCCCCCTAAGACCATCCATTTAAATGTTGACTTAAAAGTTTATTTTTTTCATGTATTTTTCATATGTTTTATTATTAAGGTAGTATATGCAGACATAACGTTTAAGAGTAATTTTGAATTCTTAATTTCTGAAATAAAAGAGTAAATTATTGAGAAAATTACATTAATTATATATAAAAATATATTTTATGTATATTTCATATGTTATATAAAATTAATAATTTATATTTTTCATATGTTTTATTAATAGGGTAGTATATATAGATGTAACGCTTAAGAGTAGTTTTGAATCCTTAATTTCTGAAATAAAAGAGTAAATTATTAAGAAAGTTACATTAATTATATATTAAGATTGTTGGCTATTGTGAATATTTCGCCTTCTGTATATGAGCGTACGCATGAGACACAAACAGCGCGACACACGTATACACACACGTAAGTCTCCCCTCCCTAGTGTGTCTGCGACTTTGTAGGTATGTCGAGCGGCAGTGAGCGACGCGCTATACTCTTTCTCTAGTCTCGGACGCCCAGCATGTAACATCTCGCGCATGGCGCAGGCAAGCGCCGATTATAATCATCAATTACACTTAACTCTAATAAACTAGTCATTCTTTTAAGTCTAATAAAAGAGTTCATTTCACTACACCTTTCCACCAACTCCAACATGGTAGCAGAGCGCGTGGTTGGTAAGTGAAACAAAAAGTCTCTGACTCAATACAAGCCTCGGAGAGTATTGTGGCAGACATTGCTGTAGGAAGAGAAAAAGCACGCGGCTCGCGAAAAGTTTAACTGTGAAAAATATTGAAGGAAAAGTGCAAATGTAAGAAAAATACAAGTGTGAATAAATAATATAATACGTCTATAAGTGATAGAAGAAAGAATTTTGAAAAATTTATGAATAATTCAAGATGCAAGCAGATTAAATTTCTTGTGTGAAGCACGCGGCACGGTGCAAGAATAGAACAAGTGGCAGAATTCGAGGTTATACACGTGGTAAATGGACACCAATGGACAAGTGAAAACCAAAGAAGAAGTAATACTAGAAGACATTGAATACCGAAAGCAAAGAAATAATTGAGAAAAAGCTTGCCGAAAAACGTTTTGTGAAAATAGTGCAGAAAATAATTACGCTAAATAAAGTAATAAAAGTGTATGAAGATATTAAGTTAACAAAAGTCGAGATGGCTAAACACGCAAGAATTGATGATGTACATATCCCAATTTTTGATGGAGGTAACTACACAAGCTGGGAATTTAGATTATTGAATGTACTAGAATATAAAGAGTGCAAAGAACAAGCAATAAGAGTGCGAGATGCAACAAAGGCAAATGAAGTTGATGAGGCCACATGGAAGAAATTAGATATGAAAGCAAGAAATATGTTAATTAGCACAGTGAGTGATAAACAATTAGAATATATTATGGACTGCGATACAGCATACAAAATGATGGAAAAATTCAAGAGCATGTACTCTACTAAATCCACAGCGCTGCAAATAATATGCAGAGGTCAGTTGGAAGATATTAATCTAAAAAATTATGAGAAAGTTGATGAATTTTTTGTAGAGTTCGAACAAGCGTGCAACAAATTTAAAGCAGCTGGAGACACACTACCAGAAAAAGAAAAAATGAGGTATTTAATAAGAGCACTACCAGCAAGCTACAGCTTTATTGGGAGTCTCATTGATCTCGTCCCAGAAGCTCAACAAACGGTAGACTATGTTAAGTCTAAAATTCAAGAAAAAAATTTGACTGTGCCTGATGACGAGAAAAGGAAAAATGTAAGTACATTCAACGTCAAGACAAAGGGACAGTGTTATAACTGTGGCCGGGGACGTCATTTAAAGAAGGACTGTTGGAGACCACCACAGACCAGCCAGAGTAGAGGAGCATTCCAAAGCAGAGGAGCATCCCAGAGCAGAGGTCGAGGCCAACGAAGATATCAACGAGCCAGTTCCAAAGGGCGCGGTCGTGGCAGAGGAGCAGCCCAGCAGAGGCAAGAAGACTCCAGTCAATGCAGAGAAGACTCAGCAGCTGAGACCTGGATGATCAAGGTCAATCACGACGAAGTGAAAAGTGAAATAGTGAGTGATGTGTTCTATAGTGAAGTAGAATCTAAGTTTTCACCCTATCACAATCCAAGCTTCGGCGAAGATTGCGGTAATAAAAATAGGATAACGAATGTTTACAATTATAATTGCGAAAAGAATGGTAAATTCAACGAAATCAGTTGGTTGTTAGATAGCGGATGCACTGATCATGTTGTGAATGATGAGAGAATGTATGAAAAATTTATTATATTAAAAAATCCAATTGAAGTAAAGTTGCCAGATGGTAAAAATTTAAAGGCCACAAAAGTAGGCAATATAAAAACATATTTTAAAAATTATCATAATGAAAAATTAGTTGATTTAAAAAACGTTTATTTTTTAAAAGGAATTAATAAAAATCTATTACGCGTTGCAAAAATTACAAGTAATAATACTATTGTTTATAAAAATGATAATGCAAAGATTTATAACAAAAATAGAGAATTAGTTGCGGAAGCAAACAAAATAAATGATTTGTGTGTTATGAAAAGTTACATATATAAGGATCTTGAAAATGATGTCTATGTAAACTCTGTAAAATTAACTGAAAAAGAAAAGTGGCATAGAGCATTAGGCCATGTCAACTTTCAATATCTAAACAAGTTAGTAAAAGATAAATTGGTAGATGGTTTACCAGATAAATTAGAAAATAATGAAATGAAATGCGCAAATTGTATTCAAAGTAAAATGGCTAATGTACCGTTTAAATATGAGAGAAGTAAAACTTCAGAAATTTTAGAATTAATTCATACTGATCTAAATGGTCTACACAGAACAACAGGTTCCGATGGAGAAAAATTTTTTCTAAGTTTTATTGACGATTACAGTAAATGTAGTAGAGTTTATTGTATTAAAAGCAAATCAGAGACTGCAAGTTGTTTTAAAGAATATGTAAACTTAGTTGAAAACAAATTTAATAAAAGAGTTAAAAAATTAAATTGTGATAATGGCAAAGAGTACTTGAATAAGGAAATTTATCAGTTTATAAATAAAAAGGGAATTGAACTATTACCTTGCCCACCCTACGTCCATCAATTAAATGGAGTAGCAGAAAGATTTAGCAGATCAACTATGGATATAGGCAGATGTCTGTTAAGAGAGGCCAAAATACCATTAAGATATTGGCCAGAAATTGTTAAAACAGTCTCTTACTTGAAAAACCGTACAATAGCCAACTCAAACGAAAATAAAACTCCTTTTGAAATATTTTTTGGAAACAAACCAAATGTAAAAAACTTAAAAATATACAGAAGTAAAGTCTTCGTTAGAAAACCAGAAGCTTTGAGAAAAGGAAAATGGGATGATAAAGCCCAATTAGGTATATTAGTAGGATATACGCACAATGGTTATAGAGTCTTGTTAAATAATAAGGTAATAAATGCCAGGCATGTACAAATTGTCGAAGATGGCACTGAAGTAATCTGTTTGGAAAAGGTTAACGATGAAAATATTATTGAATTAAATTTAGACGAATCAAACGATTCAAGTAGTGAAACAAGTAGTATTATTGAAAATAATTATGGCAATGAAAATTTAATTAATAATAACGATAAAATTGAAAATATTCAAAATGAGAATGAGAACATCGATAATGCTTTCAATCGTTCAAATGAAAATTTAAATGTTAAAAGAACATCAAACAGAAAGAAAAGCCCGGTACAAAGATACGGAAACCCTGTAGCACATTATATTTATATACATTATGTAAATGCAAATGTACCGAATACATTTGAGGAGGCGTTAAACTCCAGCGAATGTAAAGAATGGCAAATAGCTATGAATTCAGAAATTGAATGCCTAAAGAAAAATAATACATGGATTGTAGTTGAGAAACCTCAAAATGAAAAGATTATTGATGTAAAGTGGGTCTATAAAAGGAAAAGCGATGACTCTCTTAAGGCTAGGTTAGTTGTTAGAGGTTTCCAACAAAGAGAATATCAAGAAAATGTTTATTCGCCAGTAGGAAAAATGGAAACGTTAAAAATTTTGTTGATTCATTGTTGCGTAAATAATCTGTTCATAGAACAAATGGATGTAGAAACAGCGTTTCTTAACGGAAAAGTAAAATCAGAAGTTTATATTCATGAACCACAAGGTTATGAAACCGGCAAAAATAAAGTTTGCAAATTATTAAAAGCACTATACGGATTGAGAGAAAGCCCAAAAGCTTGGTATGAGACATTTGATAAATGCGTGAGTAAACTCGGGTTTATAAGAAGCAATTATGATTACTGTTTATATGTAAACAACACAGACGATGATACTATATACATTTTAGTAATTGTAGACGATCTCTTTATTAAGAGATCTGTAAAAATAAAGATAGAATCAACTGATAAGAATTTTGCTATCGGTCTTACAGTCTTACAAATTAAATTAAAATAATTAATATTGATGGCAGTCAGATTGCCCTTGTTTATAATCACCTCCGCAGAATCTGAAATAAAAACTTAATTAAAACCTGGAAAAAACTTTGTTAGCAAAGGTCGATCTGACTGCCCACCACCACCACATTGTCCAACGTTCGAGCCCGCTCCAGCTCCTCCTCAGGGACTGAAATGAAACCCGCGATACACCTCCTTATATACCCTCATATCACCTTCTTTTTTCTTACCCCCATGACCATCCACATTCCTCTCTCCAACTTTCCATTCTTACTTAAATTAGTAAAGAATGATAAATGTTATCTAATTTACTTGACTCTATCATTAAATTTACATTATTCCGATTTCTTATAATGTGAATACTTTCAAGGCTTTCCCTCTTATTTAGAGTTTAAATCAGAGTTTAAAACTTAGTTAGAGTTTAATAAAGAATGTAGGAGTCTTTAGTTAAAGTTATTGATAATTTAAAAGAGAACATAGATTTGATAATTATTTGGACAGTAATTTATTCCATGAATTAAAAATAACGAAGAAATTCTTGAGAGAGAATCCGAATATGATCTTCGAAAAAGCAGATAAAGGAAATGTAACTGTAGTTTCAGATAAAAGGGATTATATTAATAAAATTCAACTTATGTTGGATGATGATACCACTTACGTGAAAATTAGGAATCCACATATCAATAGACTACAAGATAAATTGAAAGAGTTATTGTTGCATTGGAAAACAAAAGCTTATATTAAGGCTAGTATGTTTAAATATTTAAAATGTGAAAATGGCATTGTAGCTAAATGTTATGGGTTTCCTAAGATTCACAAAGAACAGTTGACATATAGAATAATAATATCATCGATAAATTTTCTGACGTATAGACTTGCTAGATTTTTGTCTAATATATTGTTCAAGATAGTGGGTAAAACAAATTCATATATTAAATATAGTTGGAGTTTTTATGATATAATGAAAGATATTATTATTCCGAATGATCATAGGATGGTTTCATTGGATGTAGTATCTTTGTTTACAAATATACCTTTAGAGTTGTTAAATGATATTATACAAGACAAATGGTCTGAAATTAAAGTACATACTAGTTTAACAAAAGATGAATTTATAAAGGCACTTAATTTGGTTTTTAAAAACACAATTTTTTCTTTTGATAATAGTTTATATGAGGAAAGATATGGTTGTCCAATGGGATCACCTTTGTCACCTGTTATAGCCAATTTAGTAATGGAAAAATTGGAAAGTGTTGCTTTGTCTAAGTTGGTTTTTCAGCCAATTATTTTTAAAAGATATGTTGATGACATTTTTGCAGTTGTACCTGAATGTTTTGGGGATGAAATGGTGGATGTGCTTAATTCTATCCATGATAGAATTAAATTCACAAAAGAAGTTGAGAAAGATGATCAATTGAGTTTTTTAGATATTAGAGTCATTAGAGTTAATAATAATAGAGTGAAATTAGATTGGTATAGAAAACCTACATGGTCAGGTAGATTTTTAAATTTTGATTCTCACCATCAATTCGGAAACAAGACAGGTGCGATCAAAGGTGTCATTGACAGAGCGATTAAATTGTCACATAAAGATTTTAGGAAAAAGAATTTAAATTTAGTTAGAGAAACATTTATTAAGAATAGTTATCCGGTCAAATTTATTGACAAAATGATTGATGAGAGAGTGTGGGATATTTATAATGGTGGATTGAAGCAGCGGGTAGATAATCAAACAAGGAATAGAAATGGGAAGAACGCATATTTTAGTTTACCATATGTTAGTGGTTTGTCGGAAAGGATTAGAAGGGTTTTTAGTAAACATAATATTCAAGTTTTCTTTAGAAACGATAATAATTTAGAAAGGTTATTTAGTAATTGTAAAGACAACGATGATAAATGTTTAAAATCGGGAGTAGTTTATAAAATTAATTGCAGGGATTGTAATGGTTGTTATATTAGTCAAACGGGTAGATATTTGAAAAAGAGAATATATGAACATCAATATAGTTTACGCAGCTCAAGTTGTACATCGGGTTTGAAAGAACATTGTTTAAATAGTTTGCATTCTTTCGATTTTGGGAGTGTGGATATTTTGGAACAAGGGATTAAGAATAAATATAAAAGGGAAAGCCTTGAAAGTATTCACATTCTAAGAAATCGGAATAATGTAAATTGAATGATAGAGTCAAGTAAATTAGATAACATTTATCATTCTTTATTAATTTAAGTAAGAACGGAAAGTTGGAGAGGGGAATGTGGATGGTGGTGGGGGTAAGAAAAGAGAAGGTGGTATGGGGGTATATAAGGAGGTGTATCGCGGGTTTCATTTCAGTCCCTGAGGAGGAGCCGGAGCGGGCTCGAAACGTTGGACAATGTGGTGGTGGTGGGCAGTCAGATCGTTCTTTGCTAACAAAGTTTTTTCCAGGTTTTAATTAAGTTTTTATTTCAGATTCTGCGGGGGTCATTATAAACAAGGGCAATCTGACTGCCATAAATATTAATTATTTTAATTTAATTTGTAAGACCGATAGAAAAATTCTTATCAGTTGATAGTAAATTGCAGTCGACATAAGTAATATTTTTAACGATAAAGATAGAATCAATGAAGTTAAATCTGCTTTAATGAAAAGATTTGTAATGAAAGATCTAGGAAAAATTAAATCATATATAGGAATCGACATTGATTATAATAACAAGAAAGGTATAATGACTTTAAGTCAACAGAAATATATAGAATCATTGGCTGTGAAATACAACTTAGAAAACGCGAAACTGTATGATACTCCGATGGAGACATATTTAAAACTTGAACAGGCTAATAAAGCAGATAAAACAATAAAATATCGACATTTAATAGGTGAACTATTATACATCAGCACAGGTACAAGACCTGATATAACTTACAGCGTGAACTATTTAAGTAGGTTTCAAAATTGCTACGATTCAACACATTATAAGTACGCGATGCGAATATTAAGATATTTATACAAAACGAAACATCTAAAATTAACTTATTGTTGTAATTCAAAAAAGGATAAACTCGATTGTATGGTCGATTCAGACTTTGCAGGCGATAACATTGACAGAAAGTCAACCACCGGATTTGTTATTAGAATGTTTGGAAATATAATCTATTGGAAAGCACAGAAACAAAAAACTGACTAAAAATTCAACATTTGCTGAATACATTGCATTGTCTGAAGCGACAACAGAAATATTGTTTGTAATTAATTTCTTGAAAGACGACTTTAATACGACATTTAAAAGTCCTGTTAAAATATACGAGGATAACTCAGGCGCAGTAGCAATAGGTAAATTCGGTAACTTAACAAAAAATTCTAAGCACATTGAAGTACAATGTCATTATGTAAATGAGAATTACGAGAAGGGTATTATCGATATTGTAAAGATAGAAACTGAAAAAACATAGCAGACATATTCACTAAGAGTCTATGTAAGGATAAATTTATTAAAAATAGAAACGCGCTAAAATTATTATAGAATATTATAAATAAAAGTCGAAAATTCAAGGAGGCGTGTTGGATATTGTGAATATTTCGCCTTCTGTATATGAGCGTACGCATGAGACACAAACAGCGGCAAGCGTCGATTATAATCATCAATTACACTTAACTCTAATAAACTAGTCATTCTTTTAAGTCTAATAAAAGAGTTCCTTTCACTACACCTTTCCACCAACTTCAACAAAGATATATTTTATTCTATTTTTTCCACATTACCTTGGAGGTAAATAGAAAGATGCGTTTCATTTTTAAGTGGTATCCCCAGTAGGCCTAATCTACAATGAATTGTATCCAAGATTTAAATCTTTAGTCGATGAAAATTGTTACTCAGAGGTTTTCGGGGTCATAAAAAGGATGCAACCACAGATATGTGAAGCTTACGAATAAGTTGACGATCTCAAACACAATAAGATGGTCCTTGGATATATACGCAAAGTAACAATGTAACAATTCAAGTAATCAAAAATTAACATTATTGTTTAATGGTAGTCTTGATTCAGGTCATTACGATATATTAGAATATTTAAATGATAATATTAAATCAGAAATTACAAAATTAAAAAAAAAATACACGTAAACGAAAAATAGATTTTCAGATAGATAGTACAATTTGTAATCAAAAATTAAAATTAACGATTAATTCCAATTGTAATATACGGAAAAAAAATGAAAGAATTCAATAGTTCATCTTACTTAAGCGAAATGAAATATAAATGTTCTTTTTGTTCAGCAGTATTTTGGAACGAAGAAAAAAAAAATCAAATTGTTGTCAAAATGGTTTACCATTTTTAATACTATTTTAATAGTACTTTCACCATTAAGTAATTATGACGTAAAATTAAAAGATTTATTATTAAATGATCAAATTTTCAGATATCTAATTCGATATTACAACAATATTTTTGGTTTTGCTACATTTAATGCTAATATTAAATATGAAAAAAAGAAAGCCATTTATAATTTAAAAATTCAAAGTCAAATTTGTCATACAACACCAAATACATTGATACCAGTTAATAATAAAGAACCTTCTTGTGGACAACATTATATATATGATAATGTAACAGCCATTGATAAAAGATTGAGTAAAAACGAAAATTTAAGTAAAGAGCATTTAAAATTATTAACTGAAGTGTTAAATAATAATCCATATGCTAAAAAATATAAACATTTACATGAAATATCAAATTTTAATAATATGTCAAATTATAAGATGTATTTTATTCGTAAAAATAATAATCAAAAACATCGTTATAATGCACCTTTAACATCAGAATGTGGAGCTATAATAGTTTCACAAAACGAAATACCAGAAAATTATGATATATGTATTTATCCAAAACATGTTTCTAATAATCAAGAAATTACTTATTTAAACAAATTATCACATCATGTTGATCCAATGGTTTTTCCATTATTTTTTCCATCTGGAGATTTAGGTTGGAGTATTGGATATTTAAAAAAACCAAATGCAAATTCAAATGAAAATCTTACTGCATTACAATACTATTTGTACCGATTAGCATATAGACCAAACTGTAAAATTTTTAATCCATTATTATACGGTGGTAAATTAACTCAACAATTTTTTTTACATGCTTATATTATTGTAGAAAATAATAGAATGAATTATTTTAGAAGTGATAAAAAAAATTTACGTGTAGAATGTTATCAAGGCTTATTAGACCACATAATAAATAGTGCTGCTAACATTTCATCAAATTTTAAGAGTAAAGAAAAACTTGGAAATCTTTTTATACTACCATCTACGTATATAGGTAGTCCAAGGTATATGCAACAACATTAGCAGGATGGTACGGTAATAATGAGAAACACAGGTAGACCTGATTTATTTATAACAGTTACATGTAATCCTAAATGGAAAGAACTCAAAGAAATTTGAATTAATTTTCCACGAAACACAACTCCAAATTACATTCCCAATATTACTGTTTGGTTATTTCATGTAAAATTAATGTTATTAATTGATGATATAATTAAACATCAAATATTTCGTAATGTTATATCATATATTTATACGATAGAATTTCAAAAACGAGGCCTTCCTCATGCACATATTCTCGTAACATTACACCCAAACAATAAATTACTATCTCCTGAAAAAATTGATCCATATATATCTGCAGAAATTCCATCTCTAAATGATGACGAAGAATTACATAAATTAGTTATTAAACATATGCTTCATGGCCCTCATACTAATAATTCACCATGTGTTGACAAAAATAAACTAATATGTCGTAACGCGTGCGCGAGATAGGTAATTCGAGATTCGAATCACCCGCGCCGAGCAGGCATGCTCACCGGGGGCGCGAGCCCGCGAGCATCCTGACCGGACTAGAACGGTCTCGCGACGCGTAATATGCCCGTCGCGTACCCGCGAAGCTACTACATGGCTTTATAGGAGTCACGACAGCCATCTTCGTGTCTGCCATCATGCCGAGAACTTCTCTCCAGTGTGTCTCTAAAAAGTTACCTCATCCGCGTCGTCCTAGCTTTTTATAGTTATCGCGAGTGTAGTGGAGGCGCCGAGTAGGGTGCGTACGTGCGAAAGAGAGAGAGAGAGAGCGATCCCCAGCCGCGTGAGCCGCACGAGACTGCGAGCGACGAGCCGGCAGCCAGCCCGCCTGCTGACCCAATACAGCGAGCAAGAGAGAGAGAGAGAGAGCGCAACTGCTGTGCGAGCGATAGGGAGCGAGAGAGTCGAGTGCACCGGCTGCTCCTTCCTAACGTAAGTTTTCTACTCTCCTCTCACGGGTTTATTGTAAAGGCTCGCACGGAAATCGCCCCGTGCAAGCTTTCTGTGCCGTATACGTGCGGGTGTGTGTCAGCCCGCCGTACTTTAACACCGCGCGCGAGAATAGCAGCTTCGCCGCGCGCCGTATCGTTCGCGCGTTTGAATCTTAACGGTCGCGCGCGAACTAACTCATTTGTTCTAATCAGCACGTGCGTTGTGCTTGTAGTTATTAATGATTTTAATATATTGTGATATCTAGTTACTCGTCGCGTTGTTCATTACAACCTGTCCTTCTCCCGGATATCGCCGCCTCCGCGGGAAAACGACTCCGCCGGTCGTTTTCATATCTGAGCATAGCGGCCGCGCGCTTTACTCTTCGAGCGCGCGCTTTTCACTCAGCGATCCAATTAGTTGGAAAACGAAATTCGTGTGCGATCTTCGCGTTTGTTTCGGGATTCTAGGGGCAGATCCCCGGGCAAGTCATTTTAGTCTGACACCCGCGGCACCGTGTTCTAGGGCATCGCTGGCCTGTGGCTTGTTGGGATTTTACCCTAGAAGTCATCCTGTTACAACTGGCGCCCAACGTTTTGGGGGTGGAGAAGGACCCGCGGCGCGTACGTGATACGCGGCGAAGCTTGGCGCGAAGAAGCTCAGCAGCGTAGCTGAGTATAAGCTGCAAAGAAAGGCTCTTCGTGCCGCAGCTCGTAGGCGCGTGTGTGCGTGTGCGTGACACAGCCGTGCTGTTGCGAGAGTGCGGTCGAGAGGTTAGGCAAGCGATAGCCAATAACCCTCGATCTAGAGTGCCAACGAGGAGAGATCTTGATCGCGAAATTTTTGTACGTGGGTAATTGTTTTTAACAATTAAAAATTTTTTTTTAATAACAATTAATTTTTTTTAACGACAAAAATTTTTTTTAAGCAATAATTAATTTTTTTAATTAATTTTTTTCTCGACTCGAAAATTTTTTTTTCTCCTCTCGTATTTTCGATACGAATTATTCTTTAGTGGACGAAAAATAAAATTTTTTTTTCTTTGCTCGTGCTGTTAGTAGAAAAACGAGAGAAAGTCGGCAGGCACTCTCGGAACAAAAAGTTGACTGTGCGCCCGAGTAAAAACTCGAGCGCAAAAATCCCCTCGAACTTTAAAATTGTTTTTTATTTTTTTAGGTGAAAATTGTATTTATTTTTTGTGTTTTTTGGTGATATTGTCCGTTTTGACACATAAATATATATAAATATTTTCACATATATTTATTTTGAAATTACAAGTGCGAGTAGTTGAGCGTAATTAATTACAAATAGTAATTAATTACAAAAATATCTTTTGTTCTTTTAGAGCCGCGTACGGGAAACCCTCGTGCGTTATCGAGGTTAAGAGCAACCGCCGTAGCTCTTAGAAAATAATCCGGGTTCGCGTTGAAAAAGCTAGCTCACGGGTTGAATAGGCAATCTCTCTCTGCCATCAATACAGATACTACTCGCGCTAGTAAAATAAGTTCGTGGGGAAGCGCACAGCCAATTGACACCATGGCCCGATCATCGCAATTTGCGGAATCTGCGATACTCAATTGGGCCTATACACAGCTCGAAGAGGAAATAAACGAGGCCATGCAAGCCCTTGGTCTACAGCAGTCAGATCTGCAGTCAGTAAATATGCTGACAGCGATCAAGTGGCTTATGGGCGATTATAGTGCCGCCGATTTCGTGCCAGAGCCGGAGCTGTCGGAGCAGCAAGCGTTTGCTAAACGCGAGCAGTCCCGAAGAGCGTTCATCGACTTAAAGTTGAGGGACAAGTCTGGGTCGACTATTGTGGATCCCAATACTGACCCAGACCTTCCGCACCCGTTCATAACGCTCCTTGATGACCCGATAGTGATGCAGAAACATTGGAGTCTCGGAGGATGAACGCTCCACAACAAGCACATAATGCAGGGGTGGAGCCAGCGGAAGAGGCAAACGGCCAGGAGGGTTCCGGGACAGAGATATTGAGCTCTGCAGCACCCACCGGGACATCTTCAGCCGAAGCTGAAGGACGGCTTCAACAGCAACAGCTCCAACAGCAACCACTGCAGCAGCAGCAAATGCAGCAGCAGCAGCAAATACAGCAGCAGTAAATGCAGCAACAGCGTTGGAGCAACAGCGACGGCAGCAACAGCAACAACAGCAGGAGCAACAGCAGCTGCAGCAAGTGCTCCTGGAGAAGCAGCGCAGGCAACGACAATGCCAGCGCAACTACGAAGAAGAGTCATTGTTGGCACGAAATGGGCAGCACGGGTTCTGGCAGCAATCGCGAAACCCGCCGCAGTCGCAAAACCTAGAGTGGCCGCGACAGCGTGAGTCGCGAACCGCCGGGATAGCAGTCGGGGACAATATATTATCGGAGCAGCTACTGGCGGTGATCAAAACACTCGTCGAAGAGGTTGAAGAGCTTAAAGAGAATCTACGAATACTTCAAGGAGCTCCACATCCAACCTCAAGAACGCAATTGGAGGGAGTCCAACCCCCAAGCACGGGCCGTAGACGAGGATCACCACATGTGAACTTCCAAGACACGTTTACGTATGCGGAGTTTAACAGCAGCAGCCCAAGTCTCCAGTCCCCAACAGAGGCTGGGGGGAATAATACCAGAAATTCTTCCCAGCGCCAGACTAGGAATGGTGCGACCCAGGACCCGTCGGGGAGGCATACGTATTTGCCTCAGCAGACGAACCGTGATGTGGGCCAGATAGTCCAAAAATGGCACATCAGGTTCTCAGGGGCCTCAAAGGAGCAGAGCGTCGAGTTATTCCTAACAAGAATAGAGGAATGCAGAACTCTAGCTCATCTGACACACGACGAGATGCTTTCGTCGTTGTCAGAGCTCCTAACTGGGGTAGCAGCCACCTGGTACCGGAGTAACCGCCACACATGGCGATCGTGGCCAGATTTCATAGAGGCCATAACGCACATGTATGGCGGGGACAGGGGACATCAGCAGCGCGTCATGGCGGAAATAAACGCGAGGACTCAAGGCAGAAACGAACTTACGCGTGATTACGTAGTAAATCTACAAGCCATGATCCTAAAGTTGGTTCCCGTGCCTAGCATCGCACAACAGTTAGACATGTTGCACCGGAACATGCGGCCAGAACTGCAAAAGATGGTAATGCGAAATCAAATTACGGATTACCGAGGGCTCCTGGATCTGGCCCGGGAAGCCGAATTACCGCTCGTGGCAGATAAGGTGTATCACTCGCCACCACCGCCGGAGCGCACGTACATGCCAGAATTTGCCTACGCGCCAACTGAGCCGTCCACGAATCAGCGGAAAAAGCAGAGTCCAAGCGTGGCGGCGATGGGGCACCAACAGCACGAGCCACGAGAGAGCCTCGAGGCTATGTTCCGTCGGGTCATGGCCGAATGCTTATCGGCCTTGACAAAGAAAGGCACCGACGAGAACAAAGGGCAAAAGCCTAGCCCGCCGCCAACCAGAAAACCTAAGAAGAAGGGTAACTGGGAAAATAGGCGGCGGGAGGACGGGCAAAGTATAAACCAGCCTAGTGGGGGTAGTAGCTCGACCCACCAGGCTAGTCCGCAAAGTCCAAGAAATAACGGACCTCCACAAAGGCAAGAGTACCGAAGGGAATCCGGATATGAGCAAAAGAGAGGCAACAGGCCCAATGCTGCCGGAAACCAACAGGGAAACGGCCAGGGGGGCAGGTAAATACGACCACATACCCGCCCCCAGCTCTCTCACCAGAGACCGAGGGTAACTCGGTCCAATCGTCTGGAGTGGAGAGCGAAGAAGTGCCCGTGATTCAACCGAATGAAGTCAATCAAGAAACTTGCTCGCGATGGTGGCTTCAAGTAGGTGTAGCCGGTTACAGGTTACGAGCACTCTTCGATACAGGAGCTTCCTGGACTGGGATGAATTCTATAGGCCTACAGCTCGCTACGGCCTGTGGAAAAGAGTTAATCCCAGCTAGCGGCCTAACGGCACGAGTGGCAAACGGGCCAAGCATAGAAGTGGTTGGCTATGTGTATCTGCCCATGGCCGTAGCTGGCGTGTGCAAAGAAGTGCGCGTCGCAATAATGCCAGATCTAGATACGGAGTGCTACTTGGGGGTAAACTTCATTAAGAAGTTTAGCGCTGTCTTAGACCCCACAGATAACACGCTGCATCTCAAGGATGACGATGCAAGCGTAAAGTTAGAAGTAGCAGCCATAACCGCAACAACACCGTGTCCGTATCAGCTATAGGGTTGGCGGACCCAACAGAAGAACAGCGCAAAGAGGTAGAAGCTTTAGTAGCTCAGCTGATCGGTAGCAGCCTGGCACCACTAGGGTGTACTTTGTGGATCGAGCATGCAATAGACGTCGGATCTACAAGACCCATTAAACAGAAGTACTACCCGGTATCTCAGAAACTCGAAGAAAGAGATGCACAAACAGGTGGAGGAAATGCTAGTCGCGGGAATAATAGAACCCTCGACAAGTGGCTGTTCAAGTCCAGTGGTAATGGTACGCAAGTCAGACGGGAAGTTCCGTTTCTGCGTGGACTTCAGAAAAGTGAACGCTGCGTCAAGGCCAGACGCGTACCCGTTACCATACATGGAAAGGATCTTGCGCAAACTGCAGAAAGCGCGATACATGTCCACGTTGGATTTAAGCAGTGCGTACCACCAGATACCACTTAGTCCGGAGTCCAAAGAGACTACGGCCTTCACCGTGCCAGGCAAAGGGCTTTTCCAATTTACGAGAATGCCCTACGGTCTTTCGTATGCCGGAGCGTCCTTCCAGAGGCTGATTGACAAAGTCATCGGCCCCGAACTCGAACCTTTTGCTTACTCGTATCTCGACGATATAATAATAGTCACAGAGACATTCGAGGAGCATAAAGACGTTCTAAAAAGAGTTCTGGACAGGATACAGGACGCGGGCCTCACAATAAATCGCGAGAAGAGCGTCTTCTGTCGATGAGCTCCAATATCTTGGGGTCATAGTAAATAGAGATGGTTTTAAGCCAGACCCCGAGAAAATAAAGCCCATTATGGAGTATCCGGTACCGAAAAACCTCCGTCAGCTGAGATGCTTCTTAAGAATGGCCTCGTGGTATAGAAAGTTTTTATCGAACTTCGCCACAATTGCTGAACCACTGACCGAATTAACGAAAAAGGATCGAAAATATGAGTGGTTAACGGCACAAGCAGAGGCCTTCCAAAAGCTAAAAGCGCTAGTAGCTTCTGCACCGATTCTACACAGACCGGTATCTAACGCGCAGTTCGTGGTGCAAACTGACGCAAGCGATACAAGTCTGGGAGCGGTGCTATACCAAATAATTGACGGCGATGAAAGAGTCCTAGAGTTCGCGAGTCGAACTCTGAGCGCAGCCGAGAGAAATTATAGCGTGACGGAACGAGAATGTCTAGCAATTCTCTGGGCAATTAAAAAGTTACGTCCGTATATAGAGGCCTACGACTTCAAGGTTATCACGGACCATAGCAGCTTGAAGTGCCGACTCCGATAATGGGACTGAATTTAAGAATGCACCCTTAGAGGCATTCTTAAAGGAGAGAAACGTGCATCACACGTTTACACCACCATATCACCCTCAAGCCAATCCCGTCGAGCGTGTGAACCGAACGGTGAAGACTATGATCATGTCTTACGCTGAGGAGAATCACCGGTCCTGGGATGAGAATCTGAACGAGCTGGCGTTCGCGTATAATACGGCAGAACACAGCTCTATCAAGATAAGTCCTGCCATGCTCATTTATGGCCGACAGCCTGACCCACCGAAGACACTAAGGCGGGAGGAAGATAGGTTAGCCGAAGAGCAAGGGCAGCAAGAGGCGATAAATAATTGGGTGGCGCGCATGGACAAGCTCCGCGACTTGCACGTTCGGGCATCGGCTGACGCGCAAGCGGAGCAGGCGAGACAAGCCAAATATTATGACGCTCATCGTCGACCTCCAGAATTCTGTCTAGGCGATCGTGTATGGAGAGAGAATAAGATACTATCCTCAGCAGCTGAGGGGATTTCTGCCAAATTAGCCCCGAAGTACGCGGGGCCCTACACAATTGTGAATATTCTAGGCGAAAAGACCTATGAGATCCAAGGTGAGTCCCGTCCATGCGCAGCAACTCTAGCGATACGTCTCCGCAGAAGAGCCCAAAAACTATTTGGACAAAAGTAGTCAAGAAGTAGCCCAGTCCCTACCACCGAGGGACTCTTCAGCCGAACGTAACGTGCCAGCGGCAACAGAGTTAGCCAGGGGAATGTACAGCCTCGGGCGACGGCTAAGAGGCGCGGTCCACCTCGTAAGACCGCGTTGTTAATTAGGCCAGGAAAGCGTGCGAGCGACGGCCGACCTACGCGTGCCATCGGTCCAACAGAGTCCAAGCGAGGCCCAGGGAGGCCAAAGGGCTCGAAGAAGAAGCCTGCACCTGCCGATGTCGGGCCAATTAGCCCCCGTCGAACCCGAGCGTCCGAAAAGCGCTAACTGTGTCGTTCAGAAATTGTGCTGTCCGTACAAACCCGTGTTCGTCCTTGTTTTCCAATCCTCAGTCTCACCAATCTCCGGGGTCAATTTACCTGTTGCAGGATATGCAGAGCCTGACTCCAGAAATAGCAGAGACGGCGAAGAAGGTGATTGCTGGATTAATCCAGTGCAACCCTGACCCCGCCGTCATTGACTTCCTGGAGCAGGTAGTGGAGGGCATAGACGCGGTGACAAAGGCACCACCACCAGTGGAAGAGCCCTCCACACTTGTCATAGAGGAGATAGAGGCGCCGGAACCAAGAAGGGGACCTTCAGGACCAACCGACGCAGGCGTTGGCCCGTCCCCGCTCCGGCGACCTTATCCTCCGAAGGAGCAGCGGGGGAAGAGCGGGGCTCGGCCAGAAGAAGCACCAGTCGAGCCGATTGGTGCCGGCCGAGTTCCCGAAGAGGAGGCGGCTCGAGCCCATCATTGTGCGCCAGAAGTTGACGCCGGCGCGGCTCGGGCAGCACAAGGAAAAGAAGGAGATGCTTCGACCCAGGCCCCAAAAGGAGCACCGACCGATGGAGTCGGTGCGGCCTGGATCCCGGTGGAGCAGGCTCTAGAGGAGGCGCGACGCCTCAGGAAGTCCTCGCGCGCTGCGGAGGACGCTGCCCTGGCCGCACTGGAGGATTTTCTCCTGTGTCACGGTGAGGCCGGCGAGCGGCAAGCCGACAAATGGGTCGGAATGGCCCAAGGCCGGCGAGAAGCGCTCGCGGCCGCCGCAGAGGCCAGGGCCGCCAGGCTGCGCCGCGCCGCCTTGCAGAAGGAGGAGGAGGCTCGTCTGGCACGTGCGCAGGAGCGCATGGAAGAGGCCAGGCGAGCCAGGGAAAAGGCGGAGGAGACGGCGCATCGGGCCAAAGAGGAGGCCTGGCGTCGTCTCCTACGAGAAGAGGAGCGCCTCCGAAGGGCGCTCGAAGAGGAGCAGGCGGCCCGGGAGGCGTTAAATGCACAGGCGCTTCCCCGGTGCTTCATGTGCGGCGAGCTTGGGGTAAAGACGTCGAAGCACTGCCCCAACCAAGCTCGCCACAAGGGGCGCCGGACTATCTCCCGGGCCAGCTGAAGAGGACTAAGCCCCGAAGGATTTCTTTTTTTTTTTGTTTTTTTTTAATAAAAATTAAAAAAAAAAAAAGATAATGGGTGACTCCGATTCTTATACTTTCCTTGTCTAAAATTCCTTCCCGAAAGGCTCCACCGAATTAACCTTATTTTCAGGTACGACGACGGCCATGGATAGCAGAGCTGCTCGCGGTCCTCTATGCAGCGTCTGGCGGGGGGGTGTAACGCGTGCGCGAGTTAGGTAATTCGAGATTCGAATTACCCGCACCGAGCAGGCATGCTCACCGGGGGCGCGAGCGCGCGAGCATCCTGACCGGATTAGAACGGTCTCGCGACGCGTAATATGCCCGTCGCGTACCCGCGAAGCTACTACACGGCTTTATAGGAGTCACGGCAGCCATCTTCGTGTCTGCCATCGTGCCGAGAACTTCTCTCCAGTGTGTCTCTAAAAAGTTACCTCAACCGCGCCGTCCTAGCTTTTTATAGTTATCGCGAGTGTACTGGAGGCGCCGAGTAGGGTGCGTACGTGCGAAAGAGAGACAGAGAGAGAGCGATCCCGAGCCGCGTGAGCCGCATGAGACTGCGAGCGACGAGCCGGCAGCCAGCCCGCCTGCCGACACAATACAGCGAGCAAGAGAAAGAGAGAAAGAGAGCGCAACTGCTGTGTGAGCGACAGGGAGCGAGAGAGAGTCGAGTGCACCGGCTGCTCCTTCCTAACGTAAGTTTTCTACTCTCCTCTCGCGGGTTTATTGTAAAGGCTCGCACGGAAATCGCCCCGTGCAAGCTTTCTGTGCCGTGTACGTGCGGGTGTGTGTCAGCCCGCCGTACTTTAACACCGCGCGCGAGAATAACAGCTTCGCCGCGCGCCGTAACGTTCGCGCGTTTGAATCTTAACGGTCGCGCGCGAACTAACTCATTTATTCTAATCAGCACGTGCGTTGTGCTTGTAGTTATTAATGATTTTAATATACTGTGATATCTAGTTACTCGTCGCGTTGTTCATTACAACCTGTCCTTCTCCCGGATACCGCCGCCTCCGCGGGAAAACGACTCCGCCGGTCGTTTTCATATCTGAGCATAGCGGCCGCGCGCTTTACTCTTCCAGCGCGCGCTTTTCACTCAGCGATCCAAATAGTTGGAAAGCGAAGTTCGTGGCGATCTTCGCGTTGTTTTCGGGATTCCAGGAGCAGATCCCCGGGCAAGTCATTTTAGTCTGACACCCGCGGCACCGTGTTCTAGGACATCGCTGGCCTGTCGCTTGTTGGGATTTTACCCCAGAAGTCATCCTGTTACAATGTAAAAAAAAATTCCAAAATCCATTCACTGATTTTACAAAATTTCAAAAAAATGGTTATCCTGAATATATGAGAAAAAATAATATTTCAGAGAATTTAACATTGTAACGGGATGGCTAGTGGGGGAAAATCCCAACAAGCCACAGGCCAGCGATGCCCTAGAACACGGTGCCGCGGGTGTCAGACTAAAATGACTTGCCCGGGGATCTGCTCCTGGAATCCCGAAAACAACGCGAAGATCGCACACGAACTTCGCTTTCCAACTAATTGGATCGCTGAGTGAAAAGCGCGCGCTCGACGAGTAAAGCGCGCGGCCGCTATGCTCAGATATGAAAACGACCGGCGGAGTCGTTTTCCCGCGGAGGCGGCGGTATCCGGGAGAAGGACAGGTTGTAAAGAACAACGCGACGAGTAACTAGATATCACAATATATTCACAAACACTAATCTTTACAAGCACGACGCAAGTGCTGATTAGAACAAAGAGTTAGTTCGCGCGCGACCGTTAATATTCAAACGCGCGAACTACACGGCGCGCGGCGAAGCTGCTAATTTCGCGCGCGGTGTTAAAGTACGGAGGGCTGACACACACCCCCACGTACACGGCACAGAAGGCTTGCACGGGGCGATTTCCGTGCGAGCCTTTACAATAAACCCGCGAGAGGAGAGTAGAAAACTTACGTTAGGAAGGAGCAGCCGGTGCACTCGACTCTCTCTCGCTCCCTGTCGCTCGCACAGCAGTTGTGCTCTCTTTCTCTCTCTCTCTTGCTCGCTGTATCGTGTCGGCAGGCGGGTTGGCTGCCGGCTCGTTTCTCACAGTCTCGTGCGGCTCACGCGGCTCGGGACAGCTCTCTCTCTGTCTCTCTTTCGCACGTTCACTATATACGGCGCCTCCACTACACTCGCGGGGTCTCACAAGGTACGATAGGACGGCGCGGACAAGTAAAAACAGGAGAGACACGGAGGAGATGTTTTTCGCGCGATGGCAGACACGAATATGGCTCCCTTTTCTCGCGGGAACCAGTTAGCAGCTTCGCGACGGATTACGGGCATTTTACGCGTCGCGAGACCGATTCGCTACGCGCGGCGCGCCTCGATTCGGCTGCGCAGGAGTTGCGCGCGTGCGCTCACTACCTTCGCGCGGTAGATTAGAATCGCGGCTAGACACGCGTTACAACATACAAAATTAAAAATAACCAAAAACCAGTTCCCGTAGATAATTTTATGGTTGTACCATATAATAATTTTTTATTAAAAAAATATAAATATCACATAAATGTTGAGTATTGTGCTTCTATTCAAAGTATAAAGTATATTTTTAATTATATTCATAAAGGTTGTGACAAACAACTTTGTAAACTAAAAAAAATAAATACAGATAATGAAACAGATACACATGATGAAATTACTCAATTTATAGATGGTAGATATTTGAGTCCCATGGAAGCAGCATGGAGATTACAAGAATTTCCTTTATGTGGTAGAAGTCACACCGTAATACGTTTAGCAATTCACACCGAAAATAAACAAAATATAATTTTCGAAGAAAATAAAGAGGAAAAAGCTTTAGATAACTGGAAAACTACATTAACTTCGTGGTTTGAATGAAATAAAAAAGATAAAAATGCAAAAAATATTAAATACGTTAAAATACCAAAATATTATATTTTTAAGAATAAAACTTGGATAAAACATCAACGAGAACTAAAACATGTTGCTATAGAATGTTTAAATGTAGTATCTCCAAGAGATATTGAAAGATTTCATTTAAAATTAATTTTAAATCGTGTTAAATGCGCAACATCTTTTGAAGAATTACGTACATTTGAAAATAAAACATATAATACTTACAAAGAAACAGCAATACAAATGGGTCTAATCGAAGATGATTTACAGATTGACAAAATTTTTGAAGAAGCTTGTAATATAATGTTACCTGTTCAATTGCGTAAATTTTTTACTTGGTTTTTAATAACAGATAACATTAATGGTAATACTATTTGGACAAAATTTAATAAATATTTTACAGAAGATTTTGACAATAATAAAAGTAACCGAGCTCTTCATCATATAAACGAAATTTTAAAGGTTGAAGAAATGTCTTGCAAAGATTTTGGATTACCTGAACCTGATGAAATTTTCGATACAAATAATGAAAATAATAAAGAAAATATTTTATTCTCTAAACAAACGTTTAATAATTACTATAGTCAATTAAACACAGATCAAAAAACAATTTTTATACAAATATTAAATAATGAAAATAAAATTAACTTTATTGATGGTCCTGGAGGTTCAGGTAAAACGTTTTTATATAAAACTTTAATTTATTATTTTTTGTCAATAGAACAAAAAATTATATCAATGGCTATCAATTCGAAGGAAAATTATTAATTTTAGGAGATGATTTTAGACAAATTCTCCCTGATATTAAAAATGGTTGTAGAAGCACAATAATTCAAGAAACAATAAAATATTCAAATCTTTGGTCATTATTTAATATAATGTATTTGAAAACAAATATCCGTTCAAAAGATATCATGTTTGCTTCATTTTTATTAGATATTGGAGAAGGTAAATTTAATTCATTTGTTATACCTGATTTATATATATATATATATATATATATATATATATATATATATATATATATATATATATATATATTTTATATACCTGATAGTTTTAAAACAAACGATGTTTGTTTTAAAATATATGAAAATATAAATTGTAATATATCAATAAATAGAGTTATATTAACATCACATAATGAAGATCCAAATATTTTAAATAATAAAATTTTAAAACTATTAAATACTGTATATACGTATTATAGTTTAGATTATGCTACTCATAAAGATGTAGATTTATCTGATGATAACATCCATATTAATTACCCGATTGAAACTTTAAACAATATACGTGAAGGACTACCACCACATAAATTAAAACTTAAAATAAATACTATTGTAATGTTAATAAGAAATTTAAGTATTAACGATGGATTATGTAATGGAACACGATTAAAAATTACTAAATTATTTAAATACAACATAGAAGCAGAAATAATAACAGGTGAATACTCTGGAAACATAGTTTTTATTCCTCGAATTACATTAAACACTGGCCATTCTTAATCATTACAGTTTATTTTATATAGAAAACAATTTCCTTTAATATTAGCGTTTACTATTACTATTAATAAATCACAATGTCAAAGTTTTGATAGTTTTGGGATATATATTAGAAGACCATTATTTTCTCATGGTCAAATATATGTAGCATTATCAAGATGTAAAAACCCAGATAAAATTTTTATTGAAAATAATTCAGAAAATAAAGAAGAAATTATAAATATCATTTGGAAAAAAATTTTAGATAATTAATTTTCAAATATTTTTCTTTTTAGAATATGTCAACTACACAGAACGAAAGTAAATTATAAAAAACAACAATATATTTATTCGTTATTCAATAATAATAATAAATACATAATAAATTATTAGTTTTACACTATTTAGAATATGAACAAAATTATATGGAATACATGATCAATTTAGAATCAGATAAAATTATTGAAAAAGATAAATTAATAAAACTAAATCATCACCCTGTTGAAAATATCCATGTGGATTTTACATTGATTTCCACATGGAATCCATATGGAATCCATATGGAATCTATACGGACTCCATATGGTTTCCACGTGGATTCCATGTGGAAATCAGTCCCATATCGTCCTGTGGATTTCCACATGGAATTCCATATAGATTTCTATATGAATTTTTCTACAAACATTTGTAAAACAAAATCCGTATGGATTTCCATGTAGATTTCCATGGAGAAATCCAGGTAAAAACGATATGATCCATATACACGGTAACCCATTTTAATCGCCGCACCGGAATTTTTCGGAACCTAAGCCAGATAGAGAAAAATGGTTCAGACAAAAGTTATAGGGGACAAAGGCGGCCACATAATGGCGCTAACGTCTTTGACCTTGAACTTTACCTTTGAGGTTATTTCAAGGTTAAAGTGGTTTTTTCATATGGAAACACATAGTTTTGACCCCGGATTCGGAAAGAGCGGAAAATTTTACGTTCAAAATCATATTGAGAATTTTTTTCCAAGGTCATTTCAAGGTCAAATCTAGGTCAAACTCAGAAAAGTCCGTTTAAAATCATTATTTTCCATGAACCACAGGCTAAGCTGGTTCAAATTGATCGTAGGCTTAATAGAGGAACCCACACACCCCAAATCCGCACACCCAAAACTTACACATCCTAGTAAACAAAACTCAAACTCGCACATCCTAACCCCATACACTTCATGCCCTCACATGCTGAACTGTTACACTCCAGTTCCACAACCATACCCCACACCCCCCAGCCCCACACATCCCTACCCCACGCATGCTAATACCATACACCCCAAACCCACACATCCTAAATCCTGAACAATTTCTCTCAAGGGCAAAATGATTTTTTAACGGAAACTTTAAGATCGTTGAAGCTTCTGTTATAAATGTATTAACCTTACTTTTTGCGCTACCCAGAAACAACTACGTGGACGTAGTAAGGATTGTTTCCTTTGGGGTGCTTAATTAAAGTGAGTCCCCTTGCCTCTCACTGGTCGGGGTGCTTGATTATAGTGAGTCCCCTTGCCTCTCACTGTTCGGAGTGCTTGATTATAGTGAGTCCCGTCGCCTCTCACTAATGTAAATAAATTTTTATCGAAGCAAGTGTTCGAAATGACGACCATTTGCTGCAAGGCACATAGTCAAACGCCTTTGAAAATGGCGAACTGTGTTCTGCAAAGTTTGTCTCAGAATGGCAGCGCATGCTCGACGAATCCTATCCTGCGTATCTGCTCTTGTAGTAGGTTGTTGCTCAAAAACAGCATTTTTTAAATACCCCCATAAATAGAAATCTGGTGATGTAAGATCGGGTGAGCAAGCAGGCCAGTTAACCGGACCTCCTCGACCAGTCCATCTGTTACCATAGTGCTCATTCAAAAAGCCCTTACAATTCGAGCGAAATGTGGTGCTGCGCCGTCCTGCTGGAGCCACATTCTTGGTCGCGTTTCTAAATCAACATCTTCCATCAATCCAGGTAGTTCATCTCTTATTAGCGTCAGATAGGTATGTTGATTTACATTTGCTTCAAAAAAATAGGGGCCAATCAAATATCCGTTGATAATCCCGCACCATACCATAATACTCCAACGTCTTTGATGGTTTACAGTTCTGACCCAATGAGGATTCACATCAGACCAATAATGGCAATTATGCCTATTCAGTTCCCCATCACTTTGAAATTGTGCCTTATCAGAAAAAAGAACACAGTTAAAAAAGTCTGGATCATTTTCTATCATTTGTAAAGCCCATTGGCAAAACATAATACGCTGTTGGAAATGCTGAAACTGTAGCTCTTGAACCAAAGTAATATGATACGCGTGATGTTGAGGCACCTTCATAATTCTTAAATAAGTATTTCTTGGAATACCAATTTCCCTTTCGACTCGACGAGCGCTAATGTGTGGGTCAAGATGAATTATTGCAAGGATAGTTACAACTCGATTATCATTTTCATCATACTCATGGCGCCTACGTTGGCGAACCATGTGTCCACCACGAGCTCTTTGAGTTAAACGTCTGATAGCTCTATCGTCAGGATGTCGTCTGTCAGGATAGCGTTCAGCATAAAGACTTGCCGCACCACGATAATTATTTTGGCTTGCTCCTAATACCAAAATCATACCAACGATCTGGTTGGGCGGATAGTCAGCCATTTCAGAGCCAGCTTTTAATTATTATTAAATTTAAATAGTAAAATGGTATCAAAAATATTAATAATTATAATGCTCGCCCGTATACGGTCGCGCCTAAAAAGGAAAAACGTTGGAAAATTACTGTAACTTTAATTAGCTAACTGTAATTGCCATAAATACTTCGTTTGTCACACTCTCTTAATTTTAAATTTTAAAATAAAATAATCGTTAAAACATTAAAGGTATTCAATTCAATAAAGCATTATTTCTTATTTTAATTGCAAATAAAACTAAAACTTCCTTTTATTTTTTTGTTTTTTGTAAATAATGAGAATTAGTAGCGTTCGAATTTCAGAAATACTAATTTTGATAATGTAATCATTAAAAACACACCTACGAAGAAAATAGGTTCCGTCAATGGTTCTTTTAAATTTATTTTTCAGGTTCTAGCAGGATAGTGGAGCACCACATTTCACGCTCATAATAACAGCACTTTTTAATAAACACTATAGTATTAGATGGACTGGTTGAGGAGGTCCGGTTAAATGGCTTGCTTCTTCATCCCACACTTCACCATCAGACTTTTGTTTATGGGGGTATTTGAAAAATGCTATTTTTGAGCAACAACCCACTACAAGAGCAGATATGCAGGATAGGATTCGTCGAGCATGCGCTGCCATTCCGAGACAAACTTTGCAGAACACAGTTCGCCATTTTCAAAGGCGTTTGACTATGTGCCTTGCAGCAAATGGTCGTCATTTCGAACACTTGCTTCGATAAAAATTTATTTATATTAGTGAGAGGCGAGGGGACTCACTATAATCAAGCACCCCGAATAGTGAGAGGCAAGGGGACTCACTATAATCAAGCACCCCGACTAGTGACAGGCAAGGGGACTCACTTTAATTAAGCACCCCAAAGGAAACAATCCCTACTACGTCCACGACGTTGTTTCTGGGTAGCGCAAAAAGTAAGGTTAATACATTTATAACAGAAGCTTCAACGATCTTAAAGTTTCCGTTAAAAAATCATTTTGCCCTTGAGAAAAATTTTTCAGGGTTCAGGATGTGTGGGTTTGGGGTGTATGGTATTAGCATGCGTGGGGTAGGGCTGTATGGGACTGGGGGTGTGGGGTATGGTTGTGGGACCGGGGTGTAACAGTTCAGCATGTGAGAGCATGAAGTGTATGGGGTTAGGATGTGCGAGTTTGAGTTTTGTTTACTAGGATGTGTAAGTTTTGGGTGTGTGGATTCCTCTATTAAGCCTACGATCAATTTGAACCAGCTTAGCCTGTGGTTCATGGAAAAAAACGATTTTAAACGGACTTTTCTGAGTTGGACCTAGATTTGGCCTTGAAATGACCTTGGGAAAAATTTCTCAATATGATTTTGAACGTAAAATTTCCCGCTCTTCCCGAATCCGGGGTCAAAACTAGATGTTTCCATGTGAAAAAACCACTTTGACCTTGAAATAACCTCAAAGGTCAAGCTCAAGGTCAAAGAAGTTAGCGCCATTATGTGGCCCCCTTTGTCCCCTATAACTTTTGTCTGAACCATTTTTCTCTATCTGGCTTAGATTCCGAGAAATCCGGGTGCGGCAATTAAAATGGTTCACCGTGTAGATTTCCATATGGATTTCCATGTGGTAATCTAAATGTTTATAAAAATGTTTATTTATAAAATTTTTAAATTTTTTTACTAGGGATACGTTTTTTATCATATCAGTAAAGCATAAAAAATTATAAACTATAATTTCCTCTTATGTAATTCTTCGAAAAAATTCTACAGTACTTATTGTCAAAAATATTTATCCTAGTAAAAAAAAATATAACAATTTTATAAATAAACATTTTTATAAACATTAAAATTACCATATGGAAATCCATGTGGAAATCTATATGGATCATGTCGTTTTTACCTGGATTTCCCCATGGAAATCTACATGGAAATCCATACGGATTTTGTTTTAGAAATGTTTGTAGAAAAATTCATATGGAAATCTATATGGAATTCCATGTGGAAGTCCACAGGACGATTTGGGACTGATTTCCACATGGAATCGACATGGAATCCATATGGAATCCGTATAGATTCCATATGGATTCCATATGGATTCCATGTGGAAATCAGTGTAAAATCCACATGGATATTTTAAACAGGGCAGTAAAAAAAAACAAGAAAACAACAGAACAATAGAAATACAAAACTCAAAATTGGAAAACTTAAAGTTGTAAAAATTTTAGAAGAATTTAAAAATCTTTCTTTACAATAATTGAATTTTGTTTTTTAGGTAAATTTTTATATAATTATTAATTAATTAATTTTTGAATTAATTTTTAGTTAATTGAAACAACAATATTTTTTCTTTCATTTAGGACAATGGAATATACAAATAACGTTGGAAAATTTTAAATAGCATATCAGAACATATTAAAAATAAAAAAAAAATAAAAAATTGAATAAAGCATTTCGAAGAATTTAACTTATTATCAGGTAATTCAAATCATTTAATTATTAAATTTAATTTTACAAGATATATATTATATTATAAAAAAATATACTTTTATGGTAACAATTTTAATTGAAATTTTATAGTGACAAAGACAGTGGATTAGGCCTACTAATATATTCTAGAATTTAAACAAAAAAAAAAATTAAATAAATAAATAAATAAAAATTTAACCTTCCAGTATGGGTGAGATAATCAATGTGGACCAAATATATTATTTATAGTGGAATCTTTGATTCCATGCCTAGTTTATAAGTTACTTAAGTTTTTTTAGTTTTAAGTACACCGCACCTATGTACAGGTAGCTATGTCTACCTCTATAGGATGTTTGCTGCTTCAGGCATGTAACTATGTCCTGAAGTAAGCAATAACATATAATACAACATGTACTACTCTGGTTTAAATAAATAAAAATAAATAAATAAAATAATGTTTTCTGAAATTTTATAGTGACAAAGACAGTAGATTAGGCCTACTAGGGATACCACTTAAAAATAAAACGCATCTTTCTATTTACCTCCAAGGTGATGTGGAAAAAATAGAATAAAATATATAATTTTCAATATATTTTCTTAATATATAATTAATTTAGTTTTCTCAATAATCCATTCTTTCGTTTCAGAAATTAAGAATTAAGAACGACTCTTAAGTGTTACATTTGTATTAACTAATACCATATTAATACAGCATATGAAAAATATCTAAATAGAAAATAAATAAATTATTTACTTGTCTAAATTGGGGGGTTGACGAGCGGAGCGAGTAGGGGGGTACCCCCCCTAATATATATATATATATATTCACATCTGGGACGCATTTTGAGGATTATATAGGTCATATATACCGAATTTTGAGGATTTTGTAGGCATTTTGAGGAGTCTCCTCAAAAGTCCAAAGCACTCGAGAGGCATTTTGAGGATTTTTCAGCGGTTTCCACAATAGTGTGTTAATACATCGATTTCGGAAATTCCGTGATATTTTTCCGTAAAAGCGGGCGCCGCAGGCGTCGTGGTGTTAGTCAATAACCTTAGGGTCATTATTTCTTTAGTCACGCGCTTGTTTATTGGTTGTTTATAACAATGTTTATATTTGTGTTACCACTATTGTACAAATTCTTTATGAAATCCTCAAAATACCGTCCAATGATATATATATATATATATATATATATATATATATATATATATATATATATGATATATTGTAACGGGCAGCGCGGGCTATTATTTCGGGATATAGTAGCGAGGGTAAACAGGAGTACGAAGACGGGTCCGTGCGATGTAAACATCGCGCGGCAACCTTGAGCGAGGGGGGGCGCTTGTCGGCAGCCGGAATGAGGCCATTTCGACAGTGTCGAGGAGCGAGCATGCTTCTTTCCACACCGAGAGAGTTTTCGTGAGAGGGCACGTGGGAAACGAGGAGTGAGAGTGAGAGAAGAGAAATACTACGCGCCGGGAGTCGACACGCTGCAGCCCGTGCCCTCGTCACCGCCAGGAGCAGTTGTGCGAGAGGAAGGCAGAGAGAGTAGAGTAGAGTAGAGTACATTTTATTGGGGCCTTGGAGTTTGACCCTATCTGGCCTAAAAGAAATAATACAGAAAATTATAAAAATAATAGAAATAACAATATATAAACATAGATATCGCATATAAACTTAAGTGACGCAATTAAAATACAACGGATAAACGCAATTATCGCAAGTATGACATAGAGCAAGATCACAGCCTTTAAATTACCGAAGGAGAAGTTAGCGCCTACTCTCCCAATCTATCCGATCACGCTCCAAGAGAATGGAGTACAGCGATGAATTAAAATTAGAAACATCAGATAACATGAAAGTTGGAGGGGGAAGAGTGTTGAGGAGATCGGATGCTGAGACTAAAAATGAGCCTTTCATGGCAGCAGTCCTGGTAGGTGCATACGTTAGGGCACGAGGCGGTAGTCGAGACGAAATGCGAACGTGAACATCTACATTGAGCCTTGCGAATTTATTGAATAAATCAGAAGGATTGCTGTGTGCAATTATGTTATAAGCAAGATTGCCAATGAAAAATTCACGTCTGCGCTTTACAGAAAGCCATCCGAGGGCAAGTCTATGGGGAGTGACATGTTCACGCCGGCCGATATTTCCCATTACGAAGCGGACGCAAGCATTCTGTAATCGTTGGAGGTCTAGATTTCTGGTCTTGTCGGTATCGTGATAAGCCACACTCATATAGTCTAGATGAGACAAGACCAGACTTTCAGCAAGTTCCTTTCTTAGGCTACGCGTGAGCGAGTTGCTGTGCTGCCGTAGTTTCCTAAGGGCAAAGTTCGCACGCCCAATGATAACTGCGATATGCTGCGACCAACTGAGAGAAGAGGTAACGACGAGACCTAGTGATGTAATTTTCTTCTCATACGGTAGACTCACACCCAGAACTGAGACTTGCTTGACTCCATCAAGATCGAGAGAGGAGATATAGGCAACACTGCCCATTACCATAGCTTTGGTCTTCCTGACATTTAATTTGAGGCCATTCTCTTGAGCCCAGCATGCAATTGCATCCGCGTCTTCACTAATAAGATCGACTCCTATAGAAAAGTTCGAGGGCAGAACAGAAAGGTAAATCTGCGTATCATCAGCATAAATCATATACTTGGAATGCTTGAGAACTAAAGGCAAATCGTTGATATAAATCGTAAATAGTAGCGGTCCAAGCACACTTCCCTGTGGAACTCCAACATTAACTGTGATCCACTCCGAGAGATTACCCTTATCATCCAATACAGCTTGCTTCCTACCTGAGAGGTAAGAGTGCATAAGAGTGATGAATCTGTCGGAACAATTTAGCCCTCGTAACTTCCTGAGTAAGCGGGCGTGAGGTACTGTATCGAAGGCCTTGGGAAAATCGAAAAACAGGAGGAAAGAGATCATCCTCTTGTCAATTCCGTGACGAACATCATCAAGTACTCCGATATGGGCTGTCTGAGTACTGTGACCTTTTCTAAAGCCGGCCTGTCGGGGATCAAGAAGACCAGATGAGGTGAGATAGTCCGAGTTGATCGAAGATAACTCTTTCGAATATTTTTGATGCTGCAGGTAAGAGGACAATGGGCCTCGTATCAGATTCAGCTTGAATCTTCACCACCTTAGCCAATGGACGAAGCAAAGCCTCCTTCCAAAAGCGAGGGAATTTTCCTTCGAGGATGCAACGGTTGAAGAGTGCAGTTAGATACTGAAGAACAACAGGTCCACCGATGACGAGCATGTTGAGGGAAATTTTCTCAGCTCCTTGTGCCTGGGAGTGCGAAGCAAGTAGGATTTTCTTGACTGCCTCCTCAGTAACAGGTACAAGATCGAAGACTGCCTGTACATTGCTCGTTGGCGGAGCACTAAGTGTATCCTCGGGGTCTTTGTCAGTGAGCGGAGGCGTGTTATTTGAAACACTGGCATAATATTTATTGAGTGCAGTCGCTGAGAAATGAATGAGCGGGGATGGTTTCTCCACTGCACGTATGCCCATCTTCTCAAGCTCTTTTCATTTTCCAGATTATGTGGAGACATCTTTCAAGCACGAGGCGCAATGCACGTTCTTCGCAGTGCCCAGTTGGTTGGACACTCTCGATCTCAGCTCACGGTAGATCATCAGATCAGCGGTCTTCCCTCAACGAGTAGCTCTACGGTAGGCGCGATCACGCTCTTTCATAAGAAGCCTGATCTTCCTTGTCACCCATGGCCGGCGCTTATGAACGATAGTGATGTTACGTACGGGTGCAACCTCGTCAAATGCACTAACAATTGAGTTGGCAAGCAGACGGGCACTGTCATTGACACAGAGGGAGCCAGGTGATATGAGAGAGGTGGTTGAATCAAGCTTCAAGGCAATACAATCAATGAGGGCACGCTCATCGATTTTTCTAAGGGAGCGAGTACGCACTTGTTTGGGTTCCCTCGGTGAGCAGCTGAGATCCAAGGAAATCTGGAGAATGTCATGTCCAGCGATGAATGGAGCATCTGTTTTCCGAAAATAGATCACCCGGGAAAGATCATGCACTAGAAAAATATCAAGCAACGTGTGCGAAGATCCTCTGACGGTGAGAGCATGATGCGTCGGGGGCGACGGAACAAGGGCCAGAGCTAGCTGCTCGTACCGAGACTTGAGGTACTCCGAACGCGCATTATTTTCAGCAAGATCCATGTTAAAATCTCCAGTAACTACTGTAGCCTTGAAACTGGGCACATGTGTAGCTAGCAGCTCGAAGAAAAGATCCGGATAGGTAGCTGGGGGCGCCGGTAAACTACACCCATAAGAAATTTCGTGGATCCTCGTGCAATAGAAATGAGCATGAACTCAGGCGTGTTATCAAATGTCGATTTCGAGGAGCATAGTAAGTGCGCTTTGAATCCATCTCGAATGTAGAAACCGACGCCGCCTCCTGATTTCCCGACTCTATCATTGCGAAGAAAAAAATATCCGGAGATATTGACAGCAACATCTGAGTCATCCTCGGTGAGGAACGTCTCAGTGACAGCTATAATGTCGTGGACGTCAGGATCGATGAAAGATTCTAATAACGTGAGATGCGATATAAGTCTATTAACGTTGATATGACATATGAGAACAGGCGATTTGGACAGGACAGATAAAGGACGATTAGAATAAACAGAGATCAGGCCCCCGAGATCTCATTCCATTGTCATTGGTATATCAATTGGAGTGAGGGCGAAGAGCTCCTCTTCAGAGGAAACAGCAATAAGCGGACTACCAGCTGATTTGCGGACAAAGACAGTTAGATTACGGATAATCGGGCGAGCATAATTTATAGATTTACAATGTGCAATTGCTTTGCGGTAGAGCTCATAAATGGGCTTTGGCCAAAGAGGACGAAGGAAGATCTTGGAATCTCCATCTGAGCCGAAGATACTAGCACATTGAACGTCTTTCAATTTACTTGAGGCTGCTGCAATTTTGTCACGTACCACAGCAGTTGCTACGCATATGACTAAGCCTCGAGTGTGAGGGGCAGTGCCAGAGCCTTGTTTTTGATCTGAGGATTTATCAGTCGAGGAAGTAGTCACATTCCAAGGACGACAGTCAATAATGAAGCCCAAGATATTCGATAGGTTAAGAAAAGTCAAGATCTTTGTGACAATCATTTTGTCATCCAGTGAGAGATCCTTCGGAATACCTGTTAAAAGTACTTCGCACGAATCTTGTGACTGAGCGATTGTACGCCCGGGGGTGCAGGAAATCACTGAACGTATCGATTTGACCTCGTTTTGAAATTCTGTTCGAAGAGCGGCGATTTCAGCTTGCGTGTTTATCTTATGCTCAGTGATTTTGGCATCAAGCCCCTGAATTAAGAGGTTCTGGTTTTCGATGCTGCTTTTTAATTCACCAATGGACGTATGGAAGGCATCACTGAATTTTTTAAACCAAGCGGGAGCAGTGTTGCGTCACCCATGACGCTCTGCAGATCACTAATAGAACTCTCGATGGACGTAGCTAAATCAGAACAGGGTGGTAGATCCGCACCAGCATTATGCACAAGAAACTGCTCAAGGCACTGCAATTTGTCCGATTGTGAAATAGTAATTGAAGGCGGCGAAGTAGCAGAACGTTTTCGTTGAAGAGGAAAGTGAAGTTCCTTGCTCAATTCCGTGGGCGTGTTGGGGTCGGAGAGTGCAGGTAATTGAAGTGTCCTGGATTCCGAGTCTGACGAGAGTACACTGGCAGAGTTTAAGCAGTCTGTAGTAGGAGAGACGGTCGTATCAGCCTTAGTACAGCGCGGACAGTTGTAGGTCGAATTAGAAAATTCAGACGACCGCAGACAGGCGACGTGCACGGGTGCGCTACAAGTAATACAAAGAACTTTACTCTCAGAGTACTTAACAATATGCCTACAGTATATGCAAGATTTACGTCGTTTTGCAGCCCTGAGCGCTATCATGATCGCATAATGCTAAAATATTGGGCACGCGGCGCCATCTCTGTGATAAACAGTATACATCAAGTAGGACTAGATAGGCTGATATGAGCTGTGTCGATAACGTAGATTAGATAAGATGCAAAATTGGAGCGAAATGATATTGAAAACTAAATCACGAAAATAAAACAAAGATAGATGCAAATACGCACAGATATGAATTCAAAACGCACATTAAAAACTCAATCACTCCCGAAATAAAATGATAGACTATTGACGCAATTAATACAATACGACACAAGAATTAGTCACAGAATAATTCACATAATTAAAAGAAAAATTGTATAAAAGTGCTACGTTGCCCGAGGATGACACTAAAATACCACTTTTCATCAATGCAGTAAGATTTGGCAATCGATGATTCAGCAGAAATCAATTATCGATGTATGAACTGACTGATGGCCAAAGACGATCCAGGGATTGACGATGACGGCAGCACAATACGCAGTCGACAGCGAACGAGCCTTAGCAGCTGAGCAGCACGACAGCAGTGGCCTAAAGTATGATGTGAAGGTCTGTGCTCACCAACCAGCCGGGACGTCACAGTACAGGTCAGCAAACAGCCTCGTTGGATGCCAAGTATGGCGACGTTTGGGCAGCAGATGAAGGCAACTCAACTCAAAGCAGAAGAACGAGACTTCCTGGCTCTAAAAGGTGAGCCGTGCCGTTGAATGCTCAAAAAGCAAGAGCCAGCAGGAGTCCGCTTCGCCTAAAACAAGTCTCACCTCCCACGAAATGTGAGTCGACGGAGAACAACGAAAGTATGAGGAGTCGACGTGAAAGACGCCCGCTGCTATATACTCACCGATAGAGAGAGAGAGAGAGAGAGAGAGAGAGAGAGAGAGAAGGAGCCCGAGGCTGCAGCAGTCCACGAGGCTGTGGTACGCAGCGACAGCCCTCGTCGCGCAGAGCAAGCGCGAGTTTTCGAGGTAAGCCTGGCCAGGCGTGCGTGCGAGCGAGCGTCGATCTTCCTCGCGGACGCGGCAGTCCGGGAAGTCGCTGCAGGTCAGCCCACTGACGCGGGCGTGCACATCGATCGTGCGCGACGATCGACGGCCGTCGGTGCGCGGCCGACTTGCGTGCGTGTGTACGTGTGTGTGCGTCGGCGCGCATATACGTCACAGATAGCTGCGAGAGCGGGCGCACCAACCCCTTGTATTTGATAGAGTTGTAGAGAGTTGTGCCTCCAGGGCAATAAACTGACTTATGGTTTTTCTACTTAAACGCTGAGTCAAGATTAGTATTTTGCGCGCTTCCCTTCCCCCTATTTCAGGTGCATCGGCGGATTGGATACCGCCGCCTCCACGGGTGTGTGTGCGACGTCATACACACAGAGCTGAGTGGCCGGGTAGTCACGCTCTGAGATACCGCGACGACGAAGCCGCGGGTTGTAGCTGAGGCAAATTTGCGGCGGCTGCCGCCGAGAGGAGCCGCCAGCAGCCGACGGCCGAGGGCCGCGAGTACAGTGACAGCGTTGGTTTGCCGAGAGTGCTCGGGCCTATACCCGGTGCTGCGCCGTTTATCGGCAATTCCGTCTTGCGCGACGGCATTTCGCCGTCGTTTCGTATACACTTTACACTCTATTACAACTGGCGCCCTAAACGTGTGGGTACACGTACGCTGAGCACCACGAGCGTGCAGGTAAACCCGATTCGTGTTGGTCGAATCGGGACAGGGAATTATGATAGCGCTTTTATGTAAAAATACACCTTGTGGTTTTCTTTTTCTCTTTCCCTCGGTGAGCAGGTGATTGAGAAAAATTGCATTTTTTTCCCCTAAAAATTTTTTTTCTTTTCCTTTCGGGCATTTGCAAAGGGAATTTTCTTTGTTTTTTTTTTCTTTCAATAGAGTGCGTTCCAGAGAGATATTGAAGCGATAATAGAGTGACGCGCTTCCGCAGAAACGTCGCGTGTAGTGCGGAATAAAATACCGCGCGCGTGTCGCGTTGGAAATTTTTTTTTTGCGTGTAAGCGTGCGTGCGTATAACTTTGCGAGTACACGAGGCTCGCAAAGCAGAATTGTCGATTATACTACAACGTGTTTTTCGATTTTCCTCTAGTTTTTTTCCCTTTATCCTATTTTCACGAAGGATTTTAAAATAAATTTTCGGTTTTCTGTTTTTTTTTTCTAAATTGATAACCCGCGATCATTAAGAGGATTATCGTCGCGACCGGGAAAATTTTTCTTTAAATAAAGAAACTTCCTCCCGCCGCTTTGCGCAGTATAAGCGCATAAATAAATTGGTTTTTTCCTTTCCGTTTCTTTTTTCTTTTCTATTGCTCTCTTCGGGACTGAACGTTTGTAATAATTTAAAGTTTCGATAAATTAAAATAAATTTAAAGTACTTTGGAACGAGTTTAGAAGTTCTTTCCTCGATTCGGCAGCGCAGCCGCCGCACAGTGGTCTAAAACATACGGCGTGCGGACAAATTACCTTTTAGGACCAACCTTTTTAACTTTATAAAGTATAAAAAAACTTATAAATTTTTCGAGTTTACTTTTACTTCCTCTTAAAGGAAAATTTGTAATAGTAAAATTACAAGTTGTGTTCAATTACTCTAGAAACATGATAAAAGGTGTTAGAAGTTTGAGTCTCATGATTTTAGAGAATGTCTGTGTGTGTGTGTGCGTGCGTGCGTGCGTGTGTGAGTATGTGTGTGTGTGTAGTGTGTGTGTGTGTAGTGTGTGTGTGTGTATGTGCGCGCGCGCGCGTGTGTGTGTGTACTGCTTTTCCTCCGCATCTACGCGTCCGATTTTAACCGAACAGGTCTCATTTTGTTTGTTTTTTTATTCCGAATTCAGGAAAAACATAATTTTGTACGATTCACTGATCCGCTTTTATTTCAAGTCGAATTTTTGATTTTCGAAAAATTTATTTTTGAATTTGTTTAATGATTGGATTCAAAATTTAGAATCGGATGGGTACAGTTTGAAAGAGCATAAAAAACCTATATTTTCAAAACAAAAAAATTTCTAGCTATCACGGTTCTTTTGTTATTAATGAAAATGTCTTTTGATTAAGCTTATAACTCCAAAACTGAAAGTTCAAGTTTTTTGAGAAAAATCATGATAATGGAGAATATAAATAGCTAAATCTGTAAAAATTTGAATCCATTCTGTCTGAGACGCGATGAATTCAAATTTTCACAGATTATAACTATTGATATTCTGCATTATCAAGATTTTTTGTAAAGAAATGTTATATTTTCTTATATATTATTGAATTTTTGTAAATAAAAAAAATGAAAACTTGAAATTTATTGTAATACATCTTTAAGGATGTCATAAAAGATATAAATAGCATGCATAATAAAAAAATTGAAAAGCTTATTTATAGAATAAATGATAAAAAGTAAACTCGAAAAGTTTCACTTTTCATCACATTTTTTTATGCTTTATACAGGTAAAAAAAAAGAAAAACTGCAGGAATGGTCCCTAGAGTAAGAATATATCATTGTTTTGATGTTTAAAATTGTCAGAAGTGACTAAAAATTTAAAAAAGTGAAAACAAACGTCAATTTTTCATTTTTAACAACTTTTGAACTTTTGTTGATAACAGGGGGCTTCCTAATTTGAAAAACTGGCTTGAGGGATGAATGAGAAATTACTTCAAGAGTACTTTGCAAAAAAAAATTTCAATCCGTTTAATGGTTCGTCCTAAAAGGTAATTTGTCTGCGCGCCGTATGTTTTAGACCACTGCGCGCCGGAAAGCTAAAGCGACGGAAGGAAGTGGTTCGTCGGCCCAGCGGTGACAAGAGCGTGAGTCACAACTGGGGGCCGAACCAGGATACGCACACGCGCACTCACCCGGAGTATACCTGGTTAGGCGCGAATATATTGTAATTAAATTCCTTTTTTTGTATTTTCGGTGCGCCCAACCGAAGCGTGCGTAGCGTTAGCCGCGCAAAGGTATACTCGCGGGAGAGTTTCAGTCTAAAAGACTAATTGCCACGGAGGCAAGCGAAAAGCGGCGCTCATAAAAATGAGTGCGTCGACCGTCAAACCAAATGCAACATTGAAAGCACTGGATAACTGGTGCAGATGTATCATAGACGACGAAACTCTGCGATATAGCAGCGCTCTGAAACTAAAAACGGACAGTGAACCGTTCAGCAGGCTCGGGCGTCTGTATAAGTGGCTGTAAGGCGAATATACCGCCGACGATTTCGAACAATCGGCCGACGCCGACAGCATAATGCCTGGGTCAAGTGTGCAAATACTCGACAAGCGTTCTTAGACCGCGTAGCGGCGGCCGACGCGGACATATCCTGGGCCAACTCATCGACAGACGAACTATACCCGCTCGAAGGACTGATCTCAGACGAGACAGTCCTAGATAATTACGATCGGAGCCGCCAGGGGTGAACGACAACACACGAATAAACGATGACAGTTCGGCACACTCCGATAACGACGATGACGAGAAACACAGCAGAAACATCAGGAACACCCAACAGACGAGTAACGGCGGTCACGCAATGTTCAAAATAACAGCACCGGACGGCACAGCGGTGGAAGTGTCGACCGATTGGGCCATGTATATGGCCGCAATGAGCAAAAATATCGACTCATTGAACGAGTCGATCAGAGAGATGGCATCACGGACCCCGCACCCAGCTGCAAACAGCACGAGCATAGATGTGAGAGACATTGTGGAAAGACGTGTCACGTTCGAAAACACACCCGCCAGTCATAAGCAGGATAGACACGGACCGCCGAAGAAGCAAGCTCAACAAACTTCGAGCAATCGACGGCTTCCACCGCCATTTACCCCGCTCTCTCACCGCCAGAGGACTGACGGAGCCTGGGGGGAGAGAGGATCTCAGAGCAGACAGTGGCCGAACACATCTGCCTCTGAGATAGGACGGCAAACCAGAGGAAGATCGATGCCGATAGACAACGACGATATGAATCGCACGTCGAGCGGGAATACCCGGGACATCGGCCAAATAGTCCGCCGATGGGGCTACAAATTCACCAGCGAGCCGGGGGAAAGTATCGACACTTATCTCAAACGCGTCGAAGGAAGTTGGGAGTTAGCAAAGCTCACCGAGGTCGAGATGTTGAGCGCCCTCCCAGAACTGTTCATCGGCGTCGCGGCGACTTGGGTACGCTCCAACAGGTCCGTCTGGTCAACCTGGGAACAATTCACTCGAAGAATTAGAAGATGGTGCGGTGTCACCGACCACGTGCAGCAACGGCTGGCGCACGAAGTCGCACTGAGGTCTCAAGGACCTGAGGAATCAGTGCGTGATTATATCACCTGTCTCGAAGCGATGATGCGGTGGATGGAGCCACCACCCTCGATTGAGTTTCAACTCGCTACGTTGCACCGCAACATGAAGCCGCGGCTGCAGCAACTCGTACGACGCAACGAGTTTAAGAGTATCGAAACTCTGCTGAACTTGGCGATGGAGGCCGAGCTAGCGGTGGAGGCTGAAAAGTCGTTCGAACTCCCACCTCCGCCGGAGTCGTGCATGTACGCACACTTTGCGTATAAACCGAGAATGCCGGCAACGCCGAAAATAAAGGTGGCAGCGATGGAGACGAAACCACCGCCAACGCAGCCTCCACAGAAATCGGCATCGCTGGAGGAAACGATGGCGAAATTTGCGGGGATGATCCTCGACGGGATCAAGAAAATTCAGGCCCCGAGTTCAGCACACGGCCCGCCAATGCCAGTATCAGCTGTGGTAAACGGAAACACCGGCGTGAAGAAAAAGACAGCCCTTAGGAGACACGGGAGAAAGCCGTCCAAGCGTCGAAATCATTAGAGCTCGAGCGGCGAATCGACGAGCGAAAGAAGGAGTCACCGAGGAAATGTCCTCGCCGATGCTCCCGACGCTCGGAGCGAACTTCAGCTGCTACGGGTGCGGAGCACCCGGAGTTATCCACAGAAACTGCGCGAAATGCGCGTCGGGAAACGCGCGGCAGATGAAGTAAGCGGGGTGATGACTTCGTCTGTTGAGGATCCCGCGAGAACATCAGCGACTGAAGCGAAGGGAGCCGACGTAAATGACACGGAATCGCATTGGTGGCTCCAAGTCTCGGTTGGAAATTTTCGGTTTCGAGCGCTCTACGATACGGGCGCCTCGCGCACAGTGATGGGGGCAGTATAGGCCGTCAGATGGCCACTGCTCTGGGGAGACCGTTGATGCTAAGCTACGGCAGCCGCGCGAAGGTCGTAGGAGGTCAAACGGCACATATCGCCAGGTACGTGGAACTCCCGTTTGAAGTAGCGGGCGTGAAGCGAGACATTCGCGTAGCAGTGATAACCGACGACAAAGTGGATTGCTACTTGGAAGCGAACTTTGTCCGAGAATTCGGAACTCTCCACGTTCCTATCCGGAACCAGCTGATAGTGACCGTGGCGAACGAGAAACCTAGAGGTCGCCGCGGTTTTGTCCGTCGAGGCCCTCGAACTGTCAGCGATAAGCCTCGAGGACGTGACGGAGGGCCAGCGTCGAGAGATGGCAGAGATAGCCGCGCGATTCTTGGGCGAGTCAGATAGCACCCTGGGTTGCACGTCATGGATCAAACACCACACCGATGTGCTATTATCCGGTGTCGAAGAAGCTCGGAGAAGAGATGCACCGACAGGTAGTGGAGATGCTTAACTCTGGGGTGATTGAGCCATCTGTCAGCGCTTGGTCGAGCCCGGTGGTGATGACACGGAAAGGCGTTGATAAATATCGCTTCTGTATCGACTTCCGCAAGTTGAATACGGTGTCGAAAGCGGACGCGTACCCGTTGCCTTACATGGACGTGATATTGCGCAAGCTGCGCAGCGCACGATATACACGGTGACCCATTTTAATCGCCGCACCCGGATTTCTCGGAACCTAAGACAGATAGAGAAAAATGGTTCAGACAAACGTTATAGGAGATAAAGGGGGCCACATAATGGCGCTAACGTCTTTGACCTTGAACTTGACCTTTGAGGTTATTTCAAGGTCAAAGTGGTTTTTTCATATGGAAACACCTAGTTATGACCCCGGATTCGGAAAGAGCGCGAAATTTTGCGTTCAAAATCATATTGAGAAGTTTTTTCCAAGGTCATTTCAAGGTCAAATCTAGGTCAAACTCAGAGAAGTCCGTTTAAAATCGTTTTTTTCCATGAACCACAGGCTAAGCTGGTTCAAATTGATCGTAGGCTTAATAGAGGAACCCACACGCCCAAAACTTACACATCCTAGTAAACAAAACTCAAACTCGCACATCCTAACCCTATACACTTCGTGCCCTCACATGCTGAACTGTTACACCCGGGTCCCACAACCATACCCCACACCCCCAGTCCCACATATCCCTACTCTACGCATGCTAATCCCATACATCCCAAACCCACACATCCTGAACCCTGAAAAATTTTTTTCAAGGGCAAAATGATTTTTTAAAGGAAACTTTAAGATCGTTGAAGCTTCTGTTATAAATGTATTAACCTTACTTTTTGCGCTACCCAGAAACAATGACGTGGACGTAGTAAGGATTGTTTCCTTTGGGGTGCTTAATTAAAGTGAGTCCCCTTGCCTTTCACTGTTCGGGGTGCTTGATTAAAGTGAGTCCCCTTGCCTCTCACTGTTCGGGGTGCTTGATTATAGTGAGTCCCCTTGTCTCTCACTGTTCGGGGTGCTTGATTATAGTGAGTCCCCTCGCCTCTCAGTAATGTAAATAAATTTTTATTTAACCTCGAAGCAAGTGTTCGAAATTACGACCATTTGCTTCAAGGCACATAGTCAAACGCCTTTGAAAATGGCGAACTGTGTTCTGCAAAGTTTGTCTCGGAATGGCAGCGCATGCTCGACGAATCTTATCCTGCATATCTTCTGTTGTAGTGGGTTGTTGCTCAAAAATAGCATTTTTCAAATACCCCCATAAACAAGAGTCTGATGGTGAAGTATGGGATGAAGAAGCAAGCCATTTTACCGGACCTCCTCAACCAATCCATCTAATACTAAAGTGTTTATTAAAAAATGCTGTTATTATGAGCGTGAAATGTGGTGCTCCACTATCCTGCTAGAACCTAAAAAATAAATTTAAAAGAACCATTGACGGAACCTATTTTCTTCGTAGATGTGTTATTAATGATTACATTATCAAAATTAGTATTTATGAAATTCGAACGCTACTAATTCACATTATTTACATAAAACAAAAAAATAAAAGGAAGTTTTAGTTTTATTTTCAATTAAAATAAGAAATAATGCTTTATTGAATTGAATACCTTTAATGTTTTAACGATTATTTTATTTTAAAATTTAAAATTAAAAAAGTGTGACAAACGAAGTATTTATGGCAATTACAGTTAGCTAATTAAAGTTACCGTAATTTTCCAACGTTTTTCCTTCTTAGGCGCGACCGTATATGGGCGAGCCTTATAATTATTAATATTTTTGATACCATTTTACTATTTAAATTTAATAGTAATTAATACCTGGCTCTGAAATGGCTGACTACCCGCTCAACGAGATCGTTGATATGATTTTAGTTTTAGGAGCAAGCCAAAATAATTATCGTGGTGCGGCAAGACTTTATGCTGAACGCTATCCTGTCAGACGACATCCTGACGATAGAGCTATCTGACGTTCAACTCAAAGAGCTCGTGGTGGACACATGGTTCGCCAACGTAGGCGCCATGAGTATGATGAAAATGATAATCGAGTTGTAACTATCCTTGCAATAATTCATTTTGACCCACACATTAGCGCTCGTCGAGTCGAAAGGGAAATTGGTATTCCAAGAAATACTTTTTTAAGAATTATGAAGGTGCTTCAACATCACGCGTATCATATTACTTTGGTTCACGAGCTACAGTTTCAGCATTTCCAACAGCGTATTGTGTTTTGCCAATGGGCTTTACAAATGATAGAAAATGATCCAGAATTTTTTAACTTTGTTCTTTTTTCTGATAAGGCACAATTTCAAAGTGATGGGGAACTGAAAGGTATAATTGCCATTATTGGTCTGATGTGAATCCTCATTGGGTCAGAACTGTAAACCATCAAAGACTTTGGAGTATTATGGTATGGTGCGGGATTATCAATGGATATTTGATTCGCCCTTATTTTTTTGAAGCAAATGTAAATCAACATACCTATTTGACGCTAATAAGAGATGAACTACCTGGATTAATGGAAGATGTTGATTCAGAAAGGCAACGAAGAATGTCGCTCCAGCAGGACGGCGCAGCACCACATTTCGCTCGCATTGTAAGGGCTTTTTTGAATGAGCACTATGGTAACAGATGGATTGGTCGAGGAGGTCCGGTTAACTGGCCTGCTTGCTCACCCGATCTTATATCACCAGATTTCTATTTATGGGGGTATTTAAAAAATGCTGTTTTTGAGCAACAACTCACTACAAGAGCAGATATGCAGGATAGGATTCGTCGAGCATGCGCTGCCATTCCGAGACAAACTTTGCAGAACACAGTTCGCCATTTTCAAAGGCGTTTGACTATGTGCCTTGAAGCAAATTGTCGTCATTTCGAACACTTGCTTCGAGGTTAAATAAAAATTTATTTACATTAGTGAGAGGCGAGAGGACTCACTATAATCAAGCACCCCGAACAGTGAGGGGCAAGGGGACTCACTATAATCAAGCACCCCGACCAGTGAGAGGCAAGGGGATTCACTTTAATTAAGCACCCCAAGGGAAAAAATCCCTACTACGTCCACGTAGTTGTTTCTGGGTAACGCAAAAAGTAAGGTTAATACATTTATAACAGAAGCTTCAACGATCTTAAAGTTTCCGTTAAGGCCATGTGATACTGAACGAAAATAGTATTGGGTTCAGTCGATAATGCAGGTGGAGCAAACGCTACTGTGTTAAACAGTAGATGGCGTTGAAGGTATGCATGCGTACGCGTAGAACTTTTAGTTCCGTAAAACACTCACAGATGGCGTGAGTGGCGTGCACTGAGAGAATTTTAATGTCATAACTATTAACATGATTATATTTAAATATTTACAAATATAAACAGTGTAACAGTTAAATCACCATGTTCTTCTAAACAATTTCAATATGTTTCTGTAAATATTGATATGGGAATAACCACAATAGGCGATTTACTGTCTAAAATCTTCCCCATTCAAATGTAAGATATTGTAACAGTTACAATATTGCAGTTACAAATTGAAACAGAACATATTGCTCTCTCAGTGCATAAAATAAGAAATAACTTGGCGAGAATAAATGAGATTTAAAATGGTATCTTTGTAAACATCGTTTACCACAGTAAAGTTATGTTTAGAAAGTTGTAATTTAGTTTCTCGCACAAGATTCTTTTTTTGTAAAATTAATTTTTTCAAAAACCATTTCTAAAGCTGAAAATCGGTTTAGGGATCAAAGTATACATTGTATCATGTAATGTAATTCGCTTAGTGATAGTATTTTCATAGTACAGAATACTACCGAATAAAGCGATAATGGTACATTAGTACCCTTATTAGATACAACTGATTTACAACATGCATTATGATTTCTCCTATTTCATTATATATCATGCATTCTGATTTTTTTTTATTTCTAATATAACATGCATTTTTAACTATTAGCTTATTTCTAATATATCATGCATTTTTAACCTACCTTATTTCTAATATATCATCAGATCGATACGGAAATCGATTCATGCAGTATTAAATAAAATCATGCAAAATTATAATTACAGCATTTGATTGCAGATTAAAAATAATATTTACATATAAAATAACATGCATATTCAGTTATAAAAATTTTTTATTGCAAATCAATAAAGGATCTATTACTGAATTTGTTGCGTATTAAATATCATACAAAATTATGATAATTATTAATTGATAAAAAAATAATAAATTACCATTTTATTGAATAAAATCTTGTAATATTGTACACATGCAAAACGATTTCTGATAATAAATTGATAAAGAAATTATTAATTACTGTAGTAGTTTACGATAACATGCAATATCATAAACATAATATTTGATTGTAGATCGATACGGACATCGATTCGTACAGTATTAAATTAAACCATGCAAAATTATATCTAAGTACAGCATTTGATTGCAGATTTAAAAAAACTTTTACATACAAAATAACATGCACACTTAGTTATCAATTTTTTTGTTTATTGCAAATCAATAAAGGAATGATCTATTACTGAATTTTCTGCGGATTAAATAATATCATACAAAATTATGATAATTATTAATTGATAAAGAAATCATCAATAACTGTTGTATTGAATAAAATCATGTAATATTATAACATGCAAAATTATCTTTGATAATAAACTAATAAAAAAATTATCAATTACTGCAGTAGTTTACGATAACATGCAATATCATAAATATAATATACATACAGTATTAAATTAAATTATGCAAAATTATAAATACAGCATTTGATTGAAGATTAAAAAAAATATTTACATATAAAATAACATGCACATTTAGTTATACAATTTTTTTATTGCAAATCGATAAAGAAATGATCAATTGCTGCAGATTTATTAATATCATAGAAAATTATAATAATTATTAATTGATAAAGAAATCATCAATTACTGTTGTATTGAATAAAATCATATGCAATATTGTTACACATGCATTTCATTACAGATTAGTAAATAAAACAATACTTATATTAATATTATCCGATATTATATATAAATGATATTATAATTTATATCAGTAAATGAATGATCAATTACTTTAGTATTTTACGATAACATACAATATCATAAACATAATATTTAATTGCAGATCGATACAAAATCGATTTCTACAGTATTGTAGTATATAAATGATATAACTCCAGGAGTGCAAACGTTGTATATCACATTATGATGTTTCAATAAAAAAAAAACGTATATATTTAGAGTCGACATATATAATACAAAAATGAGGTCTAGAAAACCTACGCAGAAAGCTTAGATTTAGGAAAGGCTCTGAGCTGCCTATATCAACCCTCTAAGCGTAACGACTTACTTGTAATCTATTTCCCTAGCAACATTAGATTGTTAATAGAGAGCATGCGAGCTCTCTGTAGGTCCCAACGATTATTAGATGATCGTAATAGGAGTTGAGCTGCCCCAGGCGTACTAACGTTGACCTCTTCACGGCTCTTCTTGCACCATCTTGGGCCTTGCAGAACTTTATCTTTCTTACATGTTTCGTACCTGTAATATAAAGAAAAGGATTAGTTAGACTACAATAACTTATTGCATGGCGTATAAAAGAATATGAAGAATTAGTAATTGAAACAATAGCTGTTACAATCACAATTGCCCTGTAAACTCTCTTCGAGGCTAGCCACGCGTGTAACCCGCAACTTCATAATCCATATTGCCTCTGCTGAAAGAAGAGTACGTGGCTGAAGCAGCAATCTCAATAGTATGACATTGAAGGTTGCCCATATCCACACAAAATACATGCTTCCATCATCTGGTCCCAATAAACAAAACGGTGACAGCAGCAGCTCAAGACGTCGCGATATCGTCTACAGAAGCTCTTCGCCCTAGGCAGTAAAACATAATTAAAACAGGAATAAGTTAGCAGCGGAGGGAGCACAGAGAAGCCATGTTCCTGTCAAAGGTAAAGGAAGAGTTGTAGGATAGGTTTCAGCTGTAGTAAGCAGTAAACTTTTTTACAACAAACTACTCGCCGGAAAATTTTTTAGTAGCTACTGCGGGGCAACTTGATTTCGTCCCAGTACTTTTATAACTGGACTTAAACAATACTGGGGACTAAAATCCAAAAATTTTCGAAGACAATGGGCAGGTAGTTTAAGGGAAGAGGGTACAGTTAAGGCAAAACATTTTTAATGTAAAAAAATTAGTTTAATAAATTTTATATATACTTTTTGGTCACATGGGATGTAATTATGCAGTTACAAATTTTTATTGTTTTTAAATAGTGGACTAGCTGCATGTCTTATACAAGGTGACTACTCTCCTGCCAAGGAGAAGGAAACGCAGGGACGACGTTAAAATGTTACCGTTAGTTACAGAGATTTTCGCGAAAATATCTTTATTTTAAAAACAATAACATCAGAAGAAGTACTATTAATAAGATTTTTTTCAAGAATGATAGATTTCATTAAGTACAATGATATTTTTCCTTTATTAATTTGATGAATTTTTTATCTTTTTATCATCGCCCAAAATTAAAACGTTCACGTATGCTTTCTCTGTTGGCCGTCACAAACGCGAAAAATGTTGAATTTAAATCTGCTAGCCTACGGTGGTTCGACCCCGCCAGCGAGCCAAGCGGCGACGAACCACCGTAGGCTAGCAATCGAATTGAACGTTTATTTATTCGAATAAATATTCCAGGAAAATCATGAGTAATGTTGTTGAACAAATTAATATCAAGAGATGATTCGACCACCTTATAAGTAACGCTGAAAACGTCCACTTTGAATGTGCTAGCCTACGGTGGTTCGATCCCGCCAGCAAGCCAAGCCGGGACGAACCACCGTAGGCTAGCACATTCGAAGTGAACGTTTTCAGCTTTACTTAGAAGGTGGACGAATCGCTACAAGGATAAGAAATTGGCAGTGTGTTTCTTTTATGTTAGATGATTAGCTTTACGTGAAAGACATCTTTATTCAATTCTGTACACAACCTATACAGCCTGTCCATTTTTGCATAATGGTAACATTTAGAAACTGCATAATTTCACTACATGTTACACAAAATTAAGAATTAATCTGAAAACATAGTGTGAATTTGTCTGTTATATTCTACGTGTAGCATGAATTTTCCGTTCAACTATTAAATCCTAAAATTTACATTAAAACCATTTTCCTGTGTACAAATCTGGAATTTAGACGTCAGAGTGGGTCTATGATATGTAGCAGGCATATTTACAGTACTGCATTTTATATTTAGTTTATGGAGACATAGTACAGTATGTAAACTCTGGTAGCATATAAGAATTATGAAAATCCGCTGTTATAACCAATAATATTCAAATTTATTCTATTAGCAAATAGACAGCAATTTAGATAATTCTTATATGCTGTCACAGATTACATACTAAATTATGTCCCCATAAACTAAATATGAAATGCAGTGCATACTCTAAATATGCCTGCTAGATCTCATAGACCCACTCTGACGGCTGAATTCCAGATTTGTATACTAGAAAATAATTTAAATATAAATTCTAGGATTTAATAGTTGAACAGAAAATTCATGCTACCTACACCTACAACATATAAAAGCCATCAGTTAGATTTAATAGACAAATTCACACTATGTTTTGAGATTAATTCTTAATTTTGTGTCACATGAAGTGAAATTATGCCGTTTCTAAATGTTATCGTTATGAAAAAATGGACAGGCTGTATTTGTTCTGTACATGAAGCTAATCATCAACATAAAAGAAACACACTGTCAATTTCATATAGTATAACAATAAACATTCTTATTATTTTGTCTTTCTGAAAAAAATTAGTTACTATAAAAATAGTAAAAGTACTTTTAACTAAAAGCAAAAATAATAAGGAATTTTATTATTATACTTTACCACTATAAAATTGTCAGTGTCTTATTATAAGTAATTTCATTTATTTTTTTTTAATGGTTAGCGTCACATAAAAGAAATTTTTATACGTGTCTGTACAGAACAGACAGCCTGTCCACTTTTTCATAACAATAACACTGATCATATCAATTTATAAAGTCAATCAATATATCATATGAAATTCCATTTTTTGTTACTTCATATGAATTAAATTTATTTATCTCCTTGCATAAGATATGCAGCTAATCCATTATTTAAAAACAACAAAAATTAAAAACTGCATAATTACATCACATGTGGCCTAAAGGTAAATATTAAATTTATTAAACTAATTTTTACATTTAAAAATTGTTTGCCTTATCAGTACCTTCTTTCCATAAACTACCTACCCATTGTCTTAAAAAATTTTTGGATTTTAGTCCCTAGTACTGATTAAGTGATTAAGTCCAGTTATAAAAGTACTGGGACGAAATCAGGTTGCCCTGCAGTAGCTTCTAGTGTACTGAGCTCATAGTTCAGATGATTAGCACTTACATTTGTAACAGTTGACTTATCAGCAATAGCTGATCACACTATCAGCCAGCAACAACAGCATACTCCCAGTGAAAAAAATGAAGCAGCTAAAAATACTACTTAATCGCCAGGGGAAATAGCAGCAGCAACAGAACAGCACAGCATCTCCGGTGGCACACCACTGAGAGGTGAACATCTGCAAAGAGTTACTAAATTAATAGGCTCAGGTTGCCTTATCAGCACAGAAGAAAACATGAAAATGAGGCCTCATGGACCAAGTCCATCCAGTTAGTTTGAAGTGCTTTTCCACCAGCATGCAGCAGCCTCCAAAATCCTTTCAAAGCCTCTAGCAGCAGTAATATGTATGTGGGGCAGCTCTGGGGACTACCAGCAGCATTACAGCTGCTATACTTATGTCTCCAGCAAAGGTAGTGCTTCTCCGTTGCTTGACCTGCTGTATCTTATAAGTCTAAACTTATAACTCTAAACTTAGTGGGATGTCACCAAAAACCATTGGTGCACAGCAGTTATCAAATCTAAAAACAGAATTATCATTAGATATATATATATTATTCTTAAATCCTATCATCTTTTAAAATTATAATAAACTTTTGTACTATACATACAGAAATTGGCCGCAGTTATATTTATGGTTTTTAATATATTCACACGTGCCAAGATTTGTAGATTATTTGCTTCTCTTCTCAGCTTTATATCACCATGTTTACTGTTACAAATTTCATATTCGCTGTCATGTGAAAATAAATGAGTTCTTTATGTATCAGAGTTTTCACATGAGAGCAACTACAAAATTTGTAATAGTGGACATCGTTTTGTACATCCTCTACAGCACTCGAGTAAGGTAATTGTCATTACCAAACTGAGATCAGAAGCAAATTAATTACAAACCTTGGCATCTAAGAATATCTTAAAAACCATAAATACCTATAACTGGCTAAGGCTTCCGATACTCTATAACAGCTGAAGTAACAAATTTCACATGCCCATTGCAAAAATTAGCATAGATTTTATGATAACACTTTTGAAAATAAAAGTTAAGTAAAACTCTTTTAAAATAGTACTGTTTATTTATTCTGAAACTACTTATGTTAGTGTAGTTGTTAAAATTGATACCTTTTCACAGAAAGACAATTTTTGTAAAAAGTAGGACTACTTGGTTAGAACAGCTCTGAGAGGTTAGGGTAATAATTTTGACAACTATACTAACATAGGTTTTTTCAAAATAATTAAACAGTACTATTTTAAAAGTTTTACTTGACTGTCATTGTCAACATTGTTATATCACAACCTATGCTAATTTTTTCAATAGCCACATGTAAAATTTGTTACTTCAGCTGTTACAGAGCATGAAAAGCCTTGGCCAGTTATATTTTTGGTTTTCAATATATTCACAGGTGCCAAGATTTGTAGATGATTTGCTTCTCTTCTCAGCTTTTTAATAAGAATTCATGTAAGAGCTAAAGAGGATCAACATGTTTACTATTACAAATATCATATTTGCTCGCATGTGAAAATAAATGAGTTTTTATGTCTCAGAGTTTTCACATGAGAGCAACTACAAAATTTTTAATAGTGGGCATCGGTTTGTACATCCTCTACAGCACTCGAATAAGGTAATTGTCATTACCAAACTGAGATTAATTACAAACCTTGGCACCTAAGAATATCATCAAAATCATAAATATAACTGGCTAAGGCTTTCGATGCTCTGTAACAGCTGATTAACAAATTTCACATGCCCATTGCAAAAATTAGTATAGTTTTTATTATAAGAAAGTTGAAACAATATACAATAAAACTCACTTTTGGTTAAGATAGTGGATTTCAATCACTTTTGCACGCTCCCACAAATTCTTTACTCCATCATGCCTCTATAAGTAAATATTTAGTAGTAGATGTATATATTTTATAAGAGGTGTGATTTTCTTCTGTACATCTCTGCAATTCTATATGTATAGTGTGAGCATGTTCATCAGATCTAGCAAACCTGTATAGAATATACATTGTATTTAATATTTATGTTTATACGTATTCTTTTCTTAATTCTTGTATAATCTTGTTTTTTAATACAATAGAACTGACTTTATCTTAAGAAATAGATTAAATTACACTTACCATGATAATGTAATCATTAGATATCATCTGTTAGCCTGTCAAAGTGTGACATGATTGTACTGCTTATTTCCTCGCATCATTTGTCACTACTTATTCATTGAGACCATTTCCACTGCCAAGATTGTATTTGATTATGGTCCTTGCACTCTGCCATCAGTGGGTCGTGTTATATGTATACATTATGTTGAGTAAATCCACTGGCCATTACATGATGTTGAGCAGTAACATTACCAACAGATGAAAGATGTGGTCTAGGGGTATTCATATGCGCCAATGATTGCATATTCTACTAATTCAACGTCATTTAAACAGTGAATATCTTCCATTATATGTTTGGAACCTGTTCGGATCTTTGTCTGTTCAGTAACGTGTGGCAATGGTAAAAGCATGATAGTCATGGTAAAACGAGTACTTTACGTTATGTCTGTGTGATTTTGTGGAGCAACAGCATTCCAAGATACTGAGTATGTATTTAATGGCTTTGTTTGTTGTCAAAAGATCCGATAGGCTCACTATTCCCACGAGGGTGGTTATCAGTACACTTGCTATTACCACATTTCATTTTGATTCATATTCTTTCTGGCATCTGATGGCTTGCTCGAAGCAGTTTGACGGAGCACAACACTGTCAGCATAAAATACTCAGCTATGAGTCACAATTGTACTTGAACTGACTATCAAATATTTCAGTCACATCACTGAATCTCTAGCCGATAAAATTGTCAGCTTCTTGTCAGCTAAATTTTGAAAATGCTGTTCAATACTGTGGCAAGTAATCCATATTGAGATAAGAAGTTATCTCAGTGGCGGGGATGACGTGTGACTCAGTGCATCATCCTGGCGGCGGCGGCAGCGGCGTCGTATAGAAAGCTAACCTGCCTCTCATCGACGCTCCTCGTGTGGTCGTGGCTGGTACACCTAGGTAACACCGCGAATTCGGTATACACGGGCCACGGCTCTCGTCCACCGTCGCACTCGCCCGCGCCCTATTGCACTGCTGCGCGCACGGCGTAAACACTCGCGTTCGAGTTTCATCGGCAGAGTGGAGAGTCTTCATATAGAGCGAGGGTCCGAAGGATCACGTAATCGGCCCGAGTTCTCTCGCGCATCAATCGCTGTCTGGCTGAGCTGAGCGGCATCGTCGTGTCGATGATAACAACAGCGGACAGCTGCACTCCGAAATGGAAATACCTATATACTTCCGTCCCGATCTGACGTTTATTTCCTCGCGCAGCGGTGGCGTCGCCCAGTCGGGCGGTCGCCGCCATCCTCGTCGCGCAGCTGAGCTGCGTCTTGCGTGCACTCCGAGCACTCTGCAGTCTGCACTCGATTGTACGCTCTGAAGTAGGCTGCGCGGTACAGTTATGTTTGCAGTAAGGAGCGGTCCACGAGCTTCCACACAGGTTCCAATTTCCTTTTGAGGGTTCTACCTTACCGATTCAGAATAAGAAAAATATGTTTGGCAATTACTCTTTATAAGGACTTATAGGTGTTGTTTTGTATTCAGCCCGCGAAAATCCGTTTCCTGGAGGGTGTGCACTCTCCTTGTTAGTCTATTTATGACTTTAATTAATTTATAATGCCAATATTTTAAATTATTACATCAATTTATCGTCGAACAAGAAATTCACGAGGGATTAAACAAAAAAATAGCCTCCATGTTTTTTATCATAAACGCACCAAGGTATATCTCATGGTGCTCTATAAATTATACCAAAATTAATCGAATGGGTGAGGAGGGTGTCAAACAAGTGCTCTGGGGTGGCCCCCTTAATCGCCGTGTTGCGTATACTATTTTTCACTATACCCAGGCCGAAAATACCACATTCACGTTTTGGACCCGGGAGCGAAAGTGGTACTTTTAGGCAGGGTATGGTGAAAAAAATTTTAATCTAAATTATCTCTTAAAATCATGCATAAATCAATTTTTTCACTAAAACAAATTATAGAATAAATAAATAAACGCTATACATCTTCACAAAATGTGAAAGCCATCAAATCAATTTGACTCCAGTTACCGTGCAACAAAGAAAAATACTTTTTAAAATACCAAAATATTTAATATGAAATATCTCAAAGTAATTATATTATCATAATAAAATTTTGCATATATATTGCCTACGTCACACACAAGTCTATAAATTTTAAACTAATACATATAAACAAGTTTCCGATAAATTTCGATTTGAAGAAAATGTTGAAAAAATTTTAGTTTGAAATATCTCTCAAATTTATGGACCAATCTATTTGCCCATACAACTCAGTCGAGATGTAACCAAAATCTAACTATACAAAAATTTGAAAGCTCTTAAATTAACATTTTTCTTAAAAAATTATCCATGAATAGAAAAAATTTAGTAAATTATACAATTCCTTATTCTTTATAACCAAATAAATGTTCATGTCAATATATATTTTTAATTTTCAAATATAACCTATTTACGGAAAATTACTTTCACATTATTCTAATAATTAAATCTTTTTTTTTCGAATCGCTATAAATAATTCAAAAGTTTAAAAATACTACATTATTTTATTAATAACTTAAATTAATAGATATAAAAAATACATTAAAAAATTAATACATTAAAAAATACACAATACATTAAAAAATTAAACCTAATCAAAAGAAAGTGTGGCGGTAAGATAAACCAGGTTGGTATGGCATCGTTGATGTCCATGTTGGCCCATGTTGGCCCATGCTGACATATGTCGAACCAGGCGCCTGCATCAGCGGCGAGGCCGGAATTGCCATCCATGGCGGATATGGCGATGGCCCCATCTGTGGGTATGCCATTGGTGGCGATGGCCCCATCTGCGGGTATGCCATTGGTGGCGATGGCCCCATCTGCGGGTATGCCATTGGTGGCGATGGCCCAATCTGCGGGTATGCCATTGGTGCCGATGGCATCATCTGCGGGTACGCCATTTGTGGCGATGGCCCCATCTGCGGGTATGCCATTGGTGCCGATGGCATCATCATTGGAGGCAGTGGTGGTGCTTGTGGCGGAGGACGTGCTACCAGTGTAGGTGGCACTACTGGTTGACGCACTGTCTGCCAAATTTGATGGACAGTCTGAAAAAGAAAAAAAACATTTATGTCTAACGGATTAATTAAAATTGCTAAGAAAGATTCAAATAAGTGCTACTCACGCGTTCCATATTACCCACTGTTGCAGCCAAGTACGCATCTTGGTAGCACTGATGGTTCTGAAAGAATAGAACAAATTAAAAACATTGAACTTGAATGTATGTGTGTGTGTGTGTGTGTGTGTGTGTGTGTGTGTGTGTGTGTGTGTAGAGTGTCTGTGTGTGTGTCTGTGAGAGAGACAGAGACAGAGAGAGAGAGGGAGAGAGGGAGAGAGAGGGAGAGAGAGGGAGAGAGAATAAATAAAATTACCTGTCCTCTGTTGTTTGGAGTCCTGCCGTGCGACCAATGTTCGTGGCCAGCATTAGTGGTCGTACCACGGCCGCCGGAACCAGTAGGCTGGTTCCGCGTGGCGCTATGTGCACCTGCACGACCGTTGTTGGCACCTCCTCGACCGCCTGTCGGTTGTTGGTTGTCGGTGGTTCGGCCGATCCCTGACCGATTGTTCCTCGGGACAATTTGTCTGCCTTCTTCGTGTGTCCGTCGGTTGTTCCGGTTAATTACGCGGTTCGCTGCGCCTTCGTCGGCGCCTGCCGGATGGTTCGCCACGGCAACCTGGTTAGCCGCTGCTCCACCGGCCGGTGGCCGGTTGTCTTGGACGACGGGGTTCGCTGCGACTTCGTCGGCGCCTGCCGGCTGGTTCGCCACGGCAACCTGGTTAGCCGCTGCTCCACCGGCCGGGGTCGGTTATCTTGCGCGACGTGGTTCGCTGCGCCTTCGTCGGCGCCTGACGGCTGGTGCGCTACGGCACCCGGGTTAGCCGCTGCTCCACCGGCCGGTGGCCGGTTGTCTTGGACGACGGGGTTCGCTGCGCCTTCGTCGGCGCCTGTCGGCTGGTTCGCCACGGCAGCCGGGTTAGCCGCTGCTCCACCGGCCGGTGTCCGGTTGTCTTGGACGACGGGGTTCGCTGCGACTTCGTCGGCGCCTGCCGGCTGGTTGATGGCCACAATGGGGAGACGGGCAACTTCCCCGAGTTCTCCTTGTGCTAGCTGGTTCGCGGCGAGGACGAGGTGCTCATCGGGTTGGCCCTGCTTCGGGCAAGGATTTTTTGACCGCCTTGGTCGTGTGGTTTGGGTATTACCACTGGATTTTTTTTTCCTTTATCTTCTGAAATTACAAAATAGAAAATAAAATAGTAGTGACGTTTTTTGCCCGAGATAAGCGAGAGAGCGTCTACTTACTTATTTAAGAAAAATAATAAAATAATCGCTATGGCTTTTCGCACCAAAGTCACGTAATTACGTACACGTAAAAAAATTAAAGACACGGAAAATTATAATGTCGCTCGTATGTTACGGCCACGTAAAACTTTAATCACATAACAAATTAAAGACACGTTAAATTATAATATCGCTCGTATGTTACGGTCACGTGAAAGCTTAGATTCACGTAAAAATCTTATACAGGTTAAAGCTTTAAAAAAACAAGTCTTTCAGAAGACAATTGACTAAAGAAATAACCCCCCTCTTACGAAGAAATTATCTTTGTCTTTAAGCTTTACGTGGACGTAACCATGGCTGGAAAATTTACGTCTCTCAACTTCGCGAGTGAAAAGTTAGGTTAGAGACACAGGTTAGGATTACGTGACTTTCGTGCGAATAGCCACAGCGTTAAACAATGATTAATAAAACTATAAATATAAGTACTCACTTCCCATTTTTTCCTTGGACGACAACTTTGACGATGCTGCACGCGCCAATACTGGAGAGGAAATGAATCCCTGGCGCGCGGTTTCCGTTCCGTGTAGAAGTTTCTTAGATAGATTGTAAGTACATAGGGAAGCGCTGCGCTAAAGCGAGCGCCAGAATTCGCCGGATGCGTGTCGTTGGAGGGGAGGGCTGGCGCTGATGTCGTTTTCATAAAAGCGACATCAGCGCCAGCCCATAAGAATACATGTTATAAAAAGCTTATTAAAAATAAAATACGTAGAATCACAAAAAATCACGAGAACACCCTTTTGCAGCTTTGAACGTTCTATCACCCAGTAAAAATTTCAAGTCGAAATATCAAGTGGTTTTTGCAAAAACTTTGAATGAAACCGAATTTTGTTTTGTTCAAGGTTTTTGCAAAAACCATTTGATATTTCGACTTGAAACTATTACTGGGCGATAGAACGTTCAAACCCGCAGAAGGGTGATCTCTTGATTTTTTGTGATTCTACGTATTTTATTTTTAATAAGCTTGAAACTGTGTCAATTGCTCGGTCGGTAATGGTAGGACTATGCCACCCCGTTATGGGAAGTGGGCATTTCATTCCAAGAAATACGTGAGCGATAAAGGGGGCACGCTCATGCGCGGGCACTCCAACAGTTCCTTATGTAATTTACCTATATATATACTTACTAAGTCTGTATTCTGCAAGACTGACACGCATTCGACTATCGGTTTTTACGTATACGAATCCCCGTATAGGATATGTATAAATCGCAATCTACTGAATAAATATTTATCCCTAATGTTTGCTGAATCTAATAGATTAATAATTTAATAAAATATTAATTATTAAAATATTTAAAATATTCATTATTTATTTATTCATTTCTAATATAGTGACGAATAAATTCAAATTATTATTCAATAATTAATATTATTATTAAATATTATTAATTTTTTTTCCTTTGCAGAAAGGATACAAATGTTATAAGTAATTGTTAATTAGTTTTGTTCTTTCGTATATATATATCCAATAGGTATTAAATATATTTATCTATTTTATTAATTTAAATAGAGTAATGTAATATTCAATTATTAATTAATTATTTATTTAATATTTATTTGTTTGTTAATAAATAATTCGGATCAGGGGATCATTGTATATAAAGAAAACCTTGGTCGATCCATGGCCATATATCGAGCCTATACTCTAATCTGCATTCTTAATTAAATTAATAAAACAGATAAATATATTTAATACCTATTGGATATTATATACGAAAGAACAAAACTAATTAACAATTACTTATAACATTTGTATCCTTTCTGCTAAAGAAAAAAAATTAATAATATTTAATAATAATATTAATTATTGAATAATAATTTGAATTTATTCGTCAGTATATTAGAAATGAATAAATAAATCATGAATATTTTTAATATTTTATTTCTCCTAAAGAATATAAGAATGATAGATATTCGCTTCAGCAATGCATCTCAGACATCTCATGTACTTTGAAGTTAACTTTATCTTTCTGAAAGTACATATAATTTATTAAAAAAAATGAAAATATGTAATTTTTCAGTTTTGAGTTTTAAAAATACACAAGCAGTGTCTTAGCTAAATCTGAAAAATTGCATAATGTAACTTTTTTTTTATTAAATTATACCTATTACAGAAAAATAAAATCAGCTTAGAAACACATGCGATGCCTGAAATACATTGTAGAAGCAAATTTCTATCATTCTTATATTCTTTTGGATTAAGTACTAAAACACATCACCTCAAAGTAAACATCAATAACACTTAATGATGAGTACACCTGCTAAACCTGACAGGTGGCTTTTATATTACAGGATCAGGATTAATTTGTCTTTTCAAGTTGTAAATTTCAGCCTATTTCATTGAATATGTTTTCTCTTATGAAATCTGAAGTTCCGTGTAATGTGAGTCTGTTCGAAAAATCTATAGGCCTGCTTATAATATGATATTTAATTTTTTCTTTAAGCGAGTGTGATTGAATAATAAATCTGCGTACGTCCCATGCGGAAATCACTTTTGCGTAAAATTGCTAATAAAAGCAAATAAATGCTTATAACAAATAATAACAGGGAGATTTGGGACGCTTATAACAATTAGTAACTCTTATGAATTCTTATTAACAGTTATTTGCATTTATTTGCTTTTTCTGATGGTTCCATTATTTATTAATCAATAATTAATAGTTACTACTAAGTATTTATATTTATTAATACTGGTTAAAAATATTTAATTAATACATTTTTAAGTTTGAGTAACCATTTCATGTTATTAGTGCTTATTAGTAGTTAACTATCAATTACTATATAATAAATTATAAATTATACAACAATATTAACAACAATATTAATAATATTTAATTATGAACAACTATACTCATATCTATTATTAATACTTTAAATTAATTAGTAATTACATATAACTTTTAATAGCTTTTCTTTTCTCTTATAAAATGCAAATAACTGTTATTAGCATTTTCGCTATGATACATTTGAAAAATGAAAAAAGCAAATAAATGCAAATAAATGCAAATAACAGCAAATAGCAGTTAGTAGTAGCAAATAATTCTCAATAACCATTACTAACTATTATGAGCGTCCCAAATCTAGCATTTATAAACAGCAAATAATAGCAAATAACTGCTAATAAAAGTTATACTTGATTATGTACAGTTATTAACAATTGTATGCATTATTTTTTTCCGCCTGGGGTGTCAGAATTATGAAAAGGGTTAAAATAACTTTTTCACAATTTTTACATGCACTCAGATTTAATGCTCAACTATGCCCTCTCAAATTACCTATTCGATACCTTCCATTTTGTAAACATGCTTAACCATGCCCTCTCAAATTACCTATTTGAATATGTCTTGCATCTTGTCAACATAGCTGTTACAACAGGCCTATAGATCTATAGATCTTTCGGACAAACACACTACACAACACAAAAAGGGGCAAAATTCAAAACTTGACAAGAAAAATTCATCCTGCTCCTACAATATAAAAGCAACTTGTCGGATTTAGCAGTTGGATTGGCCATTCAATCCCAATACTTTGAGGTCAAGTGTCCGTACTTAATTCGAAGGAGTATGAGAATGATAGATATCCTCTTCAGTAATGCATCTCAGACATATCATGTATTTTGAGTTGACTTTATCTTTCTGAAAGTATACATATCATTTAATAAAAAAAATGAAAATATGTAACTTTTCAGTTTGACAGTTCTAAAGAATACACAAGCAGTGCCTCAACTAAATTTGAAAAATTGCATAACTTAATTTTTTTTCATTAAATTATACCTACTTACAGAAAGATGCAATCAGCTTAAAAATACATGCGATGTCTGAAATGTGCATTATAGGAGCAGATTTCTATCATTCTCATACTTTTTTAAAATAAGTATTAAAACTGAATGAGTACACCTGGTAAATCTGACAGGTCGCCTCTATATTGGTGCTTCTTTTTCTGGAAGGAAAATGAAAACCCTGAAACAAAAAAAATAAAGCTGTAGCAAATGTCGAAAGCAATTACTGAAATAAAATTATTCAAAGAGACCACAAAGTGGTCACAGTGTATTAAAATAAATACAGACTAGATCAGGTTCCATGAATAATCTGGAATAAGATGAAGCTGTCAAGATGCTTGTGTCAGGAAGCCCTTCACTCACGGTTACCCACTGTGATGCTGCTTAGTTTGTCAAAGTTGCATTTCCCAATTTGGTGCTATTTTCTTTAGTCTCCTTATGAATGGTCATTATTGATAGTCTTGTATAACTTCCAATCGATGCTGAAGAATCGTACTGGGAAAAAAAAATTTGGTTTAGTAAATAACAGTTGTTATTTTAGATTTGAATACCCTGACACGTGTAGAAAAGAAAAAGGAAAATTAAAAAATACACAAATATTGCAATACTTCCACACCTGCTGAATATTTACATCTGAAACTTAATATACTCTCCCTCAGCATACATAACATTGTGTATCAACACTCTGGTGATCTATGGGCAAGGGTAAGGAGGTCTTAGTTAAGAATACACTACCGCCTTTTCGACTTTTCGGACCAAAGATTCGTTTCCATTTGCCCAACATATCTTAAACTTTACACACCATATGTAATACATGCTGAGGCACTGTATAACATTTTTCAGATGTACTCATTCAGCCAGTTTGGAGAAAATCACTTTTTTTTCTTTCAAATCTCCTGAACATCTACAAAAATTGCAATATTTCCTCACTTACTGAGTATTTAGATTAGAAACTTAATATACTCTCCCTCTACATGTATTACATAGTGGCTGTTAAGTTTCAGATAGGTTGGGAGAATGGAAATGAATCTTTTGACTGAAAAGTCTAAAAGCCGAGTGTGAGTTTCCAACTAAGACCTTCCCACCCTTGCTTATATATTACCAGAATGTTTATACGCAATGTTATGTATACTGAGGCACTGCATAACATGTTTCAGATCTACTCAATCCACCATTTTGAAGGAAATGACTTTTTTTCTTAAAAATTTCCTGAAAATCCACAAAAATTGCAATACTTCCACACTTGCTGAATATTTACATCTGAAACTTAATATACTCTCCCTCAGCATACATAACATTGTGTATCAACACTCTGGTGATCTATGGGCAAGGGTAAGGAGGTCTTAGTTAAGAATACACTACCGCCTTTTCGACTTTTCGGACCAAAGATTCGTTTCCATTTGCCCAACATATCTTAAACTTTACACACCATATGTAATACATGCTGAGGCACTGTATAACATTTTTCAGATGTACTCATTCAGCCAGTTTGGAGAAAATCACTTTTTTTTCTTTCAAATCTCCTGAAGATCTACAAAAATTGCAATATTTCCTCACTTACTGAGTATTTAGATTAGAAACTTAATATACTCTCCTCTACATGTATTACATAGTGGCTGTTAAGTTTCAGATAGGTTGGGAGAATGGAACATGAATGTAATGATGAATGCACCTGTTAAATCTGACAGGTGGCCTCTTATAGTTGCTGCTTTTTTTGGTAAGATTTTGGTAAGAAAATGAAAACCCTGAAATAAAAAATAAAGCTGTAGCAAATGTCGAAAGCAAATTACTGAAATAATAATTATTCAAAGAGACCACAAAGTGGTCACAGTGTATTAAAATAATTACAGACTAGATCAGGTTCCATGGATAATCTGGAAGATGAAGCTGTCAAAATGCACGTATCGCAGGAGCCCTTCACTTAAGGTTGCCCACTGTAATGCCATTGTTGAGTTTTGTCGAAGTTTCAGTTCCCAATTTGATGCTATTTTCTTAAAAGTCTCCTGCCTTGTGATGGTCATATTAATAACCATATTGAGAGTCCATTATAATCGATGCTGAAGAACTGTACTGGGAAAAAAAAATTTGGTTTAGTAAATAAGGGTTGTTATTTTAGCTTTCAATACCCTAACACGTGTAGAAAAAAAAGGAAAAATCAGAAAATTTTGTATCAACATGGTCTCTTTTGCCGGAAAAAGAAAACAAAAATAAAAATTTTTTGCATTCAATATGAAAAATAATTACATGAAATAAAAAAAAAAACTAAAGAAATGGATTATCAATAATAATTTTACAAAATTCTGCTTAGAATAAATGATCACACTGTCAACTATGGATTGGAAAATCTAGCACTATTTCTACAAAATATTTAGATGTTAAGATAGATTGTAAGTGTTTGTAAGTATCGGACCTATGTACCGGTACCATAACCATAAATTATAATACCTACACATAACTGACTGCTAGCAGGAATATAAACGCAGCTGTCATTACATAGTCATTACATTTTTTCTTTTGCAAGTTGATTTGAAAGTAAAGATTTAGTATATTATATTAATAAAGTACATTTAATAAGTTTGTGAAAGTTAATTAATTAAAAGTTTAATAGAAGTAGTGTACAATGAATGTTTTATTGAAGTTTCAAATTAGCTTGAGAACGAGACAGTATTGTCAAGCACACTCGCTATGAATAGAAATATATTTATACCAAGATTCAGTTTAATTAAAAAAAAAAAGAGATACATGTAAGCGAAAGAAAACAAAAACATCTACTTTAGTCAGAAAGTTTTAGAACAGATCATCAAATCTACAGTTATATCGCCTGATTATTACCTTTTGTAGGGTATGAGTTGGTTCTATTTTCTTATCCACCACACTCTTCTGTTCGAAGATGACTGGCTTCCTGATGCCTCAGATCTTTGGGATCGCCATCGTGCACATTCGGTTGGCTGCACATTGCTCACACTGATGTGCTTCAACATAATTAATTGCTTGCTATGCAGATTCTTTAGCTGACTCACAATCCTCTTTTTCTCTCTCCTTTTCCTTATCTTTGTTCCTATCTTTCGTGTGGCCTCTTGTTACTTTTTCCAATGTGACCATGTAATCGTTGCTTGTCCTTGTGACGATATGGTTGAGGCTCAATATGATCTGTGTTCTTTTAAAATTTGTAATTTTTTTATCAATTTCATATCCTTTGCATTCATCGAACTTGACTAAGGTACTCTTTATTTTCCACCGAACATCTTTGGTTTTATTGTTTGCATTTTCTATAGAATGATTTTTTCTATCACATCAATTCCTATCTGATAAATACAAACAATTTTCTAAACTTAATATTTAAAAAAAAAAAAATTGATTATTAATTTATCAACTTATTATACCATTGTACATTCATTCTAGTGTATATGAGTTACCTTGATAAAATATAAATTCCACTTTTCTTCAAATATGCTCCAAAACTTCGATTTAGCTGAAGAAAAATACGAGGTTATGGAGTTGTCATAAATGCTCTCTCATAGCAGTAGCAGTAGCAAAAGCGCTCGCTGCGCCACACACACGCGTGAACCGACCAGGCTTCCGTACCTTACTTACCGAAATCTCGTATCCGACGAAGAGGTTGCCATGGATGGTTCCATAATCCATAGGTCCATGGGTCGTACGCAGCCGAACGTCGTCGAAAACGCAACCCGGGCACCTAAATGCCAGCAAAAAAGCCTCAAAAACGCCCTCTTCTGTGAGACTGCCATTATTATAAATCTGTATCTTCAATTTTTCACTAAATACTTTTTGTGTACCTTTTTATGCTGTTTTCTACGATTTCTATTTCACGTATTTATAATTTACATGTATCTAATTCATAAAGTGTTTTCAAATAGTACATTTTCGAATTTCCATTTTTTTTCTCAATTCATCAAATATTCTCAAGAAATATAATATATATATATATATATATATATATATATATATATATATATATATATATATATATATATATATATATATATATATATATATATATATATTATACGAACATAAATATATTATGCCCAACAGTAAAACATGCAATAATAAAAAAAAACAATGCATACATCCCAAGCAAAAATTGAAACCGTTGCATCTATTGCGGCGCTATATTGGTACCATCTACCGCCGAAATTGCGGTGATTCTTCGGCACTATGGTTGCGCTAGCATAGCGCTATATTGGCGTAACACCATAATTTACTATAGCGCCAATATAGCGCCCATATAACGCATTATTTTTAATATTTCCATTGCGCTATATGGGCGCTATATTGGCGTAAATTATGGTATTGCGCCAAGATAGCGCTATGCTATCGCAACCATAGCGCCGATGAATCACCGCAATTTCGGCGCTATATAGCGCCACAATAGATCCAACGGTTTCGATTTTTGCGCGGGATCTGTTTAAGAAATCGCCGAATGCAAACTAATACAAAGGAGAATGCGAACTAGTAGATAATAAGTATAATAGCGCAGATGGTTGTATAAAACCAACTGAATTGTATAGAGTTTGAAAAAATGATCTATTTAAAACAAAAATTAAATACAATCTTCATTAGATCTTTATAAACAGTTACTTTTTTATTACAATATTAATGTTCAATTGCATGGATTTTGCATTACTTATATTCATGTAAGTATATGCAAGACTTATTGGCATTCTTCTTTTATGCTATTCACTCGATATCATTTATATTTCATTCATTACACATTTTCATCTCTCCGATTTCTTCGGGGAAAGATAAATATCAGTTTAAAAAAAATTAAAATAACCCAGGCGGAAAAAAATAATGCATACAATTGTTAATAACTGTACATAATCAAGTATAACTTTTATTAGCAGTTATTTGCTATTATTTGCTGTTTATAAATGCTAGATTTGGGACGCTCATAATAGTTAGTAATGGTTATTGAGAATTATTTGCTACTACTAACTGCTATTTGCTGTTATTTGCATTTATTTGCATTTATTTGCTTTTTTCATTTTTCAAATGTATCATAGCGAAAATGCTAATAACAGTTATTTGCATTTTATAAGAGAAAAGAAAAGCTATTAAAAGTTATATGTAATTACTAATTAATTTAAAGTATTAATAATAGATATGAGTATAGTTGTTCATAATTAAATATTATTAATATTGTTGTTAATATTGTTGTATAATTTATAATTTATTATATAGTAATTGATAGTTAACTACTAATAAGCACTAATAACATGAAATGGTTACTCAAACTTAAAAATGTATTAATTAAATATTTTTAACCAGTATTAATAAATATAAATACTTAGTAGTAACTATTAATTATTGATTAATAAATAATGGAACCATCAGAAAAAGCAAATAAATGCAAATAACTGTTAATAAGAATTCATAAGAGTTACTAATTGTTATAAGCGTCCCAAATCTCCCTGTTATTATTTGTTATAAGCATTTATTTGCTTTTATTAGCAATTTTACGCAAAAGTGATTTCCGCATGGGAAAATAGAAAAAAGGGCACCTCCAACGCCCTTTTCCGTGAGACACAGCCATTATTATAAATTTGTCTCTCCGATTTTTTATAAAATACTTTGTATATTTTTGTGTATCTTTTATGCTGTTTTGTATAAATTCTAATCCTGGTATCTATAATTTACGTGTGTCTATTTTATATTGTTTTATGAACATTTTCGAATTTCATTTTTTTTTTGTATCAATGCATCAAATGTTCTCTATCAATATATTATTTTATTTATATTATACGAATATAATATATTCATATTATATATTACAGTAAAACATGCAACAATGAAAAAACAATACATGTTTCTGTTTATGAAATTGTCGGAAGACAATTTTTTATAATGTCATGAATATGATGCATTAGAGATAAACATGCTGTAAGTATACAAAACAATTCTCGTATCTGTTCATAAAATTGTCAAACAAGATAATCTTTTATGTCATTTATATTATGAATTAGAGTAAAGCATGCACTAAGTATACAAAACAATGCTTATATTTGTTAATGAAATTGTCAAAAGACAATTTTTTATACAAAGTATAATGCCAACTGGTAGAATATTATGTATCTAAAAATGCAGATGGTCGTATAAACCAACTGAATTGTATACAGTTAGAAAAAAGTGACCTATGTAAAATAAAAATAAATTTCAAAAAAGTTGTAAAAAGCTAGAATTAAATTTGATACAATATGTAGAAAAGTTGAAATTAACTCCAAAATAAAGTATATATTATTCTACAACTGTTAAGTAATTCTTTCGTACTTTTTTCAACATATGTAACCACACTAATAAGTAAAAAGTTTTTAAACATGTACACTTTCACATATGGATTTCGCAGCTCGCATAGAACGACCTTTAAACTCACGTATACGAATTTCAAGCATGCAAGATCATAAATAGTTTTCATGCAACATTTTTCATGCAAAAGTATTATAAATCAAATCTTTTGATTTGTGATCGGTGAATTTGAAATTCCTTTCAAATTTTAGATTATGTGGAACTTTAAAAATAAATATTAGTAACATGTGATTTTTAGAATTAAACAAGCAACGATGTATAAGTATTATGCTGCCGACGAGGAACTGCGACCAATAGCGGAGTGACTTCTCTGCTATGTCTTTGTGTCTTTGTATATATTACATTCTGATTAAAATTTTTTTAAATAACATGCAATATAATTTGTCATGCAAATATGATGCAATGTATCATGCAAATATACGCTAATATAATGTTCAATTGACACTATATATAGTCTACTTCGAATGCGCTTCGCGCGCATTCTGCTTACATATGAAACTTTGAAGTCATTTATTTAATAATTTTTCTAATTAATATATGATAAAATAAAAAGTACAATATTTATCTTATCATTATGTTACAAAGCCAATCCCAACTTGAATTAATTGATGACATCATTCATTTAGAGGAAGGATGTTTACTATTGGCGTGTTGTTTTAAATACCTAGTACTGGTAAAAATTTTGTTACAAATAGTACAGCTTATTTTACAGTTTGCAACATGTCTATTATAATTTATTTTTCTTACTTTCTTGCCACACTTTTCACAAGTTGGATTTTTACGCGAATGCACATCCTGCCTGTGTTTTTTTAAGTTGACAAATTTTTTTTTTGCATATAGTGCATTCATCAGCATGTTTATCTTCGTGCGTTCTTAAATGACGAATCAAATTATATTTTTTCTTAAACTGTTTACTGCATTCTGCACAAGTAAAAGTTGTATTACTTTCATCATAATGATGCACAATTTTTTCATGAGTTTTTAACAAATTCATTGTTTTGAATGATTTGTTGCATCGCTCATAGCTGCAGATATGCAAGACACAAGTCTTCTTAACAGCATAAACAATTGCCCTATTTTTTGGTACATACCTTCGCTTATTATCGAAACAACTGCATACGGGTGCATCATAATTAGCATTCCACAGATCACTGCCTACGTTAACAGCTTCAGCAGTGTTCCGTCCCATATTAACGACAGTGTGATAGGTACCACTGCGGATGAAAAACAAATCTCCTGGACGTTGCTCCAGTATTTTGTATGGGATTCCCCATTCTTTCAATAATTTTGGAGTAACTGTATAAATTTTGTGCTCCAATGCCTGTGGGCACACATCACCCTGCTTTTCTTTTAAATAAACGGCAAATCTCTTTGTCAACTCTGCTCGCATTGATTTGTCGACTATACACCAGATTTTTGGAGATCCTTCTACATGATAATTAAGACTGCACAAGTTTTGATCTTCTATGTGCAGTGCTGTGTGGCTGCCTTGTAAACCAACATACAGCATGGGTGAATTAATCCCTGTCATGATCTCCTGATTTGTAGATTTACTAATGTATGAGACGATGTTTTTCAATACAAACGGGTGTCCTTCAGGAGCTTCAGCTATATCTCTTATATAAATTCCTTTTTTCTCTAAAGTGAATAATTCTTCAACAACTTTTTGAATGGAATCAGTGTTTGAATTTTTAGTGTTTAATATCACTTTTTGTACGTTTTCTTTTTCTGCTTTTCATTTAGAGGCTCAGAATACAAAACGTAGATACCATCACATTCTTTTTTTAAGGAATCACGACTGATTTCGCACTGATTGATATCTAGTGACGTTAAAAACGTTGAGTAATCTATTTCGACGGGATTCTTGACTCGACGAAACTGAAAAATAAATCAAATAAAAGTACATAACCCGCATTTCAAAAAGATTACGCATATAATATTGCAAGTTAGTTTTTCGCTTTTTACGGTAAAAGGGTCAGTAACTGAACACTTACAAGGAGGCTCCATACCCTCCGGGAAACGGATTTTCGTGGGCATTGGGGAGTCAATTTCTGGTACCTAAAAATGAAGCCCTGTGCTCACATTTCCGTCCAATGGGCCCTTTTTCTTGAGATATAGGCAATTTCGTCTCAAATATAGTCTATTTCGTTAAAAAATGATGCCTCTTCTATTGAGTATCATATTGTAAATATTTAAGATACGAAAACGAGGAAGAAATATTATAAAAGTAGACAGTAAAATCAAAAATTTAAGCCCTGATTCGTAAAAAAATATTGATTTTTCAGGAAGTTACAAGCAATCAAAGATAGCGTAAGAAAATGGTTAAAAATACGATCTATCTAATCGGTTAAAATGAAGACAAATTTTTATCCATTTTCTTACGCTATCTTTGATTGCTTGTAACTTCCTGAAAAATAAATATTCCAGAAATCGACTCCCCAATGCCCACGAAAATCCGTTTCCCGGAGGTATGGACTCTCCTTGTTAGTAAGAATTGGAATATATCGACTCCTCGTACGAAGAAAAGCACTGTTCACAGGAATTGTCGAAGACTCGCGAAACTCGGACGAAAAAAGCACACCTCTCAGAGCTCGGACGAAAAGAAGCACAATTCGCGGGGCACGGATAAATAAAGTACTTACGAAGACTAGCACTATTCATTCCGTTCTTATAAATAGTACATTATTTGAGATTTGGGATATCATTTTAATTAATTAATATTGATTTCCATCACTTTGTGGGTGTTGAACTACTGGATATCGGCAAAATATATTATTTTTTCAAAATGTCCGTGTGTGTGTGTGTGTGTGTGTGTGTGTGTGTGTGTGTGTGTGTGTGTGTGTGTGTGTGTGTGTGTGTGTGTGTGTGTGTGTGTGTGTGTGTGTGTGTGTGTGTGTGTGTGTGTGTGTGTGTGTGTGTGTGTGTGTGTGTGTGTGTGTGTGTGTGTGTGTGTGTGTGGCGATGGAGGCGGGCCCTACGGCCGCGCGGCTGTGCCAGCGGCGGCGCGCTTCGGCGGAGACGCTCAGAAGAATTCGACGAATAGCCGCGGGCTGCAATGTTGTCATAATAATAAGCACGCGCGTATTATGGACTGCGTGTCTGCCGCTCGCGAGCCGTTTTTCAGTTTCTAGCGATTCTAGCTGGCCCATCAGGCGCTGGAAAATTGTTCGCTTCTGTCTCCCCTGATTTAGCTGCTAATGCAATGGGATAAAGTGGCCATCACTTTTTAGATATTTTAATTCGTAGAATCTAAATTTCGAGGTTACAATTTAACAAAATTGCAAGAACCTTGATTTAAATGCATTTGTTTAAACAAAAACGCAATTCGAACAAATAAAAACAACCTTTTGCGATCAAATTAATGTTTTCATGAAAATTCAGATATTTTTAAAATTAAAATGTTCCATTCCATATCTACAAAAAACCAATATTCAAAGAGTTATAAATTTTTAAAATATTTATTTTCAGTATTTAAGAGATTTTTAATAATAGTCACAAAATTAAAAATCAATTAATAGTTATTTTCGATACAAGTGCGAAAAAGTGATTTTATCCTCGTGTGGACGTTTGCGCCCGAGCGAAGCGAGGGTGAAAAGGCCACACGAGGATAAAATCACTTTCTCACTCGCGTATCGAACACAATTTTTTATACGACGTGTGCAAGCTTCATTTAACACATGCTGTTTCAGTCGAGCGTGCGCAAAGTGGACACTTTGCGCACGGAGTGTGAAAAAGGTATTTCGGCCTGGCAGAATTATTATTATTATCATCAATATAAGGAGCATTAGAAAATTCATAGAATCTGTTACTTATACTCGCCAAGCAGGGCGCTGCCACGCCCTTTGATAACTCTAGATAATTTAGAAAATAATCAACAGTAATATATTTAGTATATTGAAAAAAGGTTTTTGTAACACATGCACGATTTTCGGCGTTTTCCGATCTAAAAACAGGTCCTAAAGGGACTTTTTTTTTGACCGATTGGATAAAAAAATACTATATTTGACCAACGGGCGCAAAAGGATTCATTTGCGCCCGCTACTCTAAACTTCCGTAAAATCGCAAAAATTAAATTTAATCCACTATAAATTTGTGAATGCATGCTTTTTTATGACTTTTTGTATTCAGAGATAAATCCAGAATATCCAGAATATGGTGTGCACCTAGGGCTTAGTGGGCCTTTTGACCTCGTGTGTTTGCAGTACTCGTCTTCGGTTCGCAACGCACTCACCTTCGGCTCGTGCTAGCTCACCTACGACTCGTACTGCAAATTCCACACTCGGTCTAAAAAGGCCCACTTTGCTTTGCGCCCTAGGTACACAATATACTATTTAATCAGCCTTATTTTAAAACGTCAACCATTTAATCTCAGATAGTTTGAAATACCATTTCAAAAATGAAAATAAAACTTGAGAAAACGATCTTTTATTTGGCTTTTTTCGAATTAAAAACATATCTCTGGCACGTATATCGGTGTTGAACCAACGAAATTTCACGAGTAAAAAAAAAAATTAAGTTCTTTTCAAAAACATAAAAAATAATAGGCCTATGACCTTGAAACATGGAAGTTAGCGAAACTAGTAAATATTTAAAAGTACAAAAAAATGTGAAAAAAGTAGTTTTTTCGGCGCACAAATATCTTAAAAATTATTATGCAACTCTCCAATTCTGTGTAAATATATTATAGAAAAAAGCTCTTAAGCAGTTTATAGATTGATTTTTAATTTTAAACTTTTGTAATCTGAAAAAATAACAGAAAAAATGACTCTCTCCATTTGAATAATATGAGCAAAATAAGGTATCAGGCGGTACCTGGGTTTTCGACGAATCGAGTTCAAAATTATTGTAAACCTATTTTTAGTGACCTAAAATATCCATCCAGTGTGAAACGAAGACCGATTTTTCAAAACTCTACAGCGGTTCTCAACGTAAAAACGCTGAGTCCCCGAGATAGGAATTTCTTACGCGCGAAGCCGAGATAGGACTTTTTACACGGAAGTCGGGATAGGACTTTCTTACGCACGAAGATGAGATGGGACTTTTTTACACGCGACGTCGAGATAGGACTTTTTTCCACGCGAAGCCCAAATAGGACTTTCTCTCTCCCAGCCGACGATATGTTGTTATTATGTGCTTTTCAAATCGATATATTTATTTATATAGGAACAGAAACACACTTACGATCGTTGCACAATTTGTTTAGTTTTCTTGTGTGACAAAATCTTTAATTTGAATCGTGGTAGGTCGACGTGCTATGAAAATTATCCCAAATATTCCTTTTTTTCACCATACCCCGGACGAAAGTACCACTGTCGCCCCCGTCTCAAAAACGCGAATCTAGTTCCAAATTGTTTCCCTAGGACGTCTTGAAAAAAATAAAAAACTTGTTTGAAGGCACGCTCATCAGACAAATTTTTTCTTGTTCTTTCATCCTTTCTGGTTGTGAAAAAAATTATTTACAAGCTCGATTGAATAGTATGCTTTTTTAGCGCTACTTTTAAATCTAAAAATTTATAAAGTATTTTTCTTTACGAGTATTAAATACTAATATTTAGGGAATATATTTAGAAATAATATCGATATAGATGAGGCTCTTAGTCTTCCCCTTAAAAATTTAATCAATACGTATTCAAATTTCATCAGTAACTTTATACCCATAAAATTACTTAAAAATTTTTGAAAATTAAAGATTTTGTCACTCAAGAAAGCTAAACAAATTGTGCAACGATCGTAAGTGTGTTTTTGTTCATATCTAGATAAATATACCGATTGGAAAAACACATTAATAACAACATATAAAATGACTGATTTTTCGGTCCTTTTTTTTTAATTTGTGTACGCAGCTGATTCTTTATCATTATTTATAATTGTTTTTTTCTTTTTCTTTTTATTAAAGGACGAACATTTTTAGCTTTGATTCATTTACCTGCTTAAACTATGGACTTTAAAGTTTTTCTCGTATATTAATGTGAATTATTTATAAATACAAAGTAACACAAAGTAATATTAACTATGCATATTTCTTTTTAGATGGTAAACGATAAGTAACTGTAATAATTTTTACTTGATGTTCAATTTTGTGACTATTATTAAACATCTCTTAAATACTGAAAATTAATATTTTAAAAATTCATAACTCTAGAATTGCGAGAAAGAATTGCGTTTTTGTTTAAACAAATGCATTTAAATCAAGGTTCTTGCAATTTTGTTAAATTGTAACCTCGAAATTTAGATTCTACCCTAGCGGAAATATTTTTGTTCAAAAACGTTAAAAACTGTTAGGAAGTGTTATAAACTGTTTAAAACTGTTACAAAATGTAGGATTTTGGACGTTATTAATCGTTTGTAACTGTTTGTAACATTTTTTAACAGTTTTTAACAGTTTGTAAGAGTTATTAAATTATTTAATAAGTATTAAATATTTATTATAATTATTATTATTAACATAATAATAATTATTAGTATAATTAAACACTCCTTAGGCTTCTTCTGCATTGTTTGACTGTATTGCCTTCGGAGAACTCCCGCGCTCCTTGATTCTCATGTTTATAATAATGAGGCTATTAAATAATTATTAATTATTAATAATAATAATTTATTAATTATTAAATTTTCCTGAAATATGACAAATTTTAAATTATTTGAAACTGTTAGAAACTGTTTAAAACTATTAGAAACTGTTTGAAACTGTTAAAAAGTATTATAATTAGAAAAAATGTGTCCAAAATCATACATTTTGTAACATTTATAAACAGTTTTAAACAGTTCTAAATAGTTTTAAATATTTTTTAACAGTTATTAACTGTTATTAACATTTATAATTTACGACAGGGTATGAATTTAAATCTATAAAAAGCGATGGTCACTTTATTCAATTGCATTAAGTAGCAGGTAAATCAGGGGAGACAGAAGCGAAAAATTTTCCGGCGCCTGATGGGCCAGCTATAGCTGAAGCTCGTAAACGGCAGAGACACGCAGTCCATATACGCACGCGCTCATATGACAACATTATAGCCCGCGGCGATTCGGCGAATTCTTCTGAGCGCCTCCGAAAGTCCGAACGCCGCCGCTGGCACAGGCTCGCTTCGCTCGAGCCGCAAATCACTGCAGGCGGCACTAGTCGGGAAAAAAGTAGGGAAACGGACATGTACATGCGCATGGGTGTTTGTAAGAGGGAGTACATGTTGAGTTTTACTCCCTGACAACAGGAGTAAACACAATGCTTTTTCTATGTCGCACGATAACTGGAGTAAAATTGACTTAATAGTTTTTAAATTCCTCGTAAAGGTAGATTTCGGATAGCTCTTGGCCGAGTTCTTTGGGCGAAATAAGTGGTGTATGAATTTCAGAGATATCTGATATTAAATTTTTTTTAAACTTTTTCTACAGATTGTACACAACAATTTTGTGTGTGATATAGATATTATGCATATGCATATTTTTGGAGATATTTAATATTTAAAATTTTCGTTTTTTACTAAGTCATTTTCTTTGTCGCATGATAACTATAGAAAAATTATTTTCATTTCTTTAAAATTTGGTGGAGATGTTAAGTTTGTATATTATTGATAATAAGTATGTGTTCTTAGGGTAAAAGAATTCATTTACGAAATTCTGCGATATTTGAGGTTAAAAGTGATTAACCCCTCTTTTCAAATCATAATTTATCGGGTACGGCTTTATGTATACAAGAAAATGGAAATGGCACGTGCTATGCGTGCGTGTTATATACTTGCTTTTATTTTTAGTGAGGTTAATTTACAGCCGAGAAATACTTTTAACAATACTTTTGGCTGCACTTCGAAATTAATCGCGTTCTCTCTTTTCTAAATGGAAACATGAAATTTATAGACAACCGTATATACTTATGTCTTACTCACCATCAGTGCGGAGTATGCCGCATATCTGGAGGGTGGCTTTTCAATTATTTGTATAGCTTCTTCCCAAGTGCTATCTTTTTACGTCAAGGGCAATGGTATCTTCTTCATCCAGATAATCGGGGTCCATGTTACCGAAACTCGATTTTCTCCTTTCTTTTCTTTTGGAAGGCTCACTCATCTCTTACTCGATCTTACTCTTACTTAAACTGTTATTGTTTGCAGTTACTACACTTAGGTTCACTGAAGTTTATGTTCCCAGAGCGTTAATAAATAAGCGGGAGACGACTGCTCGGCGGCTCCGTGCGCGTGCAGCGAACATGTGTATACTCGAGCGACCCGGCGCGGCGCCCCGGCGGTGCGCCGCGCGCTCGCCGTCTGTTTACTTCTCCGCAACAATCCGACTACGGCCGAGCGGCCTGATAATCGCCGCTCGGTCGAACATTTGTATTACACACGCAAATTAACGGAATCTTAAACTTAAAACTATAAAAACCCAAATCCTATTTCACAACCTAAGCCCGAAGGGAGAAGATAAACATAAACGATTTCAATATTCTATATTGATATTGTAACTGTAGCCGTGGTGGCTAAGGCGTGCAGCTACTTTTGCCCTAATCTTTTGGATGCACGTTCGATCCAGGCTCGCTTTTTTTCTTTTTTTAACAGGCACAATTCCTTTCATTATATTATTTAACCACATTAAAAAATTATCGTTGAGCACGCAATTCGATTTTTGAAATACATATTATATTCCCATTCTCTAATCCCTAAAACATACCCCATTTGGTCTAAAATTAAGTTTCTATTAATATTATTTATTAAATGGTAATCAACAAATATCCTAACAGTAAGAGCAGAATTTCAAGTACTTATCTTCCGTAGCATATAATTTAAAAAACATTTTTAATCAATCGAAAATGCACAAAGGCTATACTAAAAAATGCGCTTGTGCTTTAATTGTTTTATTTAAGCCTCAAAGATAATCCTGCATACGATTTGCATTAACATTTGTGATGTAATGAAAACACCATTTTCCTCTGAATTATAATCAATAATAGTGTATAACATAAAAAAAATGATATTATATTATACACATTTTTTACTCTAGTAGAAGTTGAAATTTAATAATTCAAAAAAATCATATTTTAGTCAATATAACAACTCTTCTCTAAAATAAATAATTATGTACATGTTTTTACAGCGACTTCGTCATTTTACTCGTTTTTCCATGCTCTAGTTTTTAATCTATTTAAAATATAAGTAATCGCCAAGACTTCTGACTTTTCCATAAATTTTTCAAAGTATTTAAATGTAAAAGTTTTTATTAAATGGCGTTAATTATATATGAGAAGGCAAACTTTTTAAAATTCTTTCGAAAAATCTCTTATATTGACATTTTCGTACTTCTCAAAATGGTTGCAAACAATTTAGAAAGCCCCGATAATCTCTTAAATAATACAGTGCAAACCATTCAATATTTTTGAAGCTACGTTTGTTATTTTCAAAGCGATATTTTAGTAGAGCAGTAATCAATCCAGCTTCAGTGAGATCTAGACTCGATCGGCTTTTGTCAAATTTCAATTAATTACTCAGTTTAATTAAGAACTAAATTTTCAATCGTTATTTAAACCCCCGTTTAATTAATAATTAAAATTTCAATTGTTAATTAAGCCGTTAACTAAGTTTATAGTGTATAATTAATAATTAAAATTTCAATTGTTAATTAAGCCAGCGTTTAACTAAGAATTCATTTTAATCGTTAATTAAACCAACGTTTAACTAAGAATTAAAGTTTCAATTGATAATTAATGGATTTTGGAGTCGAACGTGATATCTTCGTGCAGTAATTATAAAAGTCCTTGTAAAGAATCATGGCCGAAACCGCGAATTTACGTCTATGTATTACGATCGCCGCATAAGAAAATGGTTAAAAATACGGTACATTTAATTAGTTAAAATGAACATAAATTTTAAATATTTTCTTACACTATCTTTGATTGATTATAACTTCCTGAAAAATTAATATTTTTTCACGAATCAGGGCTTCAATTTTAGCGTTACTGTGTACTTTTAGAAATTAGTTTCGCCGTATACTTGAATTTAGGTCTACGCTTCTACTGCTGAATCAGGGCCGAAAAACGTAACAACAAAAAAAGAAAATATCAACCACAAATATAGTTTTTCTTTAGTATTTTTATTGGTCATCGAGTGCACGAGGATATCGCATTAGACTCACAAATACATGTACACTCGATACCTTACGGACAAGACCCGTTATGCGCCTTCATCGGCTACCTAGTGCATGACGTTATCGCATTCAACCCCAAAATCCATTAATTATAGATTGAAACTTGAATAAACGATTGAAATTCTTAATTAAACGCTCGTTTAATTAATGATTGAAATTTTAATTCTGAATTGAATGCGGGTTTAATTAACGATTGAAATTTTAGTTATAAATTAAATGCATGTTTAATTAACGATTGAAATTTTAATTATTAATTAAACGCGGGTTTAATTAACGATTGAAATTTTAATTATTAATTAAACGGGGTTTAAATAACGATTGAAAATTTAGTTCTTAATTAAACTGAGTAATTAATTGAAATTTGACAAAAAGCCGATCGAGTCTAGATCTCACTGAAGCTGGATTGATTACTGCTCTACTAAAATATCGCTTTGAAAATAACAAACGTAGCTTCAAAACATATTGAATGGTTTGCACTGTATTATTTAAGAGATTATCGGGACTTTCTAAGTTGTTTGCAACCATTTTGAGAAGTACGAAAATGTCAATATAAGAGATTTTTCGAAAGAATTTTAAAAAGTTTGCCTTCTCATATATGATTAACGCCATTTAATAAAAACTTTTTACATTTAAATACTTTGAAAAATTTATGGAAAAGTCAGAAGTCTTGGCGATTACTTATATTTTAAATAGGTTAAAAACTAGAGCATGGAAAAACGAGTAAAATGACGAAGTCGCTGTAAAAACATGTACATAATTATTTATTTTAGAGAAGAGTTGTTATATTGACTAAAATATGATTTTTTGAATTATTAAATTTCAACTCTACTAGAGTAAAAAATGTGTATAATATAATATCATTTTTTTTATGTTATACACTATTATTGATTATAATTCAGCGGAAAATGGTGTTTTCATTACATCACAAATGTAAATGCAAATCGTATGCAGGATTATCTTTGAGGCTTAAATAAAACAATTAAAGCACAAGCGCATTTTTTTAGGATAGCCTTTGTGCATTTTCGATTGATTAAAAATGTTTTTTTAATTATATGCTACGGAAGATAAGTACATGGAAATTCTGCTCTTACTGTTAGGATATTTGTTGATTACCATTTAATAAATAATATTAATAGAAACTTAATTTTAGAACAAATGGGGTATGTTTTAGGGATTAGAGAATGGGAATATAATATGTATTTCAAAAATCGAATTGCGTGCTCAACGATAATTTTTTAATGTGGTTAAATAATATAGTGAAAGGAATTATGCATGTTTAAAAAAAAGAAAAAAAAGCGAGCCGGGATCGTACGAGCATCCAAAAGATTAGGGCAAAAGTAGCTGCACGCCTTAGCCACCACGGCTACCGCTACAATATTAATATAAAATACTGAAATCGTTTATGTTTATCTTCTCCCCTTCGGGCTTAGGTTGTGAATTAGGATTTGGGGGTTTTGATAGTTTTAAGTTTTAAGTTTTTAGTTTAAGATTCCGTTAATTTGCGTGTGTAATACAATTAATGCTCGACCGAGCTTACGGCGATTACCAGGCCGCTCGGCACCGACGCCCTTCAGCCGATGAAAATTAACCAAAATCCAATAAATAAAAATACCAAAAGATAGGATTTAAATTGCAATAATTAAAGGAGCAGTTTCCATAACAAATATTTTTGGAAGGAGCAGTTTAAATCCTATTTTTTGGTATTTTTATTTGTTGGATTTGGCAATTTTCATCGGCTGAAAGGGAGGTGGTCCGCTCGGCCGTAGTCGGATTGTTGCGGGAGAAGTAAACAGACGGCGAGCGCGCGGCGCACCGCCGGGTCGCTCATACCCACACATGTTCGGTGCACGCGGACGGAACCGCCGAGCAGTCGTCTCCCGCTTCCCCCGCCCGGCACCATGTGCACTTCTCAACGACCAATCAGGAAATTGTGGACATGCTTCCAAGCTTGGCCGCGAGATGGCAGCAGTGCGCCGCGCGCAAAAGTCTGCCTCACTTTTTTCCGGGGCGCTGGTAATCTCCTATTCATCTCTGGTGAGATTATAATATCGTGATCAACAAGACTGCGTTCACATGCGTTCCAAAAAAACAAAATTCCGTCGACCTCATTCTCGCTATCACAAGCTTAACTGTGTTTTGTTTAATTTTTGGAACGAAAAAGTGGGAAATTGGGAACACAGCCAACGCGCTATAGCTATAGGGCTTATATATTATCCCAAAGGAAGATTAACAAAAGTTGCGTCTAACTGAAAATACAACAAATCTAATAATAGACGTATTCATCCAGACCAGACCAATCAAATTAAAATTTACAAAAAATTTATAAAAAAAACGCGAATTACGAATATCAGCGCGCGTGTCGGATTCTGGTTCACGCAAAAATGCTATTTTCTGCTAGGCTTTTGATGGTAGCAAGCGGTACTTGTTTTTATTTTTAAGATATTACAGCCAGTGTATGGGGGACACGCTTCATAAACGACATTTTTACTAACTACATGACGATTTTTTCTCGTTGATTTTTAAAAAAGTAGTATGTTAAAATTTAGAATATTATAAGATTCAAATGCCTTTTTGCGTAATATAGCTTGCGATAGTAAATCCTGAGAATTTTAATCCGAATTATGCGTTTTGTTGATTTTTTCACTTGATCATATGAGCCACGCGGGAGAAGGGCAGGCGACTTGGCTATAGTCTACGGGGGGCGAGCACGGTAGTGGCGAAAATCGCTGCTCCCCCCTCGTAGGCTACTTTTTCGATTATATTTTAATTTTTGAGGAGAAGTAAAGGTCAGGCAGTCTACCTAGATTGTTTATTACTAAGTTCATGTAATCTAGATGTCATTTCGAGTGATTTATTAATTTTTCAGAATATTATCAGTCGTACATAGTCTACGGGGGGCGAGCACGGTATTGGCGAAAATCGCTGCTCCCCCCTCGTAGGCTACTTTTTCGATTATTTTGTAATTTTTGAGAACAAGTAAAGGTCAGGCAGTCTACCTAGATTGTTTATTACTTAGTTCATGAAATCTAGATGTCATTTCGAGTGATTTATTAATTTAGCGGAATATTATCAGTCGTTCATAGTCTACGGGGGGCGAGCTCGGAAGAGACGAAAATCGTTGCTCCCCCCTCGTAGGCTACTTTTTCGATTTTATTTTATTTTTGAGAAAAAAAAAAAAAAAAAAAAAAAAAAAAAAAAAGGCCTGGCACTCTACCTAGATTGTTTATTACTAAGTTCATGTAATCTAGATGTCATTTCGAGTGATTTATTAATTTTGCGGAATATTATCAGTCGTTCATAGTCTACGGGAGGCGAGCTCGGAAGAAACGAAAATCGTTGCTCCCCCCCGTAGGCTACTTTTTCGATTTTATTTTATTTTTGAGAACAAAAAAAGGCCTGGCACTCTACCTAGATTGTTTATTACTAAGTTCATGTAATCTAGATGTCATTTCGAGTGATTTATTAATTTTTCAGAATATTATCAGTCGTTCATAGTCTATGGGGGACGAGCTCGGAAGAAACGAAAATCGTTGCTCCTCCCTCGTAGGCTACTTCTTCGATTATATTTTAATTTTTGAGGAGAAGTAAAGGTCAGGCATTCTACCTAGATTGTTTATTACTAAGTTCATGTAATCTAGATTTCATTTCGAGTGATTTATTAATTTTACGGAATATTATCAGTCGTACATAGTCTACGGGGGGCGAGCACGGTATTGGCGAAAATCGCTGCTCCCCCCTCGTAGGCTACTTTTTCGATTATTTTGTAATTTTTGAGAACAAGTAAAGGTCAGGCAGTCTACCTAGATTGTTTATTACTTAGTTCATGAAATCTAGATGTCATTTCGAGTGATTTATTAATTTTGCGGAATATTATCAGTCGTTCATAGTCTACGGGGGGCGAGCTCGGAAGAGACGAAAATCGTTGCTCCCCCCTCGTAGGCTACTTTTTCGATTTTATTTTATTTTTGAGAAAAAAAGGCTGGCACTCTACCTAGATTGTTTATTACTAAGTTCATGTAATCTAGATGTCATTTCGAGTGATTTATTAATTTTGCGGAATATTATCAGTCGTTCATAGTCTACGGGGGGCGAGCTCGGAAGAAACGAAAATCGTTGCTCCCCCCCGTAGGCTACTTTTTTCGATTTTATTTTATTTTTGAGAACAAAAAAAGGCCTGGCACTCTACCTAGATTGTTTATTACTAAGTTCATGTAATCTAGATGTCATTTCGAGTGATTTATTAATTTTTCAGAATATTATCAGTCGTTCATAGTCTATGGGGGGCGAGCTCGGAAGAAACGAAAATCGTTGCTCCCCCTCGTAGGCTACTTCTTCGATTATATTTTAATTTTTTAAGGTCAGGCATTTTAGATTGTTTATTACTAAGTTCATGTAATCTAGATTTCATTTCGAGTGATTTATTAATTTTACGGAATATTATCAGTCGTACATAGTCTACGGGGGGCGAGCACGGTATTGGCGAAAATCGTTGCTCCCCCTCGTAGGCTACTTCTTCGATTATATTTTAATTTTTGAGGACAAGTAAAAAATTTTTTAGTTACTAAAAAATATAGAAATTTTTCTTACATTATAATAAATTTTAATAGAACGTTTCTCTCAGTGTAGTCATAAATCAACAGAGCCTGTCCGTGGCCAGCTAGTCTACGGGTGGTCGAGCTCGCTCGGGCGCGGGCGGCTCCGACCGCCCGTAGACTAGCATATGTGTAAATACAGTTACACGACGACGGAAAAAGAAGATTATAGCAGTATGGAAATGTTTAAAACATCATGCGTAATTAGTTATTGTAGCATGCAATTACTAGACATAAATCAACAGCACCTGTCCGTGGCCAGCTAGTCTACGGGTGGTCGAGCTCGCTCCATATAAACTCCACTAGCGTAATAATTTTGTCTTTTGAGGTTATGAACGCTATTCAGCACTATTATTTAGTTTTCATTACTTCAATACATAATGTGCGAAATCGAGCTTTGCGAAGAGAGTTTAAAAAAATAATATTTTTAAAAAGCATAGATTACATCAAGATTGTATTATATGTTACCTTCTTAATATACTGTTGATAAAAAACAGTATATAACTTGCAATGGAATATTGATGAATATAATTGTAGGCTCCTGCTTTCACCTATAACATATAATAAAAACAAATAAACATTTCTATCATTTTACATAACGAACATGGATAGTATATCTTACCTAATTATGTTATCGATGCATGAGTAAAAAAGCTATATTTTAATTCCTGTAACGTGAATTTCTGGAATAAAATTTAGAATTTAAAAAATTTTTGGAGGCAGTACCTCTCTCCATTTTTATAAAGCAACATATGATTGCTGTCATGCATATCAATGGCGTTATATTTGTATTGTTTTGATCGTTAGTATACAGTAAGTAAGTAAGTAAAGTCATGCATTTTAAGACAACACCAGAAAACACAACTTATGCGACATTATCCCATTTTCGTATGGAATGTGTTTGTTAAATAATTTAATAGTATTATCGATTACGATAACAAGTTTTTTATTAATTTTTATGATTTGAATATACAAATCCTTCTCCACCCCTGTACTAAATGGGTTTCTTACATAAACACATTGTATGATTGCCATTACGAATATCTGTGTTGTTCTTTTTGTATTGTTCTTTGTAAAAAGTTTTTTATTTTTTGCATGCAGTAATAAAGAAACGATATGTTTCCAGAGAACATAGGAAAGTATAAATGGTTTGTAATATTATCTGTTGTGGTGATATATCACGGTTAAATATGATTGTTATATTATTATTATCATGCATGACTTTAATAGAAACACCCTCCTCCACCCCTGCAAAAGACAGGCTACTTACATTTTTACTTTGTTTGTTAAGATTTTCTTGTTTTTGGCATGCAGTAAAAAAGTTATAAGATGCATTTCCAGACAACATAGGAAAGCATAAATGGTTTGTCATATTATATGTTGTGGTGATATATCACTATAAAATATGATTGTTACATTATGATTATTATGCATTATTTTAATAGAAAATCCCTCCTCCACCCCTGCAAAAGGCAGGCTACTTACATTTTTACTTTGCTAAAAAAAATTAATTCATGCTTGTATCATTATGCTACTTATCATTAGAATTACAGAAAAGTAATTGAAAAAGTGTCATCCTGTAAAAAAAGTTATATGTAAAACATGCCATAATTAAATATCTCATGCTCGAGGAAAACGTTGCAATGTACGTTCGCTTATTACCTTAACTAAGTGTTGTCTCATTAGAGAAGCATTTAGAGAATAATTTACCATCGAAGGATCAGTGCCGAAAGCTATTTCGGTAACAAATGCAGATGCATAAACACCACAACTGACGGAATCTGGTTGTCTGGTGACTGGAACGAATATAACATCATCTGAATTAACGTAGTCATACCGTGTTCGTAAATATTGTTTTTCTTGTTCATGCAGAAAGTCGTATTCTAGACGATTAAGACTATCGTAAATAAACAAATCACATCCATTAAAAAATACACATATCCAATGTTTAAATTGGTTACCTCCCACTATTTGTATATGTTTTAAGTTACTTGCAGGTTTCAGTAACTGTACATATACAAAATGCTGAACAACATGAATTTCAAAGTCATGTAAATGTCGTCGAACTATTTTCATAAATGTTTCTATAACATCGTCAAGTAAAAAGTCATTAATTGCCATTATATTGGAAATGACTTGGTTAATATTTATTGATGAATTACATACATCAAGTGCTTCTTGACATTCTTCATTACTTAAAGCCCAATGTGGACCGTTACAAATTTTTTTTGGATTTTTAATATTCATGTTAGAAATTTGATCCATATTATTTCTTTTCCGAGATTCAATAGACATTTTTTGCAACTGCTTTCTCATTTTAGTAATTATGGAATTCTTCTTTATGTTAGATTGAGAAGACTTCAAATCTACTTTAGCATGAGTTTCTTCAACACCATCGCTATAGTATGGTTCGTACATATTTTCATTTTCAATTACGGTCAAATCGATTTTCTTAGGCTCAGATTTTTTTTTCTGTGCCACCTGTTTGACATTGTTATTCTTTTTTAATTTTTTTTTAGAAATTCGAGCTGCAGCACGAATTTCTTTTTCATTTTGAGCTTTTAGAATATAAGCGGGATCTTTGATAGGCATGTTTCTACGTACGCGACTATCAACAATTTCCGGTAATAGGCATTCCATATAAAATCTTGTCAACTTCGGTTCCATTTTTATCTCCCAAAATTGTCTGTCATACTCTTCTCTAACAATATGAATGCCTTTTGGAGTATATAGTATGAACAAGCAATACTTCCTTTGACTGACATGGAGACATCCTTGAACTTGATAATAATATGAATGATTTCTGTTTAATTTTTTTACATTTGTTGGGTGAAAAATATCTCTAACAAGCTTAATTTGTTTAATTGCTTGTAAGGGTGTCAACTCTCGGGCAGTATATGGCGATTTTATTTCAATCATTCCATCTTTTCCTATTTTTCCATCTAAACTTGCACCTAAGTATGGTTTTTCAATGTCGATTAATAAACCAGCTGGTTCGATTTTCACCTTCAATTTCTTTTCTACTAGAGGAATAGCAACTTTCTCCTTGTCATGACCATACCGTAGCTGAGGTAAATCTAATGGGATGGGGTATAATATACTCTCAACAGTCCCTGCACAGGATGTTGAATCTTTTAATTTGCAGATTACACCAAATTTTGACGCTGTCAACAGGTTACGTCTTCTTTCATACCACTCATCTGATTCATTTTGTTTAACCGTATTTCTTTCAATTTCATGTCGATTGTCTCTGTCCGTTTCTAACTGTTGAAAGTGATTACGGACTAACTCATCAAATACTTCATTAGAAACATCAGGTTCCTGATGGTTATCGCCATATTCTTTCGCTTCGTCTTTAAAGGCTACTGTCTTTTTTTTTTCTTGCCTTTTGACTGTGACAATAATTTGTTTTGTAATATTTTAACTTGATGCTGTGCTTCTACGTCAATAGCAACATCAAAATCTTCATCGATATAGCTACTTAATGTTCCATATACAGATTCAGTATTATATTGTATTGCTCCGATCAAACACCTAATATAATAAGAATCTGCGAAAGCGTGATTAGTACGTTTCCCGTCGACATATTTGGCGATTCGGGAATTGAAGTTTTCTGCCGCATTTGTTGTAACTTTACGCAACAAACTTTCAGTAAAGCAGCTTACCTTTTTAACTGCTTCTTCTATACTGTCATAAATACGGCAAGCCTTTAAAACAGGAATCCAATTCTTTTCATTTTTGCGTTTAGTGCAATTCAAACCTCGACTCTTGCAATGTTTATGTTGCCCATAAACGTGATTGACAACATTTAAAATATCTCGTTGGAGCTCTTTAACTTTCTCTTTTTGTGGACAATTTTGTTTTATACGTCGATTTGTGTGAAACATTATGGTTTTACGTACTCTAAAAGCGGATTTTTTAATAAATTCTCTAAATTTTAAAATATTTCCAGATACTGCATATCGGTTGATTTTCATTTTAGAAGCATCTACAATCTTATTGCACATATTTCTAAATAAATGGTTGTAGCAATATAATCTACCAACGCGTACACCATATTTTCCGTATACATCATTTTTTATTAAAGCATTGTATGTACCACTGTCTCCATCACCAATGTATGTCTTGTATATTAAATTGTGTGTTTCTACACTCTTTTGAAAACTTTTTTAAAATACAATCGGTTTCCATGCTAGAAGAACTTTTTTGTAGCTCCAATTTTTGAAGCACCTATGTGCTCGTGGTTTTCTGTTTAATTTCGCGGCTTTGAAACACGTTAAACAGAACTTCTGTCGGACTTCAACACTCAACACTTTTTAGTTTCAACGCCAATAATAACGCCAACACAGAGTAAAGAGTCATGTTTCCCAGATCTATAACTTCGTTTACCATAGCCACCATCTCCTTCAACTTCTATCCACGGAATACCATTGATGATTTGTCCTTTATCGATAGCAATCTGCCTCTCTACTGCTCCAGCTTTTTTCATTTCATCGTTTGCTGCTTGTTCTATAATAGGCACAAGTGATTTTCTAAGCTTTATATAAGTTGATGGCGCCATACACGATATGTTCATTCCCGCACAGAGTTGCTTAAGGCCTTCATAACCTGTCCCAGTAACAACAGTTGCTAATACGCTCATTTTGTTGATAGGAAAACTCTTCTGTTTTTCTTGCTCGGAAGAAATCCACTGTTGAAATTTGCAATTAGTGCATTCAAAGAAGATTTTTGTGCCTAAACCTTTTTCTACTGATTCTGTAGCATTAATATTAGCTGCAGAACATTTAGTAAGGGAATGTTTTTTGTAAAGGTCAATGAATGACTGCAACAAATAATGTACATCGACAATTCTCCTGCCTTTCAAGTCTAAGCCATTCAAAATGTTAGTGCTTATACTAGAAATGGCAGCTGTTTCATCTTCAGCAGTATAATCTTCAGAAGAAATGCAAACATCTTTCCAATAATGTAGGGTATATTCATTTTCAACGTTGGCTGTTTCATTATGAACATGAACATTTTTTGTTATATCGGATATTTGTTCATTTCGATTAGTACAATCGTTAGAAATTGCAGCTGTTTCTTCTTCGGTTGTATAAACTTCAGTAGAGCTGCAAACAACTTTCGAGAAATTTCGAGTATCTTCGTGTTGAACGTCTGCAATTTCATTCTGAACATTAACATTTATTGATGTATCGAATTCTTGGTTATTTTCATTAGTGCAGTCACTATCAACATTATCATGTTGAAATTGATCACAAAAAATATCGTGACCAACATTATTCACACAACTTTCGTTATTGCATTCTTGAAATACTTCTAGAATTTCTGTGATGTTATCATTTGAAGTTAACTCTTGACTTGCATTTTTTTTTTGCTAATAAAGATTGTCGCTTGAAAAAAACGGTTAAATTCTCAAATATAAGAACATTAAAGTTGGGGACATATTCTGAGAAGTTTTGTTTAAGTAATCTTAATCATCCAACTCTACTAGAAAAACGTATTGATATACTTCGTACAAGTGTCCGCTTGTGTTTACGATGGTTCAAACGCTACTCCCGAGTCAAAGTGCTAAATAAAGAGGTTACCTAAAATTTAAAAAAATAGTCATATCTAAGCGAGCTTCAAGTGCTGTAATTTTAGCAAACCTTCGCGCTATTTTTATTTTTGTAACCTAGCAATCGTTACTCACACCAATCAAAATACGATTATGAGCCAATCGGAGCCAATCTCCGAGTTGAAGATTATTGTTCAGCGGAAAAAATACATAAAAACAACTACTCGGAAGTGCGGCCATCAATCGGCCACAAATAATATGTAGATTATATAGGGAATAATAATCCAATAGGATTTAATATTCTTTTTGTCCTCAGGTCGCAAAATGAATGTTAGCGGCCCGTATAGAGGTCGCGAAATACTAAATGTAAGGCCTAGGCCGCAAAATACATTTAGTATTTTGCGCATTCTATACGGATCGCAAATTTTGCGGCCTTCGGACAAAAATAGTATATTAATAGCACCAAGGACGCAAAATGTATCATTCTCGGCGAGTGCGAGTTTTGGGGCCGAGGGTAGCGAGCCCGCCAAAACTCGCACTCGGGGGAATGTTACATTATGCGTCCGTGGTAGCATATACAATTTTTTTGTCCGAAGGCCGCAAAATGAATTTTCGTGTCCCGTATGGAAGTCGTGAAATTCTAAATGTATTACATTGTTTTACATTATGTATTTCGCGGCCTCTATACGGGCCGCGAAATAGTCATTTTGAATCCTGAGGACAAAAAAATGACATATACTACTACGGACGCAAGCTGTAACATTCCCCGAGTGTGACCTTTGGCGGCCTCGCTAAGCGGGGCCCGAAAATGATACATTTTGCGCCTTTGGTGCACAATGTACTATTTTTTTTAATCAGGGTTGCGCCTAGATTGTATGTCGGTTCATACGAAAAAGGCGCGCTCCATGATTGACGGCGAAGTACCACCGTCACGCAGGGCGCCCTTTTCGCCATCAACTGCAGTATCAGCGCGCCTTTTTCGCCGTCAATTCCTGTAGTACGACTTTTTCGCCGTCACTTTTTGCAAGGGCGCCTTTTTTCGTATATACCGACGATATATCTAGTTTCTACAATATCGGAATTTTGTGAAAAAAGTTATCTTAGTCATGTTATACACTTTATTTATAATAAAATGACTGTTTGCATCATTTGAAATAAATAAATCACATTACAACAATGGTTTTTTTAAATTTTAACCTCTTCATTTAACACTGCTGTCTTGACACGGGAGTCGCGTTCGAACCACCTTCATCCTGGGTAAAAACCATCACATAACTTTGTACAAACTGCGACGTCTATGCTTGTTTCTAATTTATTATTAAGTAGTGACACCTACAATAATTTTTTACCCCTGCAAAGCGAGGACTGCAAAACGCGATCGGCACGTAACGGGAAAATATTAAAGAAACTAGTATGTGCGTGGTAGTTTCCAAACGAAAGGAAATCTGGCGTTTGGTTCACAAATTATGGAGGAAACAATACTTTCGACCAGGATATAATATTAAACATAATTATCTTATAACAATATAATAAATCCAAATAATAAAAATTAGTTAATATTTATTGAAGGGTGCCAGCCTGAGTTAAAATCACGAAAAATTGTTTTTGTTTCATTATAATTTTCATTTTTATTTTCATTGTGATTTTTGATTTTTTTTTTCATAGTGAAATACAAATAACCTCGTTCAAAACAGCTCTTACACGAAACAAAAATGAGCAGATGTACATAAGAAAAAGCGCATTTCTTTGAAGCAGGTAAAAGTGTTGTTAGATGGGCGATATTACATTATGTTTATTGTATCATTGGATTGCAAAATTAACAAGTAACATCTTGACTCATTATCCTTGTTGATCATTTAGATTAAAATTACAATTTTTTCATATGTAATTTTTAACTATGCTATTATATCAAGAATGGTTTCTTTTTATATTTTTTAGACCATTTATTCTTCCCAACGGCATATGTACTTCACAGGTAATAGTACATGTTTATGTAATATAATTTGACACGATCATGATTAATTTTAAAGAGTTGAGTTACACTGCCCGAGCTAGAACGTAGCGAAGTTGAGGTAGCGATCACCCAAGAAAATGATCGACTTTAGTACTATGTTACATATAATATTTTATTCCCATCTCCGTGATTGTCCACTTTATAGATTTGAAAAGTTATTGTTGTATTTCTTATGTTATAATTCTTAATCAGTTTTAACTAAACTCACTGTAAACATTGAAAATTGGGTCCTTCAATAAAAAATA